>VZRR01010743.1:141757-196555 GCA_013398015.1 Oreocharis arfaki | reverse complement strand
AAAAAAAAAAAAAAAAAGATGTTCCAAGACTGTGACTTGATGTAAGTCTGACAAACAAATTTCCAATTTAAATAATTGCAATCAGCAGTATATTTCAGCGGTTTAAAATCTGCACCCATTGACTCAGCCAATAAAGCAGGTGTTTTGCAGACGGTAGAAAGAAATCCTCCCTGCTTTTTGCAGTCCCACAGTAAATTGCAAATGCAAGGAAAGGCAATGAGAAAAGGGGTTTTACACCACACGATGGAGCCGTGAGTCTACACAAGGACTCCTTGTTAAAGTCTGTCCTTTCAGAGTAGAAGGGGACTGAAAGGTGAGAAAATTATCACGAAAGAGGCAAAGATGTTGATTCTTAGATCAGGTATAAGAAGAAGCAGAGTATGAGAAGGAGCAGAGCTGACTGCAGCAAAACCCTGAGAGTCCTTTGCAGGGGAGCAAAGTGATGTGGTGCCTCTCTAACCAAACCGAAGGGATGCCTTGGCCATTTCTCTCTGCCAGCTGCTGCAGAGCACCCTCAGCTCACTCACCTGGTTCAGGTAAAAGTAGGACTCTGCCTCCTGCAAGTACATCTCCTCTTTCTGCTCCACGGGCAGCCCTGCCAGCAGCTCATAAAACACGTGGTAGTTCCTCTCACCGCGGGCCTGATGGGACACAGTCAGGGAGTTGGTCCATACCCAGCTCCAAACCCCTACAGAACACGCTCACAGAGCAGGACACAGATTCTGGGGTCAGCTGGACGAGGCCAGAACCACTGAATTTGAAAAGTTTCCAGGGTTTCCCACTGACACCTTAAGAACATTCCATCTGAGAGCAGTCCTTTTCACACAGCTCTAATATTTGACCATTTCCACATGCCAGACATTAAGAAAAACTAATTGAGGGAAGATTTAACTTTCAGTAACCCCTAAGAAAAACCTCCTATTTTATTCAAATAAAAGAAGTGATCGCCCTGTGCTACACAGAGGGGACATAGTTCTTGCTAGTAGAGGAAATGGAAAGCAATTCTCATACTAATTCCCAGCCCTGATATTTAACACTAAATTTAAGATTAAGTGTTAATAAGGGAGAGAGGGGGCCACTGGTCCTCACCTGAAACACCACACGAGACTTCTCCAGCAGGTACTGGGAGATGGATGTCCCCACCACGATGCCACTGAGCACAAGACAGCAACAGATCCTGTCAGAAGCTGGGGACAGGTTTTCTGCAGACAAGAATGATCTAAGGGATATAATCTACACGAATTTCCAAAATATTTTGACAAAACTGTGGGACTCTCAGGGAAACCAACAACCATGGAATAAGGAGGAAAATTCTAATGTGGGTAGGAATATGGGTGAATCCTCTTAACAGTCTGAAACAAGCATTAGAGTTCCACAAAGTGTCTGTGCCTGACCTGTGAGTGCAACTGAGGGTTTGATAAGTGACCTAGAAGAGGAGCTGAACAGCAATGGGACAAAGCTTCCTGCTTGTATGAAATTATTCAAGGCAACGAGGATGAAGGCCAACTGTGAATAAATGCAGACAGACCTTACAGTGCAGAGTGAGTGAGCAAGAAAATAGCACATGAACTGTAGATAAATGTGAAGTGATGGGTACAGACCCAGCTTCACATACAAACAGACAGGCTCCAATTTAACCATTGCTCCTTAGGACTGAGACCTGAGGGGTTTGATAGACAGTTCCATGAAAGAATCAGCTCAGTGCTTGGCAACAGTCAGAAAAAAAACCCCAAACAAACCAACCAAACGCAGAAGTTAGAAAGGAGGCAGGCTCAAAACAGAAAGGTGTTTTTCACAGAACTGGTTAGACCTGTGGAACACTTGTTGAAGGCTGCTGCAGAGACATGAAGTGAAGTTTGTGTGAGTCCCAGAGGAAACTGGAAAACCTCACGGGACTCAGGAAAGCTCCTGAGCTGCGGCAAATGTTGAAAAGCTCACAGGGTGTTAGGGAAAAGCATTGAGTGTACTGGGGCTGTTCTTGCCTCAGGCAGTGCTCGGGGCCAGTGCTGGGGACACAGCAGGGTATCAGATGGGTCCTTAGTATAAACCAGTTCAGGCATTCTTATGTTCTTAATCTAACACTCACCTTGAGCAGTAAGATCTGTTCTTTTGTGGAGGAAACACAAAAAAACCAAAATGGGGGTGTAAACTCACCCTCTTCCTACCCTGATGATAACAAGAGTGAGGGGCAGGGAGGGTTATTGTGTGAGCTCTCTGCACTGCCCCGCCTGGTCTCACCCAAGCACCCCTCGGCAGCTGGAGGGACCCCAAGCGGATTCTTCAACTCACTGTCGCAGGTGGACATTCAGCAGCTTCCCAAAACGGCTGGAGTTGTCATTGAGGATGGTTTTTGCATTTCCAAAACTCTCCAGGATGGGTAGGACATTGCAGGGCTGTAAAGAAAACAGGGAGGGAACACTTCAGTAGCAATCCCAGGGTTCTAAACTCAAAAGGGGCCTGTCACTTTGAAAAGATAAAAAAAAAATTGGACTTCACTGATACAATTCTTGCATGGGTAAAAGATGTCTTTTTAAATGTATCCTGGTATCATTTTCTCTAGCCAGTGGTGAGTTGCTCTGTGAGCTCTTTACTCTCGCTGCCATAATCTTTCACTTTACTTCTGCTCTGTGTTTGTTCAGATTCACCTCCCAGACTCTGCTAAAAGCTCTCTACGGCAGCTGCCAGCTCTCAGTTCAAACAGATACAGCACTTTGCACAGCATCAGATCTCCCAGATCTGATAAAATACAGAACTAAAAATATACCAGCTGTCCTCACGTCTTTTTGGGAGCTTCACCTTCGACCACAAACCGTCCCAAGTGCAGCCAAAGAAATAACATCAGCAGCATGGCCTCTCTCCCCTGTCTTTGGCTTCTTTTCCCTGCCCAACCCTCACAGCCTCCAGCCAAGCTCAGTTGCCTCTTACCTGTCTGATCCTGTGGCTGTCAGATCCCTGGTACAGCATGGTCAGGTATTGCACAATGGCTTTGGCAGCTTCTGTTTTACCTGATCCACTGTGCCCACTGCAGGAGCAAGAGGTGGAGAAGTTGGCATCAAAACAGGGGTACCTGATCTAGGCACATCAGAGGGGCTGTGCTGATTTACAGCTGGAGATCTATCACCCATTGCTTGAAACAGTGAGACAGCCTGACACAATGGGCTCAGACAGGATTCCCCTGGGGAATGCCAGACTCCTTCTCTCCCACTCCTCTGAAGTGGGAATTTGCACAGAGCGAAATAAAAATCCACCTTGTTCAAGTTCTCCACTGGCAGCCCTCACAGAAGAGCCAGAGGGATCAATTTACAGACAGTGAAATACAAAAGTGGAAGTTTTACACAAAGAAATCAAAGGGCCTTCAACAAAGCCCTTCAGTTCCTACCTGATGACAACACACTGCTCCTGCCCTGACGACTGGGACAGCGTGTAGGCCATCTCTGCTATGGCAAAGATGTGTCTGGATGGACAGAAAGAAACCCCCGTTAACTGACCCCACATTTCTACCTCACAAGTGCAGCACTGAGAGGTTCCTCATCGGGGGTCTACATTAGAGATGGGCCAGTGTCTTGATCAAAGAAACTTGACCTAAAAATCACAGAATGGTTTGGGTTGGAGGGACCTTAAAGACCATCTCATTCCTCTACCATGGACAAGGACGACTTCCACCAGACCTGATTTTTCCAAGCCCTTTCCAGCCTGACTTTGGACACTTCCAGGGATGAACTTTAGCTCTGTAGAATTAGAGGCCCAAGCAACTACAGCTTTGCCAAATGGGCTGTTCACTTCCAGTGACATTCATCCAGAGAATCAATCCATTCTACCAGAGAACTGGAGGAAAATAAAATACTTTCTGGAGCACAAACAGAACAGGGTTTAGAGAATTATTTGAGAAAGAGAAACATACGGGGCATTTTTTGAGAGAGTCCCTTGCTGGTACTCGGTAGCCACATCTTCGGAGTAGATACTGAGGTCTTTGAAAGGATTCACAGAAATCAAAATCTGCCCAATGTAAGTCTAGGACAAAAATAAGAAAGGGGAAAAAATCTGGTGGCTTCTTAGAATTTTCTGAATGAGGAATGCAGCTGAATGCATATACTAATACAAATATAGAAATTCCCTTTAAAGGAATATGGTTTATTCTGACTATACTGCCAACTTATCCAGGGCACAGCTTTTCAGTGGTCATTTTCAAATCTCTGTCATTAATAATCCGGGATAAGTGAGCACTCACTGGTCTGTGGTCACCTTCTCTGGTCACTGTCTATTCTCCAAGCTCTATATGAAATTACAGGCACAGGTTTGAACACCTGAGCCAGTAAACGGAAAGGAGAACAATTAACCATCCAGAACCGGATCTGGACTGCAACACTGGGAAATGTTCCCAGAAACTCCAAGGTTTCTTCTCAAGATCCACAATTTTTAACTCAGAACTTCTTTGCTAAAATAGGTTAGTCCCACTAGGAGCAGCTGAAGCTAAAAAGGAGCCCAAGTAGCTCACAGGTTGACAACAAATACCAAAATTAAAGAGAAACTCTGGAACATTCAGATTTTACCCCAAATATTTCATGCTACCTGATTTCTGAGGAAAAGCTGAGGAATATCATTTTTATCATTGTTCCTAGTAATGAGTGAGACACTCGGTGCATTATTAAAGCTTGATGGCATAATATAAATTATTTTCTCTTAAAGCTCATTGTTCAGAATGAATAAGCACTGAAAAAACCAAACCAAACATCACTATCCATACATAAATGAGATTACGATGGAACCTCCTCTTCAGGCACAGCAGGACTGAGCTCTCACAGACTTCCCTACAAACAGAGGAAAGGACTCGTCAGCCACAAGCTTCACTTGCATGTGTTAATATCAAATATTAACCTTTCTTCCCTCCCAAGGATCAAGGAATATTCTGAGTTGGAAGGGACCTACAAGAATCATTGGGTCCAGCTCTTAAGTGAATGGCCCACGTGGGGATCAAGGATTTTGTGGGGAGCTGGGACTGAAACTCTTCACTGCCTTCGTGTGGTTCCAACATCTCCATGATTGAACACATCAGAGAATGGAGCATCCAAAGCTCAGAACTTCCTCTGTGTGATCACAGCTCCTTGCACAGCCTTTACAGGTGTTTGTCTCAACAGGATGACAGGCGGGGAGGATGTGTGAGAAGCAGTGTCAGGGGCTTCTCCTTCAACAACAGCTGTGAACCAATGGGTTAACAGCTCTTAAAAACGTAGGACCTGAATTTTTCACAGCTGAAGGCAACAGGAGCCACCAAAGCCACAGATGCCAATGTCAGTAGGCAAAGAATGTAGAAATGTGCCTCTCATCCTGCAAGTTGTCCTTTCTTACCACTCACTTCATACAGTAGGAATGGTGTGTTAAATTCCCAATTCTGTCCTTCTGCTACACCACAGAAGCCACATCAGCCTCTAAACCTAATTTCCCCCACCCATTAAGTATTTTGGGGCTTTTTTAGATCCCATCTCAGGACTGGGAACCATTTAACAGGAGAGACAGAGTTTCAGGGATGCACTGTACAGGAGTCTGTTAACCAGGCTGAGCTGCTGTCTCTGGGGTGTGACTGCAGAGGTTCAATGTGCACAGAGACTCTGTGCAGCAGAGCCTGGGGACACGCTCTACATAACAGCCAGGAGTTCCCTCTGCACCTCTGCTTCTCCCCAGTGGTTCAGTGTAGGTCCATAACTTAAATACTAAAATTCAGTCTTTTACTTAGCTTTTCAGCAGAGCATTAGTTACTCAGCTATGCTATACATCCAATTAATTCTATTTTCTCCCACAGAGAAAAAAAAAAATTTCTCCTATCTTGGTAAGGATCTCTAATGTGTTTCCTGTTGTTGAGCCACCTTAGCAGAATAACAAGCAACCCTTGTGACCTGAATGAGCTGCAGACACTGAGGACACCTACTCCAGTCTGGTTAGATCTTCAATCTCCTCAACTTCTGCACAGTGCTCTTCACACACATACACCTGAAATGCAGATATATGACTGAAAATCAGGGGAAGTTCAGTTCCATTCCAGTACTGGGGACAACACCTGTACCTGTTTCTGCATGAACTCCATCTCCAGCATGTTGTCAGCAACATCTTCTGCCTCCCACTGGTCCTTGCAGACCCTCACATGGCTGCTGGCCAGCTGGGGGTCCTTGGAGATGGCCCATTTGCTCAGGTTCTCGATGGTTGGCCGTGGCAGCAGCAGCTCAGAGTTCAGCCACGCTGCAGGGTCACATCCCTGCCCCTGCTGCCGGGACCAGTGCACACATGGAGTGACCATGGATCCTGCAGTCGGGAGGACACCTGAGCCCTCCTTGACATCTGCCTCACTGCCATAATCTGATGTGTGAATTGGCTCCTCTTGTCCATGTGGGACGAAGCCCTGCTTGCTATTTCTCTGGCTTGGATCCATCAGAGATCTGGGAAGGTCACATTTGGATCTGCAGCCCTGTTGCACAGGAGTGACAAATTTTCTCTCTGATGAAGATTTCGGTTTCTGTAGGGAATAACCATTGCCAGAGCCCCTGGACAAGGAGTTCTTAGCCTTAACCAAGCTGTGGACTCTGGGGAACACTATAGCAAACTTGGCATCAGTAGCACTGTTCTTCTCATCCAAGCATGGAAAGGAACTGGTTTCGTGAAGAGAGGAATCACCAGGAGACAAATCAAAGTGTCCCACTTCCTCTACTGCTTCAGGACCACCTTTCCCCTCCACTAATGAAGCAGAAGATCCTTCGTCCCTCAGCTCAGCCCTCCCCAGCTGTCCAGCTGCACCAGGGAAGGCTTTGCCAGACCGACCAACCCACCCTGCAGTGCTCAGAATCCGGATTGCCATTCTACTTCTGAATCCAAAAGGTTTACTGCTCTTCTTCTTCCCAAATTTCTTCAAGAGCCATCTGGAGATACCAATTGCACGTGCCACACTCAGCAGTCGAGCTTTCAGCCTTGATTTCTTGGCAGGTTTTTGGCCAAGCCAGCTGGTGACTTTTCTAAAAGCAGAATGGGTGTGCAAGTGCCTGGATCCTTCCCCACTGTGCACAGGTTCTGTTTCAGAAGGTGCCTCTGCAACCACTTCTTCTGCTTTCTCTTTTTTTGCCTTTGTAGACTGGCCTGAACTCTGTTTAACTTTTCCAACGACTTTTCCAACTTTCTTCTTCTTTCCAAGGAGCTGCTTATCAGACAATTTTTTTGTAATGGTGGAGCAGCTTGAAGTATTTAATCTTTTCTCTCCAAAACTCTGAGCTATGTTGGGTTCTTTTTGTTTACTGAGAGTTTCTAGAGTCATGGGTTTTGAACAGATGCTTTCAACATTGTTCAGGTCTGAGCTGGTTCCCAAAGCCATCTGGGCAGGATTTGGTTTCTGGCTTGGTGAATGTTTAGTCTCAGCGTTTTTATGCTGGTTTTTCAGACTGAGGGGGATTTGGGATCGAGAAAAACATTTCTTTGTAAGCATCAGTGCTGGTAGGTGCTGTCTGCTGCAGTCTGAACTGTCCCTCTGTCTATGTCCAGTCTCTTCACCTTGTTTTGGGATCTCACACTTCCCAGATTTCTCCTTCAATGTCCTCTGCTGCTTGGAGAGGAAAGAGCCATTTTGCAGCTCTCTGCTTTCCTCATTCACCTTCTCTTCCTGTTCGTATTTGCTAAGGTGATCGTGGAGTTTTGCTTTCATGGCAGTTGGGAGTGGTTCTGGTTCATTTTCTTTCACTTCATCAATGTTCTCTGCAGCACTGCACTCCCCACTGCTGTCAGAATTCACATGTCCATCTTCTGACATACCTTCAACTCTGCCATTTTCTAGTATATTTTCCTTATCTACTTCAGTATTTCCTCTGTTCTTAACACTCTTAACTTGGAGTCCTGAAGTGCTTAACTGATCATCTGCCTCAGTGCTCTCAGCTGGAGCACATTCTGGATGTCTCAGCACGTCGTCTGGCTTCCTCATCTTCTCCTCTGCTTCCAATCCTGCAAATTCAAGGCCTTCAGCCTCAGATTCATTTTTTCCATCTGTGGTCACCTGCTCCCTTTCATGTTCAATAGATGCTTCCTTGCTTTCATCAACAGGGTCCTTGTAGCCTTTTCCTTCACTCACAGGAGGGTCTTTGAGCACAGCTTCTTTCTCACTGTTGCCATCTTCCTCCGAAGAGCTGCTCTTCTCTTCTGAAGAGCTGCTCTTCTCTTCACTGCTGGAAGTGCTGCCCACCACAGCCTCCTTTGTACCTGTTTTGATGGTCCCATGGCTTTCAGTGCTGGAGTCAGAGCAGGAATTACCTGAGGTTTCCAGAATATTTTCATCCTCGCTTTCAGTGATGACAATCCTAGTAAGTTTTTCAACTTGCCTTATCCCAGTCCTCTCACCTTTTCCCTGTGCTGTACTGCCTTGGGATTGAGAACCTGATTTCTGCTCAGAAGTCTCCTTGGAGTCCTGATTCCCTCTGTGCCTTCCCCTGAGGTTCTGTGCCTTCTCTGCCAAGTTCTGTTTCTGAAAACCTTCAGCACCTCGCTCTGTGATGGCCTTTACAGCCCCCAGCTTGGTGCCTGTTTCACCAACACCAAGTCCCTTTCCACACCTCTTTTTAAAACTCTGTTTCTTTCTGGTTGTGATGGCTCTTCCCTCCTTGTCACTGCTGTCCTCACTCTCCTGCCCTGATGTCATTTCCCGTTGCTTGCAGGCCTTTCCTTTTTTCCTCTCCAAATTGGACACTCCATGTTTTGTTCCCAGACCAGACTCTCTTGTATCATTTCTCCTGCAGGCTCTTTTTCTCCGGAATAACTTCTTGTGGTCATTTTCTTTGCTTTCCTGAGGCCTCCCCAGCCTCTGGATTTTTAAGGGCTCTTCTCCAAGGCTGTCACCTTGTCCAGGCAGTGACTCTTTGCCCTTCACTTGGCCTCTGCTCTTACCTTCCCTCCGCTTCCCACAGCGGATCTTTGAGTCTCCCGTGTTTTTCTCACAATTGAATACCTTCTCTTTTCCAGCCTTTTTCTGTCGAGCCTTGGATCGGGAAGGAGGCATTTCCTCAGTGTTCAGCAGGGTGTGAGGGCTTATCTTGACTCACCTGTGAAAGGAAACGTTGTGCATTTTGCTGTGAAATAAGCTACAAAGGGAGGCCAGATGCTCCTGAGCACTAATTTGCCTCATTTCTGTGGAGCCAAATAAGTGTTTGCAGAGCCTTGCCTGTGCAGTGCCAAACTGACTGCTTTGTTCCAGGTTAATATGTGGCTTATTCTGTCACAAATCACCCTAGTTTTCTTCTTTTATTAGAAACATACCATCATAGAATATGATAAGCTGGAAGGGACCCATCAGGATCATCCAAGTCCAACTCCTGGCCCTGCACAGGACACCCCAAGAATCCCATCATTAGGCCACGTGTCCAAGATCTTCTACAGCTGACAAAGGTTTGGAAACACTGTAGATCGAGATAGAATGATTATTTTATTTCAGTTTTTGCTTCTCCAATAACCTTCTCTGTGCTGAAGAAGAGAGGAACACATCTAATGATCTGTGTGAAATTAATGTCAGAAGCAAACATTGCTCCAGTGTGTCATGACCTCCACACAACTGCCCCTGAGCACACTGTCATTCCCTGGCAGTGTGGGAAGTGTTCAGTATCCCAAGTGTTAACCTGTCTATCTCTTTATCTTTCCTCTAATCATACGCATGGAATAAAGGATGTAAAAGTGCCCGAAGGATTGGTCCTGATCTTTCAGGCTGATGCAAAATATCACTTCTATCCTTTCCAGTTATCCAGACCCTTTATTTTATGAGTCAACCTCTTGCTGCTTCAGGCATCCCACTGGGGCTCCAGGCTGCACTGCTGCCCCTGTGAGTGAATGAAGTGCTGATGGCAGAGCCTGGGTTTGGGTCCCCAGCACCAAGCACTGCAAGGAAAGGCTCCAAAGCACAAAACAGTCAGAGCAAAACTGGAAGGAAATGCTGGATCAGAGAAAGGAAATCTTGGAGGTGAGTGGGTGAGGAGAATGGGACTAAGGGAAAAATCTTACAGCAAGGAAACCCATCAGTCTGCAACATCTTCCCAAAGATTAAAAGGCTCTTGTTGGGGGTATTTGGAACTATCGTGGAGATTACACTGCCCAGTGATGGGCAGGGAACAAACCAGCACAAAGGACAGGGAAATTCCATTACATTTTTTGTGCTCTCATCTCTTTCTCCATTAAAGCCTTCTCTCCATTTTCTCATTTTTCTTTCTCTTTGTTTTTCAGCCAGTTTTGTGGACTCTCCACAGGCAGAAGAGAAACTTGCACCTATCACAGATTTACAAATTCTGTCGGTGGGTAACAGAGGATGGAGCAGTCAAGATTTTGTTACTGATTCCTATTAACTCCACCAAGCACTGACTGATTTAAAGGCTGAAATCCAGCATCTGGAAGCCTCCAGGCAGATGTTACACTATTATGGGATGCTGGCAATATGTTTACCTGTCTGACACTCTGACCCTGCACCCCAGTGGCCAGGGGTGCAGTGCCTGTGGGCTACAAGCCCAAAAGGGTTCTGGCCAAGGTGTTTTGGAACTTCCATCCACAGGCATCTCCCTGCCCCAGGGAAGGGGATGGGGGAAAAGCACACAGTCAAGATTGCAATTCAGCAAGCTCTAAAAACTTTAAACCTTTACAGCTGCTATAAAGTCTGACAAGGAATGAGAATTTTCAGAATTTAGTACCTCAGGAAAGATGGAAATCCAGCCACTCTCCATAATATCTTATGACCTGACTGCAGACTGAAACTTGTCCAAGAGTATTTACAAGTTACTAAAATTAATTTCGAAAAAAGGCCATTAACTGTACATTTCAGTACTCTGGGAGCAACTCTGTAAGAAACAACTCAGTGAATCGAAAAGTTTGTTTCACCTCAGTCACTCCAAGGAGGGCAGCAAAACCACATTTGAGTTTTCCACAGCTCAGGAAGGCTGATGCTCTAAGGAAAGCACTCTTGGTGTGTGTAAGGCACAGGGTCTCATTGCAAATGTTGGTTCCTTTTCTCTACCACCTATTTTGTGTTGTTCTGTGCCACAGAACAATCTGCAGTGGGGAAAAACAGCATCTCCCATTCCCCCAGCTGCAACTCTGACACTGAAGCAAAAAGCTGCTGCCCTGAAAGCAGTTACATACAATTAATGGTTCCTCAGTAATCAGTGTCCTCAGGGTTCCCTCTAAACTTGCTTTTTTTGCTCTGGTCCAGAGTTGACTCTATTCAAACGCTCTTGGACACTCTGCACAGTGCAGAGTTCATCTCTTAACACCAAATCCTCTTCCCTCCCTCTCTCTGAACAGGACTCTCTCATATGTAGGTGTCTGGTCACCTCATTTCAGCCCCCCCTCCCCACTTAATACCCCAATACTCCTGGCCTAGATCTCTAAATCCTGCAACAAGACTTTTGTTACTGAGATTAATGGCAGCTGAATTAGACCCTAAATCCTCAGTACAGAATAGTTGTTAATATTCTGTCCTCCTGGGGGCTTAAAGTTGATTCAGCTTCTCTACGGTGCCAAATGCAGGAGAAAATAATAAATAAAAGTCTGCTTTTATGTGCTGTTGCTAGATAGCCATGTGTCTGCAGAGCTAAAGCCTTCCACAAAACAAAAGCGCTGAAATTCTTGGATGAGGAGGAAGGTCAGGAACACAGCCCAAATTTGTAGGGAGCTTAGACACAGGAGTTTAGTTTGACTCCCTGTAAAGACAGGACCCCAGAGTGAATCTGAGTTAGAAAGTGAAAAACTGGAGTTCACAATTCTTCAGGGTTTTAGAGCAGATTGGTTTGTAACACCACTGTTATTACTGGGAATGGGAAGATGAATCACTGCTTATATAAACAATTCCTTTGACATCAGACCTGCTCTGATTAACTGCCCTGGACCATCTGCCTGCTGGACACACTGCAGCAGGTGAAAGATGCTGCTCATCAGTTTTCCAGCTCCCCTCACCACACCAACTCCACCTAAATCACCACAGGAAAAAGAACAATTAGATGGCATTCTCCCTTTTTTAGAAGAAATGAGAACAACTCACATCAGAGAAAGGAGATCCTCAATGCTGTCAAGAGCCACAGCATGAACCTACAGATAAAAGAAGAGCAGAAAGCTCACGCCGCTATTTTAAGACCAATAGGGAATTGTCTGTCTTCCCTGAGCACAGTGGATTCTCCCAACTCATACAGAGGAAAGTACAATCATTAATATTAAAGGGACCTGCCTGGAATTTAATTCTTAAGTTTCTATTTTCATTCACTGCACAAATTGCTCAAACCCCTTCTTTTATCACTCTGCACAGTAATTTTTGTAATGTACCTGCACTGATTCCAGCGAGCTGCCCAGTACCTGGATCACAGGTCACATCCATGCAAAGGTAACACATTCCCTCTCCCATGCCTTGTTTCCATGCAGCCCAGGGTCAGTTCCAGAGTTCTTGCAAGCCTGCCCAGCTGTGGAGTTGAACAGGGATTCTGGCCGGGCTGTGCCCCAAGGGCAGATAATTACATGTATATGGAAGGAAAGTGGCATCAATAATTCAGGCTTTCTCATAGTGCCTTTTGAACTTTTCAACCAGCAATATCAGCAGCTGGCTTGCAGAGCTTGGGATAAAAGAAGGGGTGGGATTTCACCTAGGTCAGGGTCAGATGTGGTATGATGAGATGCACTCCCAAAGAAAGACTGAAAGGGTCAATTCCAAAACAAAAACACATCTGCTAAAATGCAAGAGGCTACCAGACAAGGCACAGTGAATGCTACCTAAAAAAAGCTTAGGCCAGTGAAAAGAATTAAATCATAGGCCCCTTTCTTCTGCATCCCTGGAGTTTTATTCCAGGGAGCCAAGCACGGATAGCTCAGCCTCTGCTCTCTCCTTGCCAATAGCAAGCTCTCTGCTGAAACAGGAAAGCAGTTTCCAGCTCAGCACTGAAAAGACAGCAAAACTGGCACTGTTTTTGCCCTCATTATGCCTAAATCTCAGTCCAAATCAAGCAGAATGACTAAATCTCCTTTCAACTCGAATTTCCAAATAAAGTCGTTCTCCTCTTGCAGACAGGCCGAGGTTACTCACAGCCAGTGCTTATGCCCACGAAACTCTGTTTAATTCAGGGATGGCTTTGCCCTGCCTGGGTTGCTCTCAAGAAATCAGGTAACAGAGCAGTCACAAAAGCTCAGTGTGAGCTGTGCGTGCAGCCTCCCTCTGCTGTCCCCATGCTGAAAAGGGAGAGCACAGAGCAGGATTTAACTGCTCTGAGGATGTCCCTGACTCTTCAAGGTTTCCTGCCCCCTCCCAGAAAGCCTTTCCAGGGGAGCTGGAGATTAAACAAAACGAACTCAGGTGTGGCCAGCCAGCAGAACGAGTGACCCAAACATGAAACGTGATAAGATTTTAGATGCTTTGCAGCATTCGTTTGGGTGGGACCTGTTTGTCCATCTCCATCCAAGGGCCCCTGGCTGTTACGTTCTGTACCTTGAGGGTTCCTCCACTAAGAAGCAAAGATAAAAACTGGGGGTTGAGCTGGAGGACTCAAAAAACATTTTACCTGAGCTTTCTGTTGCTGGGTGCTCCGCTTCTCTTAGTCCACAAGAATGAGGCTGTAGAGCAACAGTGTAGTTAATTATTTCACCACAATAAAACGTTTATTAACTGTCGACAAATAACACTCTATCCCTCTCTGCAGAAAAGAGAAATCTCTCCTGTAAAGCCCAGAATGACTGATGGCATCTGGATCATGAATTCCTTAACGAATCTTGGAAAAAAGCCCCGGGGCTCTTAACTGTAAGCTTCTAATGTGTGTGTGGCAGGGAGGAGAAGCTGCTCTGAAAAATTCAGCTCCTGAGGAGGAAATGGCTTTAACAAACTCCATCAGTATCAGCTGGAGCCTCTTCAAGGCTCTGCATAGCCCAGGCAGCACCGGAGCTGCTTCTCTGATTTCTGTGATTTGTCAGAAGCCTGAGATACTTGGGTTTCACTCTGGGATGGCCGAGATGAAGGCACTGATCACATTCACTTCAGACTCCTGTCTGCTCTGAGCTACCTGAGATGAGAAAGGCTAAACTGGTGCTGTGCAGATACTCCCTCCCCACCCCAGTCTCCAGCCTGACTGTCCCAGCACCTCTAACCTGAATTCTCTGCACAGACTGAACACATTTGTTTGCCTTTTAAAGTGCTCCTGGCAAGATGCTGGCAGTTGGTTCATATCTTGTTAAGGGAGAGGGAGATAAGCACCAGGAAAGATGAAACCCTTCCAGATTTCAGCTCCAGACCCCTGAGCAGACCGGATAGTGGAGTTTCCTAAAGATTCCTTCATTTATGCAAAATACCAGGTCCTTTCAGGCAGCATTCAGCCACTATGATTTTAAAAAGTTATTAGAGAGTGATAACACATCAGAATCACCTTTTCACTGTAAATTCTTCTTAAGTCCATTATATAAAATAAAAGCATTGACGCTATCGCATAAAAGAGAGATGGAAAGGTAACTGCATTTTTAAAAATTACAAAATCACACAAAAAGAAGAGTAAAAACTGGCTGTGATTGATCAGAGAAATGACACTTAGCATAAATTTGCAACCACCTTGTTTGTTTAGTAATAGCTCAGGTAAAGAGATTGGTCAAAGCTATTCTTAGGAACATCTGTTTTTTTAAGATTAAACTCGCTAAATGCATGAATAGGGTCTCCTCTTGGTTTCACTCCACAGCAAGCAGAATTGACAATTCCAGTCAGGACCCCGAAACCTGCAAAACTTTTTAAAAAAATATCTTTCTCTTTTTTATGTATTTCCCTTCCCCCTCCCACCCCCCCCCATTGCATTAATATAAAATCCCTCCACTCTTGCTTCCATATCATACGCTGCCTCATATTGAGAGAAAATATTCTCTTTTGAGCCTGTACCCCAGGCTACTGAGAGAATTCCTGACCTCTCGCTGTTTCAAACTGGTAAGGGCTCTGCTGCCTTGTTCCAGCTATTTTAAGACGAGCCAAAAGGTCTCCGAGGGCCTCTTCCCCAGCCATAACCCGAGGAAGCCAAATAAAGTATTTATGATTGCAATGAGAAACCAAAACAATTAAGTTACATAGGTTTGAAAACGGCCCCCTTAAATATTTCAGGAGCACTTTGTTGCCCAATTGTCTGCCGTTCGGCGGGGCTGGATGATCCTGTTACACCACAAGGCAGTGTCCCGTGGCCCCATCCCCGGGGTCAGAGACAGCCCCAGGCTCTGTGCAGGGATGGGCCTGATCTGGGTGAGCTGAAGGACTCTGCCCTGTGCTAAGACACGGCTCAGACTTCTCCCTTCTAATCCCCCGAGTGACCTCTGTGGTTCACATCTAAAAGGAGCAAACTGAGGAGGCAAGGCCAGGCAAGACCGTGCTAAATTCAGTCCTGGCTTGGGAACACCAGTTAGGTAACACCAGTGAGCTCCTGGTTGAGCAGTGCCAGCAGCAGCAGCTCTGGCCTGGGCAGCAGCCAGAACAGGCCCGTGGGTCACCCTACTGCTCCTTCACTGCTGCTGTGTCCCGCGCCGCTCTGCAACTCCACATGTGACGTTTGTACATCACACTTTCTTTTTACTGGGCACCCTGAGGAACCTGGGTGGCCTCAAATGAGTGTCCTTGCTCTCCTTCCCTGTTTCTGCTTAGCTGGGAACCATGGGTTTGGTAGAGAATTCCTTTAAGTCACTGAAATCCCCTGGATTTGAACTGGGTTTCAACCCAATTATACATGAAAGCAAGAGGCTTTTTAATGGTGGGGGGTGGGCTACAGCCCCAGGGCTGTTCTCCCGTGGGAAATGAGTGCTCTGCAGAAAGCAGCTGAGACCCTGAAGTATAAATCAAAGGCTCAAAGTGGAATGTCAGATTGTGCAGACTGAAATGATTACACCCAGGTAGTTGAAAATCCCCGGCAGATTCTAATAAGCTTGCAGAGATAAAGGTAGAAGGAATCATGCAGCTAAGGGTGAGGTCTCATGTTACAGCCAAACTGACTTTATGGGGCCACTCCTTCCTTACCCTTCCCCCTCCCACCCCCAGCTGTTTCCTTTGCACCAGTTCTGGTGGTCACCTCAGTATAATTTGATCTTCCAGGTAAGTTGACCTAATGCTGAGCTTCCTCTTAAATGAGTGGCCTGCTTGCCTGGAATTACTCTTGCTGGTTATCCCCTTACTCCAGATCATAAGGCATTAGTTAGTTAAAAACCAAATTTAAAAGCACAAATGTGCACCATGAGAAGAAAGGGAGCAGGAACAAGCAACAGGAGGGCAGAACATGCCTTAGCCACAAAGGTGAAACTCTTTTGGAGCTCCTGAACTCTAGGAGGGAATGAGGAGGAGGGTACAGGAAGGCCACAGTACCTGGAAGAAAGTTTGGTTTGGAAACTTGGACAGAGGCTCTGTCAAAAGCAGATTATCCTATAGTGGACTAACAAACTTTCATGAGATACTGGACCACTCACAATTTTTATGCCCTGTGTTATTGTCTTTACACTTTTGAGGCACAGGGACTGTTACTATGCTTTGCTGCTGAAGATCTGAAACAAACTGGGAGTTGTTTGCTGAGCCAGGCATTTGAAGACACTCAAAGACTCTTCTCAAGGGGATTGCTTCCAAAACTTGACATTTATTTTACAGGAAGACAAACATTTTCTCTCATCTAATATTAACTGCCCTGTATCTTACACTCTGTTCCACTGCAGATATTTAACTCCCTTAACCTTCTGTAGATAGATCCCTCTTCATTTTATGAGAGGTCTCACCTCTCCCTGCGCACAGGAGAGATCCTCACATAAATGTCTCTCACCAGATATCACTGTGACAAGGAAATGGTTTATAGAATTTGAGCCACTTCCATGCAGGATACATTCCAATGGAAAGTTCTTTCTATGCATAAGCAGATCCAGAACAAGCACATCAGTAAGCAAGTTCACCTGCTCAATCAAGCCTGGTCAGTCTTACGAAACAAGAAATGACCACAGCTACTTTCTGTTCCTTCTCCTCAAAGAAAATCTACCAGGTTAATGGCACCTGCCTCCCATATTATAAATTAATGAGGCACATGGAGCTCTCATACGTTAATTCATGTCTTGAACTGAGTTACCGAGAAATGAGTATTTTTCTTGTGCACTAGAAATTACTAGTTGAAGATCTTACCCTCAAACAGGATTTTTTAATGGTTTGAACAAACAAACCTCTAAAGGAGCAGCTGAATGGACACAGAGAACTGTCAGGAGGAATCTGTCTGTGCAACATCAGCTAACAGAGATTAACTGGAGCAGGAGTGGTTTCCAACCAATCCAAGGTCTGAGCCTTTAAAAGGGCAAAGCACTTCAGAGAGATGACATGATATTATTTCACTTTGAAATCCTCATGTACCACTTACCACAGTTCCAAAACAAGGAGTTTTAAGGATGGACCCTGGATGCTGCTCAACAGAAAGCCCCGTGCCTGAACTGACACTGCTCTTAGCAAAGGGCTTCAGGAACCTTTAGGGCTGAGGTATTGCCTCCTGCTATGGAGCTCCAGTAAGTTAAGTATAAAATTAAAACAATATTTTTTAAAGGTTAATTCCATAGTAAGTAACTTTCACTTAATGCTTATTATTTCCAGAAACTGTGCCTCATGGATCTACTTTGAGAGAACTAAATTTCCTTTAGATGGATTTTTTTCACATCCTCATTACTGTTAATTTACATTCAAAACATCTTCCTGTAAGAAAGCACAGGCAAATATCACCAGGTCTGAGCTGTGAGCAAACTGTCACAGCACTGACAAGATCACAGGTAATCAAACTGATTAAGGGCTGTGATACCTCCTTTGGTCACAGCCTGCATTTCATCTGCTCTTATCTGTGTCAGAATAAAGTTGGGAGGATGTGTTTGTCTGCAGAACAATCACACCCTTGAAAAACACCTCTCCCAAATTCCTCTCCTGTGGCTAACGTGCAGTTTGGAATAAAGCTCCCTCAGCTATGGCTGAAGCCACTTTTGCCTCAATGCATTGCCTAAGAAATAACACCAAGCCTTTCCTTGATCCTGCCACGGTCTCTGCTTCCTTGGACTCTTACCCCATCAGGGCTTGAGCTGCAATATCTGACTTTGGGGTGAAGTTCAGCAGCTCAGGTGTCCTTGTGTTGCCAATTTGAGTTTTTTAGGAGTTCAGCCTGTTTCTCAAGGGCTCAGCACAGCAATCTGATAAAGTTAAGTTCCCTTTAAGGAAGGAGAGTGTGAGCAGAATCCAAGCTTTATTTTTTGAAGTCTCTGCCTTAAGCATAAGCAGAGAACAGGAGATTGGTTTTAAACAAATTAACAACATGCAGAGGCTGTAGGAATAAGCAGAATGCACAGACTCATCTGCCAGAGGAGCATACAGGAGGAAGAGGTCTTTGTCTTTCGAAGGGGAAGAGTCAGGGACAGGCTGGGCTCTGCCCTTGGAGATACAGGTCCTTCCAACCTCAGGTGACTCTACCTGATGCTGTCGGCACGTGCTCAGAACCTTCCATCTTAAAGAGGGCTCCCTTGCCAAAAAGCTCTTTTAAAATATAACTTAGTTCTGCATACAAGAGCTGTGCCACAAAGAGCTGAAGAGCCTCAGTTTCTACTCTTTTAGCTGGGGAAGATGTGAGCAGAGGGAGGAGCCTCAAGTACCTTTTTATCTGCTTTCCTCCTTACTGAAAGAGGCCAGAAATACAAGGAGCCTTTCAGCTCTCCTGTCTTGGTTGTGTTCCCAGCAAACCCATCCGTCCCATCCCCAGGGATCAGCCAAAATGCAAAAAAGGCACGAGAGGCAAGATGGAAACGAGGAGTTTGGTCATACAACAGTTTCATTGCAAGAAAATCGTACTTGAGAGAGGCCATTTCTCCCTAAGCAACAGTTGGGACAAATTAACCAACACCAGGATGATCTCAAGGACCATCCTACTGCTACAGCAGCCTTTTCACACGGGGATGTGCAGGTCCTCTGGGGAGCTGCACCTAACCTGGAAAGCTTGTCAAACACCCCCACCACCATCATGTTGGAGAAGGAGGTTGAGGTGCTGCATGGAAATAATCCAAGCACTTTGGGGCTTGTGGCTGTGAGTGAAGGCATCCAGCTCCCTGTGACCAAGGGCTTGTGGCAGATACTGAAGGAATTTTCCCACCCAGGGAATCAGCTACAGCTGCAACACAACCTTGGTCTTTGCTTGAGAGAGATAACGAAGTCTAACGTGGCTTAGCAAGGACTGCTGGGATTTAGCAGCAAATTTCCACTAAAGTCTGTCTCATCTTTCAGCCATACCAGTTCCTGCTCTGATTAAAGACATCCCAATCCATGAGGCCACATAGGCAGTGGTTTGGAGGCTGAATTCAGGCATGACATAGACACAAACCATATTCTAAGAAACAGACCAATTAAGTAAAAAAAAAAATTCATTCTCTCACTAATCAGACAGGCCTCAGGCTTCATGACCAAGATGAAAAGTACTTTTCCTTCCAACATTATGTTCTTCTAATAGAACTGTTAGCCAAACTCTGCAAATATTCAGTTGCTAAACGTCTGAGGAAAGCTTGCATTACTATTGAAAAGTAAAAAAAAAAAAGAGCTCCAGGCCAAGCTTTTCTAGGAGTAGAGAATTTTGGCAGCAAACACACCACCCTACAAAAGAGCTCACGTTACCAGAAAGCATTTGACCTAAAACTCAGGCCACTATAAAACAGCATCCCATATTAGGGACCCAATATGTGTACTCAGATGTGGAAAATTTGTTCTTTAGTTGTGATCCAAGACTCTCCCCTCTGCAGAGCAGTGGGTCTGTGGGGGTCAGGGAACACTGTGCCAGCATGGCTGGAAGGATTTTTTTCAAGTCAGTGTTAACAGCAACTCATGTCCTGCAGCCAAGGGACACTTCCCAGTGCCAGAGCCCAGTGAGGCTGCACAAAGCAGGGGAAGGGAGAAGCACTGCCAAAGCCTGACTGGCACGAACCTTAATAAGGGCCAATGAGCCCTCGGAGTGCTTCCAAGCATTAAAGCATTAGCTCTTGGAGAGGGCCAGCAAACTTCTATCAGATCCCAGACAAGGAGTTCAAGTGAAAAGTAAAGGTAGGCACAAAATTCGAGGGCTTTGGCAGCAGCTGAATCCTCTGATCAGAAACAGGCTATTATTTTTACTGTCAGCTGAGGGGCAGGCTAAGAGTAACCACAAGGCTCAGAAGGCAGTTCCTGAAAGGGAGAGATGAAGAGGGATTTTTTTCCCCCATAACATTCAAAAGCTGCTTACATGCATTCATTGAAAGCTCTGCCCTTCGTGACCATCTCATCCCATCACCGATTTTACTTGCTGCTCATTTTCTGACAGCACAAAAAATACACCCTAATTCTGTCACAAGCCTTCCCATCCCCTCCTGCTCAACTCAGAACACAACTGAAAGCACAATTCATGAGTTCCAGTCTTGCCCTGCTTTGTCCCTTTGCAATTTCTCCTGTATTCTAGGCATAGCAGCTCTAATAGGTTTCTTAATGTCTCTGCCCACAACAAGCCAAGGAGCTCATTCCAGTGAATCCTTCAGTTCCAAAGCACTGCTAGAAAAAAAATCTACCTTTATCTCAGCACATATCCTAAACTACTCAATCCCATTTGTAGTCTGGTTTGTGCTCTGTGGAAAAGAAGAAGCCTGAATTAATTTCTTTGTTGCTGTTGGTTTTGAATCTAAATGCACTTTAGAGTGTACAAATAATGGCAGCATTTTTGTGACTCTCTCTCTCTCTTTCAGTAGACCTATTTGATTTTTCAAGTTATGTGGGTGAAAATAGGGAAAAGATAATAAATTGCTTCTGTCCTTTCTGAGGAGGACTGTCACATCTCTTCCCCCAAGCCTGCCAACAAATAAATACTCAGAAAAGGCTTTAGAATCAGTCCATCTGTGAGGAGCAGAAAGAAGCAGCTGGGTGCACCAGGATGATGCACATGCACAAGGTCACACCAGCTCAGAAGCTGCTGATTAAACCATAATTTCCTGTAAATTTGCAGCATCAGTGCCTGGCACAAGAGGTGGAAACAGCAGGACACCTCCCTGCCAGCCTCAGTCCTGCAGCAAGAGACAAGGAAATAATGAAGCAAACATAAATAAAGAAGTGAAGACTACTTTGGAAATGGAAACTGAAAGAGAATGCTCTCCAAAACCTCATTAGCAATAAATTAGGTCTCAAAGGAGGTATTAGTACTTTTAGAAGGAAGGGTGCCTGAAGCACCACCTGAGCAACTCTGCAACCACTTTTTCCTGCAGAATAGAATGTGCCATCCTAGTGCTGTAGGAGAGAAAGGGTCCCTCAGCCTTGCTTGGGAAGATCAAGACAGAGCCTGAAACAAAAGGGCTTCCAAGGAGAGGTTTCCAAAGCGTGCCAAGGACAGCAACTCAGCACCATTCCAGGAGGATTTAGTTCTTCCTCACTGGCTGTCAGTGCTGCAAGCAAGTTACAGGAGAGGAATTTCAGAATACTTTGTTCTTTTCCTTAGCTGGAAAAAAAAGTGGTGTTAGGTGAGGGATAAAGGAAGGAAATTTTAAAGAGGAGCAAACTGCTCTATGCAGAGTTTCACCAGCTTCAATTCCAAATCCACTGGCAGACAGCACAGCAGCACTGCCAGATCAATCCTGTCTCCCTTCAGAGTTATCACCCACGTTATTCCAGGACAAACCAGCAATCACCTTCCAGGAACTAGAATCTGAACCAGTGCCTTTCCTGGCACCATCCCCTGTCCTGTATGGATTGTAGGATGGTGACACAATCACTTTGCTTCTCCCACCCACAACCCTGCTTCACCTCCAGCAGTGCTCTTTGCCCCTCAGCTCAGAGAGGGCAGCTCCACCTTCTCCCAGGGATCTGTGGGCAATGTGAAAGAAGCTGCTGAAGGACAGAATAGATATGAGAGGAGACAAGGATCACAAAAGGGAATTCAGAGTTTTATTTCAAAAAAAAAGAGCAATGTAGTGTCGAAACAAATCAAATTCAATTAGTTTTCCTCCGATTTGAATGGCTACAAAAATAGATTCTACCCAAATCCATAAAGCCAGTTAACAGTACCATAACAAACAAACCCCAAAATTACTCATTCAGATACCACATACAGCAGTCACAGGAATCTAGCATATATTACTTAATTTTTTTTTCCCTTGAAGTAAATTTCTAAGTGTTTTCCGTTAAAACTGAAATACCCATAATATTTTTAAAAATTGTACAAAAAAATAATTGTTGGAGGTAACAGTGTGCGTTTATTAAAATCCTGCACCAAGGCAGTAAAACATTTATAATTTAAAACCCAGCCCAGTAGAAAAGAGAAATGTGCAAACATCTGAATGTTAGCTGTACTCAGAGGCTTGTGGTGCATCAGACCTGGCATCCACTGCTGTCCTAAAGCAAGGCGGGCTCCAGCAGGAGAGGTCTCCAAGAGGCACTAAAGGGGAGGCAGAGGCAAGCACAGCACACGAGCTGCAGCTCCCCAGTCTGGCTGCTGGGAGCACTGGTGCCTTCTCCCCAGGGACGGTTTGCCCAGTCAGTAGTGTTATGGCACTCGATCCAATGCCAGGAAGTCCTCGGTGAGCTCTGGTCAATCTGCTGTGGAAGGGAAGAATGCAAAGCCATTTTAAAAGGCAGGCATTGAGAGCTAATGAGAGCTAACGAATTGATATGCTCAGATTGTTGCTGGGAGTTCTGGCTACCTGACCAGCTCACTTTGTGATAAGGGCAAGAGTCAGGAGCCTTCAAAGGATTTTCAGCTCTTCCTTTACTACTGTTGCAGTACATAAGGTGCTGAACAGTGCTCACACACCACTCAGCCAGCAGATTCCCACCCTGAAAATTCAGGTCAGAACTCTGCACATAGCGTTTAAATAAGCTGAATTTCATAAAGAAATTTCATTCTACTTTCTGCTTCCTTCAGCGACTTCAAACATCTTCAACCTCACCTACCTCCTCCATTACTTAGTCCATGTCCTAACGGACTTCTTGGCAAATTTCTTTCTGCATAGCTCCTGCAATGACACAAGAAGAGATTCCTTATTGCAATGCAGTCTCATCCCATCCACTCCCAGATGCCGACAGAAGACCAGGATGAGGTAGTGTCCAGAGGAAGTGCACAGAGCAGAGCATGTCAGGCAGTCACTGATCCTTCCACACCAGCAGTTACCAATCCCACCAAGCTTCCTGCATCCGTTGCAGACAGTAGTCCTTTGCCTACACTTGGTAGCCCCTGTCCCTTGACCATTCTAGGGAGATGAGATAAAGCCCCGCAGCCGTGGTGGTAGCTCAGCTCTATTGTACAGACAGAATGGGAGCAGAGACACTGAACACATCCAAGGGACAGTGTCAAGCCAGGATTAAAACTCCAGAGTCCCATCCTTGACCAACTAAGCCCGTGTGACCTGCCCTTAGATCAGCATGGGTTGACACAAATAGAAACCTGTATGCGAATACTCAGAGTCCTGTTCCTTGGGGATGTGGGAATGTGATCTCTCCTGCTTTTCGGAGAGAAAGAGACAAAGCATTATTCATAAAAAACGCCAGGGGACAGCATGTGAAAGAGAACCTGACTCTCATTATTGCCCTTTGGTAGCTCGTGGGATGCACACGTGACCAGATTCCAGCACAAGGATCCCTGCCATCAGGTGGGCACCCCCCTGCTGTCACCTCAAGCTGCCCTCCCCTGCCAGCCCCAGCCATCAGGAAGAGAAGCTGGTTGATACTCACACTCTGCCCCCCTCCAGAGTACTCTGGATCTCCTTCAGCACTTCTGGAAAGCAGAGGGTTAAAGCAGTGAGCCAAAGCAGAGGAGATCTGCTTTCAGGCAGCTGCCTGACCACATTCCACCTCCCCATGAACAGCCTCCAGAACCTGCCTCCCACAGCTCAGAGGTCAGTCCTTGGACTACCTCATCGCTGCCTCTTCAGCAGCACCAGGTTTTTACTGGGCAGGCTGGCACACAGGACTGAAGCAGTCATTTGCCAGAGGAAACCTTGCCAATCCCCGTGTACCAGAGCCCCAAAGGAACTGTCTGTTCCACCTGTCATCTTACACAAGTCCTACTGGAAATAAAAATCCTTCTCTTATCTCAGCAGGGAATGCAGCTCTGCAGAACAACCCCTGCCCGAGGGCATGGCTCTCTGTCCAACCCCTCATTTCTGGGGATTCAAGACAACCCAGCATTTCTACCAGTAATTACAGACCCCTTGGAACTGGAATCCACAAAATTCCCAGCAGCTTTCTTCTTTTCCCACCCAGTAAGGCACCTTCCCTCTCAGCAGCAAGACTTCATCTCACTCACTTTCATCATTGAGTAAGGCATGTTCCATCAGCCTCCCAGACTTCCTTTCTAAAAAAGAGTAGGAAAAAAAGCTTTTACCTAACAACATTTTCCCCCTTTTCCTGAAACAAGTGCAGTTTTGGAAACCCACAATGGAACTTGATTTTTTCCCCACGTTAAGTACTTTTTGACTGTACTGAATGCTTCAAAACTAATCCTTAAAGTCTCTCACACACTGAACTGTATTTTCCAGCAATAATAGTTTGGATAACAGAAGATCTAAACAATTTCAGATCTTTCCTCCAGCAAAAACTCTGTTCTAACCTTTAAGGGAATCTCCCAAACACAATTTACTTCAGAGATATCAACTAAAATACAGTACAGGCAGGTCACATTGTCTCCCCCACATCCCTCCTTATTTTTCCCTTTCTTAGGTAGAAAATATCAACTGTAGCAATAGGAAAGACATTTTGAGGTTTACACATCACCATGGTACCTTTAGTACACTTATTTTTTTCACTTACCATCTTCTCCACAGTCACCTGGACTCTTTCCTGGTCCCCTAAAAAAGGAAAGGAGGCAGAAGACAATTACTGATGCTGAGGCACAGGGGTGCAGAGAATTCCTGTGTGTTCTTGGCAGCTGTAAGAGGCTCCAGTGCACATCAGCTAAAGGGTTTGCTGAGTGTAGGAGGGGCTTCACCACATGCTGGTAATGCAGAAGTCTGCAGGCACCACAGAACACTAATAAACTCTTAGAATAAAATTCCTGTAGGATCTCTGTGAGTGTCAGATCTATTGTCACTCACTGATGTTCCAAGAGGAGAGGAGGAACGCTGGATTTCCCTTCCCAGAGCAACAGCTCAGCCCCAGCACTCAGGAACAAGAAAAGCAAGCCAGGGCTTGCTCTAAGGTTGTGACTGCAGCTTAGGGATACCAGTTCCAGTGCTTCCTGCTTTGTCCCACCAAATGTACTCCAAGTAGGAAAACCATCAGGGGGAAGGTTGTATTTCCTGATGCCAGTCCCTCTACGGAAGATAACTTTGAAGGGTTTTTTTTTTCCCCTCCCTACTCAGACACAGGCAGTGTGCAAGAGTGTTACAGACTTTACCTGGATTTCCTTGCAGCATTCTCTGTGCCAGATTTGTTGTGCACGTGATTGTTGCTTGTCACTTCTGGCATGTCCACGATGCACCGGGGCTCCACCAACCATTTGGTGGAAAGGGAAAACCTCTCAAACTCCGACGGGGAGATCAGATAGAAACCTACAGGTGATTGGGAATTTACAAGGGCAATTCTCAGGAAACAGTTCCAGAACCAAAGGTGATCCAAAAAAATAACAGATCTAGGTGTGGTCTATGTTTGGCAGAAAGAGTTTGCATTTCCTTCTCTCTAAGCAAGGAGGGATCATTGAAGAAAATACTACCCAGCTCCCTTCTGGTTAGCCTAGAGACTGTGCAATTTAAGACTATGCTCAGAGAGAATTCTGTTATCCTGTGCTGACACTTAGGAGAAGACACTTAGCACAGAAAGATGGAAAAAATGAACTGGAAAGCAATGATCTTCAGCAGCCACAGGATGTTGGATCCCAGTTTTGCAATGTGTATGCTGAGACACAGGCATGTACAAGAGGCACAGTGGGGACATTTCCCCAGAGCCTGATGCTTAGAGAGCTATTCCCTACATACCAAACAAGAGGAGGGTGGCCAGGTGGAAGTTACCTAAGGGGCACATCCAAGCTGAAAACCACTGTATTCGTTAGCAGTAATGGAATAAAATCACTCCTGCTTCTGCTAACTCATGTGCTGGTACCTGCTGGGAGCTGGTACTGCCCAGGAACACACAATGAACACATTTCTGAAATATTCTCACATGTGTACACAGCCAGCTGTAAACTCTAAGCCCTTTCCCATTGTCTCAAACACACAACAAGAGGGATGATCTGGGAGAAGCCCACCTCACCTTGGCCATACTTGGTGAAGACACAGGATGCAATGCCACTCACATCCTCCTTGCGGATGCAGGGGTAGCGGATCTGTAACTTGAGGAAGGGCAGGGAGATGATCTGGATGTCTCCCAGGTTGGTCAGCACTGCCAGGTCGTTCTCGCTGTAATCATCGGCCTTGCAGCTGCCAAAGTTGGCAACTGTCACCTTCCGTACCCTGCAGCCCTCCAGGGCCGTCAGCTTCAGCTTCAGCTTGGAGCTGACCTTGGGCAACGTGAAGACCTGTCACAGAAACAAGACACTGACACCTCTTCCTGCACAAAGGCAGCAGCAGCTCCCCAGGACATCTGCTGCTCCCTCTCTGGACAATGTTTTCATTCACATGGAATACACACAGGTGTAACCAGAGCCAACCCCCTGCTCACAAGAAGGAATCAGCCACAGGCAGTGTGAGAATCTTTCTGTTCTGACATCAGTTTTACCCTCAGGCTGTAACTGCAGTTCTCCCCTATTTTTCCAAAACTCTTCCCTATTTGGCTACAAACTTACAGAAAGAGAACAGGGTTTGAGTTAGTGTGCAAAACAAGAAACTTTTAAGCTACTTCACAAAAATACCTACAAATTCCTGCTTCTGCACTAACCACAGAAAAGCTCTTACCCAAAAGCAGAAGCAGCCTTGCCCAAAGAGTATAATGTAATATAGGCATGAAATTTCTATATTCAGCATGTACAGCACTATGCTGAACACCAGTTTGCCAGCACGCATCTGATTTATGGACTGCACCAAACAGAAATGCTGTCCCTGGGCCGTTCTTCAGGTACAGGAGAAAAAGCATTCCCAAGAGTTCTCTCCACTGAGCTGTGCCCAGTGCTTTAGCAGATTTCACACACAGTTCATAGGTACCTCCCTCTCTCAATAGGTGACACTCACCTTAAATTGCTCTTCAGATACCACCAGCAGCTGGTGGCTGCCTTGCATATCAGGACTCTTGGAAAGGTCATGTGCTACTTCTAGAGGTTCTGGGAGGGGAGTGCTGCGTCCATCCAACACAAGTATCCCCACAACAGGAGCCCTGTGCATCAGCTGAATCTCTTTGGCTAGACAAGCAAGATAAGGAGGGAAAACAAACAGAAAAAACAAACAGGAGTCTAGTCAGAGACACTATTAGAAACTCATTCACATCCTCTCAGGGCTGGAGACCTATATACTGTGGTTATAGAAATGCTGCCTAAAAAGATTTAGAAGTTGAAGGGCATTCTGACTAGACTGATCTGTGTTAAACAGAAACCACTGCTACATAAAGACAACAGGCCCAGCTGTCAGAACAAGGGACATGTGCAGCGAGGGTTGATGGCAAACTTCAGTGACAGCTGACACAAATTTACATCTCTGAAGTGAGTAGGAAATGTGGCTGAGGCACATCAAGCAGTACTGGAGCTCCAGTTCAGCTGCTGCAGTGAGCAGCTTACTCAGACACTGCCACACTTGGCTCCAGTCACTGATAAACAGCACTAATTGAGTGATCCTGCTTTTCTGCCCATAACTCCTCTGAGTGATGGCTCAGACCCAGCAGAACCCTGCTTTCACCAGGCACTTACCCTGCTCTGCCCTCACAGGCTCATCCATCCTCCTCTCTGCTGGAGGAACACGTAAACAGAAGGCGTAGACTGTCCCTCCATTGGTGCCAGCCCACAGGGACGGGCAGTGCCGGGAGCCTGGAGCAACAAAAAGGCCCATGAGCAAGGCATCATCCATGACGCCCTTCAGTAACAGCTTTTCCTGGCTATACAAAACCTCCCTCTGTTTGCACCTTAAATATCTTTATATCTGGGGAGACTTGCCAGGCAAACTACAAGCTCTTTACATTCTTTTCATAATACATGTCCACGAACATCCCTTAGAAAGGACACTGCATGTGAGCAAAGGCAAAAGTACCACCACATGAACCACCACAATCACTGTGTCCAGTTTTCACACATTTATATCACATAGGAGCAGAGTAAACTCGTGCAAGATACCAGTTTGGGCTCTGATGCACAACCAGCCACCACCTTCACCAAAATTAAAAGGCTCTGCTGGAGACAGGGGTGAACTTCAGAGCAATGAGAGAAAGAAAAGTCTACACTAAAAAGTCAGATGCCATTCCAGCACGTTTGAAAATCATACATAAAGACGTGATTCAGAGATGAACTGCCACTTGCCTCAGATTAGCCAGCAGCCCAGAATGGCTAAATAACAATTCTGCATGACAACATATGCTCTTGTTCTACATCGGTTTTTCAGCAGAGCACACAGTAGGACACAGGAGGTGCTGAGTTTTCCTGGCAGTAAATCCCAATACATTCCTTGGCAGAAGAAGTAAAAACCCATTTGGAAGAAGAGAGAGATGCTTTTCCTACTCACTGTCTCTCAAGAAGGTATCAGCAAAATACAAGGTTCGCACAAAGCCAGTGAAGGAGTCTTCAGCCGAGCGGGCTTCGATCTTGCGCTGGACTGGAGCCAGTTCCATCTCCTGCAATGCGTCCTGGTCAAACTTGGCATTTGCTTCTTGCACCTTCACAGGTGAGGAGACACATTGTCAGTCAGGGATAGACACAGCAGGGAGAGAGACATGGGGTGATAGAAAGGCACAGCAGGGTCACCCCAGTGAACGTGTCCTCTGAATTGATCTTCTCTGAAAGTGTGCCTGTTTTTATCTAACAGCAGCATTAGAAATTGCCATTTTTCCCTCATACCAATACCTATTGATTTGATAGCAGGGCTGAGACCACCTCCTGGTCTAGGCAGTCTCGGCAGGCTCCAAGCTGTAAATAGACAAACCCCAAAAAGGTGAACCCCTCACCTCTGAGGCATTCCCACCACCTCCTCGCCGCTTCCTACTGGACACGCGGCTTCTTCTGATCCGCCGGAATGACTGACGGAGGGACTTCTTCAAGGATTTCACCCGAGACAGGGGACCTTCTAAGGCCAACTGGTCACTGGGATGCAGTGTGCACCTGGAAGAGAGAGACAGTAGCCACGTGATCACTTTCTGCTGGGTGGCAATCACTCCCAAGAGTCCAACAGGATCCACACAAATGTTGGAACACACTTATATATTCCGGAAGAGCTTCAAGGGTGGAGAAAAAAGAAGCAGAGCTTCTTGCTATAGTGACAGCTCTTGAGAAATCACTCGTCACACCTTTCTTTGTTAGTAATTCCATGTCATCATTAACATAAGGATTACCACAGACCCTCTGGAAAGATGATACTTACTTGACGAAGACCAGTCGCTTCTGCTGATGGTCAAAAAGCCCAAACCCATGACTGGTACCAAAGGCCACAAGTTTCCACTCCGAGTGCAGGGCCAAAGAGGTGACCACAGCTGGTGGTTGACATTGCACAAGGACAAATGGCTGAAAACCAGCTTCAAATCGAACAGGGCCATCTCGAGTTTTTAGCTTCTCGTGACCTTTCCATCGATAGCCCTCTTGGTCCTGCAGGAGATCTGCTTCAGCATGGTCCACCACGTGTTCTGCATCCTCGTCGTTCAGTTCCATCACCAGCACCTGAAAAGAAGAGAACAACCTTTGCTACAGCTTTTGCTGTGCAGGCAGATCTCCGAGCTGCAGCCCTTCCCTACAGCTGCTAAACTAAAGCACATCTCAGGACAGATAAGTAACAGCAGACAATGTCTAAAATAACAACTGGAGAAAGCAGAAAATCCCAGAATGGTTTGGGCTGGAAGGCACCTTAAAGGTCACCTACTTCTAACTTCTGCCATGAACAGGGACACCTTTTCTGGTCAGAGTTCCATCCAACCTGGCCTTAACACTTCCAGGCATGGCATCCACAACTTCTCCAGGCAACCTGTTACAGTGCCTCACCACCCTCACAGTAAAGAAGTTCTTCCTGTCTAATATCTAATCTAAACCTACCCTTTTTCAGTTTGAAGCTACTTTCCCTTGTTCTGTCACTCCAGGACCTTGTAAGTAGTCTCTACCCATGTTTCTTGTAGGCTCCTTTCAGGTACCAGAAGGCTGCAATTAGGTGACCCCAAACCTTCCCTTCTCCAGGCTGAACAATCCCAATTCTCTCAGCCTCTCCTCAGAGCAGAGCTGCTCCATCCCTCTAATCAACTTGGTGGCCTCCTCTGGACTCACTCCACCAGCTCCATGTCCTTCCTGTGCTGGATGCAGTGCTCCAGCTGGGGCCTCACCAGAGCAGGGCCCCATGAAGCATTTCCAGAAAACAGATCAATTTACCATGAGAGAAATGAGCATTTTGAATTTTAGCAGATTTCCAGATTACTCTGAAACCTGCACTGAAAACAATGTTTATGTTGATTGTTCATATTCCAATACCTGTCCTGCTGTACCAGCAACAGCCAAGTATCCACTGTATTTACACAGGTAGATCTTCTGGATCCCAAGTCTTGGATCATCACTGTAAGGATCGAAGGTACCAACCTAGGCAAGAGAACAGAGAGGGGCTGGTCTTTAACTGGGGCAGGAATCAGAACTACCCAGGTTTTCAGAAAGTTTCTACAAGCAGCAGCTCTCTCACCTTGCGGAGTGGAGGCCATTCATCCTCCCCCAGGGTGTTCATGTTGTCATTGGGATCAGCATCCGTGAGGAACACTCTCACTGTGCTCAGCTTATAAAGGAGGTGCAAGCAGACACCAGAGGCATCCCAAAACCTCACTGTGCCATCCTCATGCCTGGGGGGGGAGGATACAGGAACACACATCACACAGGAGAACAGCACATGGAGGGTAAAACAGATGGGAAAATACAGAACCAGAAAAACAAACCACAAAGAGAAAGATTTTGGGCTTCTTGGGTATTTTTTGTGGGTTTTGGTTTTGTTTTGTTTTAGTCTGTTGGGATTTTTTTAATCCAGCTGTTCTTGGTGATCTGACACCATTACACCAATTTAAGATTATGCCAAAAAAACATGGAAAAGGCAAAAAGCTTAGCAAATGGAAGGAAAAACTCTTTCAGGCAAAAACATGGTTACTGCGAGGGAAGGGAAAAAAAATATATTTTTTTAAATCAAGCTTTAATCTTAGTTCTCCAGGTGAAAATTTGCAACAGTCTTCCAACACAAGGGTAGGAGCTTCTAACATGCTCCATCGAGAATGAAATCTGAGGAACAGCCCACTGAAACTCTCAAAAGTGCTTTGAAAATAAAATGGTACATTTTTATGCAAGGAGACAATCTCTTGCTAGCTACTTCCACCTCTTAGCTAGATCTGTTCATGCTGATCAAAGCAGACAGGAGTCCAAGCTAACCTCTATTTTAAGATTCAAAGTGTAAGGTAGAGGGAAAAATGCTTCAAAACATGCAAGATTAAGCTCCACTTTTACACTGCTGCCTTTGAACCAGGCTGGATTACTGCCTGCACTCCTACACACTTTGGGAGTAGGGGGAATGGATAACACATCAAAACTAAAAATCAGCCACTTTCTGGGTTATCTGTGGACATCATGACCTGTTTGCTCAGAAGCAGCACAATCAGCTGGCTTTACAAAGCCAGCAGCACAGCTTTGAGACACTGCACTGTAAAGCTGCAGCCTCCTCCCTACAAGACAAGCAGACTTTAACTCCACAGGAAAGCCTCAGTTAGTTCAAAGGGGGGAACTGGAAAGGGCTCCCTGATGGTCCTAGGGTCAGTACCTACCCTGTTAGCAGCAAGTCCCTCTGCGGAGGATCCGGAGCGATGTTGGTGCCACCATCAATCGGCCATGGCTACAAATACAGTAAGAGAAGTGTGTGACTTCCTAGGCAGTGACAGTGTGGAGAGAATATAAAGTCAGCAGGAGGGCATGAACTCCAGTGCAAGTGGCAGTGAAACAGTCCATGCTGTCAGCTTTTGTTTGGATTAGATGTTCCCATTCTGACACCAACTGTGCCTTTTAGAAGGCACTCTACACATTTCCCCAAGAAGCTTCATGCTTTTACATGAGAACCTTGTTGCCACCGACAGCTGGGAACACTCAGACTTCCCCTCTGGCTTGTCAGAGCTTAAAAAAATACCACATTTTAATTCCCCAGTGTGAGTAACTGTACTGGTGGTGCTTTGAGAAAAAGCCTCTCTCGACCCTATTAAGAGGCTGGACAATGTCTGGTGGGGCTGGTGGGGCCTCTGCAGATCATCAGCAGCACAGACCACCCACACCCTGGGCAGTCACACTGCCCTAAACACGTGGGAACACACAGGGGGACACACAGAGGGACACAAAGCTGCCATACCATACTGGAGTAGTGAATGTTCTGCTTGCTCCCAGCGCTGATAATCCGCTCCCAGAGCTTCAGTGGGATGTTGGAGACGTGGTGAGAGCAGGTGATGGCTGAGCAGTGCAGGGAAGCCAGGTATGGAGGGTGCACTGCTGGCCAGCCTGCACTTTTCAAGTCTATCACCACGAGCTCTTCTTCTGCCAGCACCACCAGGGCAGAGGGGTCATCGAACTCTGCAGAAACAACACTCATTGAGGCTGACAAAACTGACCATCCAAGGTCAGTGCAAACAAGCCTCCTGTAAGGCTGCTTTGAAAACTGGAATCACACAGCTCCGCATCAACATTTTTGTTGGAAAAAAACTTAAATGCTTCTGTGTTAACCGGGCCTATTGAGTAGGAATCTGAAGACACTCACAGATTTACTGCAAATTCATGTTTCTTTACATCACTCCTGGGACTGTGACAGTGACTTTTAATAGATTCCATTGCAGAATAAAAAATTTGTTAACAACAATGACTAAATAACACAAAGTTCATACTTACTACCGTAACAGCCAGAATTCCAAAGACTCTACCTACAGCTAAGTAACAGCACTGGGTGAAAAGACATGCATACACCCCAGCAGTGACCCATTTAGTGCTGTGTTAGGACCACAGTCCATCCAGGCTAAGCTGCTTAAACATGCTAATGCCTTGGGTTCTGCAGAATGCTTCTCTGCTTGAACTGACAAGTATTTACAATCCAGCTCTTTTACTTTTCCATTTTCTCTTCTTCTCATATGTTGTGACACATCCTCTAGACTTTCTTTTTAAAGATGTGCACATCACCTAATAATTCTTATGTGTATTAGGAACAACTACAAAAGAAATATGTTAATGTAACTTGACTGGTGACATCTGACACAAACAAGAATTTTAATTCTAGTTACAATGGAAAATCTTGAGTGAAAAAAATTAAATCTATAAGGACATTATTGCAGCAAGGTTCACAAGTCAGCCACAACAGCCAACTGGTGGGGAAAACCAAAACCACAGACCAGTTCACAGCAGTGACAACTAACACAGCTACAGAAATCTGAGTGAATGTAAAGCTGGATTGGGGGGTGATAAACAGTGACCTATTAGCAAGCTACCCAACTCAGCTTTTCCCCAGCCTTCCCTCCTCAACTGTACTTTTACTTCCCTCCTTTATTTGGTTGATTACCTGGAATACACTTACAAGAAGGCACATACCAACACTGTTCACTCAGCAAAATTAAATTCAAGTAATTAGTCCTTGGCACCACTAGTGAGGCACCCCTAGTTGCACCTCTGACTAGGCCCAGCCACAACACATCACTAATTAGTACTGTTTCTTCATGAAAAAGATGTTTCCTATTCAGTTTTACTTTGCTTTCCTATGTGCCATCATTTGCAGTTGCCCACAGGACTTCATAACAAAACAAATAATATTATCTATGTACTGTAACAACCCTGCAGTTTGCTATTGACAACATTAACCAAAAGTGCTCTGATTTAACAATTTTTTTTTCCCTGCAAAGACACACATCTGAGCTCATGTCTTATGGCAAGAATCTATTTTAAGTTGCTGAAGTAGCAGGCACAGTAGAATTTGTCATGATTGCCATACACTCACCCACCTCATTTAAAAAAAAAAAGAAACAGGAAGGGCTGGCCTTTTAAAAACTGTTTCCACAGCATATTCAGGGTAGTGGAAAGTCACCAGCTATGACCAGGCTGCAATGCATAAGCTTTGTGCTTATTAAATTAAGTGGCTTTGGTATACAATTAATACCTTGGTATTGCCATTGCAGGGAAGACTGCTTAAGGGCAAACAAGGCGAGCTACATAGATCCACTAAGCTTAGGCAATCAGCCACAAAGAAGCCTGTCAACCACAGAAACCTCATTTTATTGTAAAAAACTTCCTCCTCTAAGTGCAAGAGTTTCAGTTTCCTGTAGCAGCTCCTGCCTGAACCCACTGGCAGTGGTGGTAACTAGCTAATTCAATTCTTGGGAAGTAGAAATATAAAGCCTGTTAGTTCAGTTGTTTCATCCTAAAGGATTTCTAATCATATCCAGAAACTGAACTCTAAGCAGTCCAGCTCTGACCTCAGGTTTCTTTCATCTTTAAGACTTTTGTTCCATCATCTAGAATCTCCATTCTGACAATTTCATAGAAAGTAAAAGGGTCTCCTTCGTTAATACCAAAAGGTATCGAACCTGAGGCACTGAACAGTACCTCAAGTCTATCAGCACTGTGAGCCTGAAGGTTTAGACCTGTAGGTTCTGCTCACTTGAAAGATGCTTATAAAGGCAGTGTTGTGCAGGGAAAATGAGCAACAGACACACAGGCACTTCTGCTCAGTTACTCTGCATTTCTCTGCTGTCTTTTCGGTGACCTGAGAGGGTCTGTTAAGATCTAGGAAGAGAGGCAAGAGGGAAAAGCTGTTTCTTTCTGCCTCTTTTCCCAAGACATTCCTCCCCTGGATCCGTGCTCTGCTTCCCAGAACAGGCCGGAGGGATCCAACCTGCGCCGGCAGACTCAGATGTGGAACTGGGGCTGTCACCACCCTCCCTGGCAGGACACTGGACACATTGGTTTGGAAACCTGTCTAGCAGGCAAAGAAGAGACTAGAAAGCCTGAGAAGACCCAGTAACAGAAGACTTACTTACAAGCTCCTAAAAAATCTGCAGTTTAGTCTGATTCAGCTTCCAATGCTGCACATTTCTGGAGCTTGAAATAGCATTTTATACTCCGAGTTAGCCAGAAGCAAGAACTACACCAGCACTAAACAAAGAGTTCTTGGGGAAAACCCTTTACAGTTTCATAAAAGGAAAGAATGTACAGTTACTGCAGAAATAAAGGCAAGAAAGCTCTTCAACAGAAGCAAGAATCTGACAAGATCTACACAATTCCAGGAATGAGAACTATTCAGTTTACATTCATGTTCACCAGCACTAAGGAAATTAAGTTCTCCATATACTGACCCTTGGTTCTAAGTCACCCTTTGCTGATTTATTACCCAGAGCTCCAGACACAAATCCAGGCAGTAATTAAAAGAAGCAGTGTCTCAGTGGGAGTAAATTCTGGTTTTAATTATTAGCCTCCTTTGAAGTGCTATTTCCAAACAACAATATTCAGATCCTCATTTCACGACCTGGTTATGTCCAGTGTCCAGCTTAAACAGACATAAGCTTAAGAGATCTTTTCTCATTAACAGAGTAGCCTATTTTTTTTGAGGAATGTATGGCATTTGTAACCAGCCCTTTATTTACACCAGTATTTTACACTTCACTTTTAAATGTGAAATCTTTCACAGCTGGACTCAATCTTAAGGGTCTTTTCCAAACTAAATGATTCTGTGATTCTCTGCTAAAGTCTCAGAAACTCCCCAAACAACTGACCTCCTTATCACATTTCATATGCTATTTATACCAGGCAGATTCCCAAACACGTACAGAGCTACCCTAATTCCTCAGTAATGCCCTTCCATCACATACCTGCAGCAGGATCTGAACTGAAGATTATGAAGAAGTCTATCACTCGTGAGGTAAAGTCAAAGGCTGTTTGCTGGCTGCCGTGGATAACAGAGATGCTGTGCCGGTCCCCATAGCTAGCCCGGGGCATTCCTCCTTGGAATATTATGTAAGGAAGCCTTAAGAGAAAGAAAGAGTTAAAGTGGTGTGTGCTGAAGTGAGGAGTAAGGAAAAATTCAAAGAAATGTCAAAGGAACTTTGACAAGTTCTTATAATGTTACTCTAAAGGGTTTATATGGCACTGCACACTGCACCCTATAAACAGGTGAGACTGAAGGGATACACCACCAACTCACCCATTTTTTGTTGTCTGCCAGTAGATCTTGGAGATGGCTTTGCAAGGAAAAGGACCTGAGAAAACAGAGTTATTCGCTACAATTCAAGAAGTGCATCTTTACATCAGAAGCTGCTGATTCTGCTTCAGCCAGGTCACCTCACCCTCCACCCCAAGGGAAGTCACCTGAATTAGTAGGCACCACCTCCCCAGACCAAGCCACATCAGACAAGTCTTCTGGGACACACTGACCACAGAACTCTTCAGCAAAACACAGCTTAGGCTCAGGGGAAGTTCTAAACCATGTTGCTGATGGCTACCAGGGAGTAGAAGTGCTGCTGGAGGAGCTGATTAACTAGAAAGGATTGCTAAAATCACAGTCATTCCTGAAACTAATATGAAGTGATAGAGCTTTAGAAGCTTCTCTACGCTCAAAAAGTGAGGTCATCCCATTTGATGGGTTCCAGCAAATCAGAAGCTTCATTTCATCACTGCTCAGGTTGACAAAAAATACACTCAGCTCACTATTAATTACACAGGATCCAAGCAACTCCTGCTGAACAAGACACCAGCTAAAGCAAAGAGCTGAATCACCAACACCCTTCTTCATAAGGGGCACTAATTTTGTCAACAGACTTGCTCTCCATGTTCAGGACAGACTTCAACAATGCAAGGGAGTTTCAAATCCCAGAAAAAAACTAGGCTGAAATCCCTTAGTCCAGGCTCACAAGCCATTCTAGAGACACCTCTGCATTTTGCCATTAAACACTAGGGAGAACTGTGACTTGAATATCCTGCACAAGCTCAGAATTAGTTTGAGTTTGGACAAATACACAACAGTTAAACCTCACTTACTGACCATAAGGCACAGTGTTTTCCAGAGGCTCTGGCTGCCTGTTGTCACTGGATACTGGCCACTGAGTGTAACTTCCATCGTAGTGACAACTAATGAATTTACTGCCATCCCTCTGCCAGTAGAGGTTCTCCAGTTGCTGAAAAGAAAGCCATACAAATGACTGCTCTCCAGAGAGCTGTTATCTCCCCAAAACAACCGTTCTTACTAAAAAAGCAGCTTTGTCAGGCTCTCCCTGCACCTGCTTTGTCTTCAGTGTCAGTGAGAGCCCTTCCTGCCCTGCTGAACGGACTCTGGATTGAATCAATACCTGGCTGCCCAGGAAATGGTGTGTTGCTTTGTTATTCTGCAGGTCCCAGAGGACAATCAAGCCCCTGCTGTATCCAATTAGGATCTGGTCAGGGTTCTTAGGATGCTCCTGAAGGGCTTCCACCAGTTCACAAGATCGTCTGTTGCAGTTATCTTCTGGTATCCTGCAGGAGCAGAAGAGAAAACCAAGAGAAGCTGAGTCCAGGTACAACCTAAAAGAACTGTAATAAAAGGTGTAAGAACAAGAAATTAAGCCACAAAGTTGAAACAGGTAATTATTATCTTCCCACAAATCCTTCAAGCAGCAGAAAAATCTTAGGGGAAACATCACACCAGGCCTACCACACGGACATGCACCCAGTCCCATTTTCTTCAAGGAAAGGCCAAGGTTTACAATGAATTCCAGGACTGGATCCCTGGTTTGAACCACCCACCTCATTCTGTTACAGAATAAAGGTAAGATGGAAATGTCAGTAGGAGACATGAAGTAGGACAGTTTTCAGCAGCACTCGAATCTCCAGAGTGATAAAATCCTCATTTGAATAAAGCAGTATCAGATGTTGTGCCAGTGGTTGAAAAAATAAACGGGTAATTACAGCTAAACAAAATATTTTTTTTTTTCAAAACTAAACGCAAGGGCCAGGACACAAGGTTTGCAGATTCACCCCAAGTGAACATGCTGTACCTCCACAGTGACAACAGCAGGTTGACCAGGACAGAAACTGTTACTTAACACACACCAGGACCCAAAGTTACTTTCATGAGAGTCAGGCAGATACGGACAATGCTTAACACAACAGTGAGGCCCCAGTACATAATCTGGGGTGACAATTTAACAAAGGATGTGTCTGGTAATGGGATTCCACCTCTTGTTTGCTCACTCACCGCTGCAGCACGGCCTCAGGGGTGATGGTCCTGTCCTCCAGCACTCGGAATGAGGGCAGCTCCACCACAAAGATGTTGCCACTCTCCGTGCCGAGGTACAGCACCTCCCGTGAGGAATGGGGAAGCACAGCTGTTACCTGGGTGGCACTTGGTGGGGAGCTGGGGATGCAAAGAGACTCTTTGTTACTGAATTTGGGAGAGTTAATAACACAACGGGACATTTACTAGTGTCATTTGTTTTGGAGGCATGATTTTTTCTTTTAAGGAGGAAAACATCAGCTTTAAGACAAATTATGTCAAAAATTTTTGACAAGTGCATGGACAAAGAACCAGACACCTTTTTATAGAACCCTCTCTAAGTGTTCCTATAAATAGCTCACCTAAAACTGGCAAGATCAAGTGAAACTAAAACCACAACAGCATTTCAAAGTCTGACTTAAGGCATGGTTAGATTTACCTTAACCTTAAGGTTAAGAGCTCCTGTACTCACAGCAGTGAATGCACAATACTTTAAAAGATGTCACCCTTGGCACTGGTTCAGCACTTTTAAAAGCTGGTCTCCCATGCCCCAGCCAGCTCCTGATTGCTTTCCATGAATGCCCTTTCAATGGATTCAGAGGAATGCCCTTTCAATGGATTCAGTTGTAAGAACTGGACGAGCTCTAGCCTAAAGAATAGCAGAATTTTCTGAGTTGCTTATCCCCAGACCAGCTCCACGCCCCTCCTGTGGCTTACCCAGGTGGCCCTTTGAGGGTGAAGCGATGCTCCTCCAGCAGCTCGGATGCTCCTCCATGCTGCTTCAGGCTCCAGAGGTGCAAGCTGTTATCATCCAGCAGTGTCACCAGCTGGCACTGCAAAATCACACAATTTGCTTTTTTCGGAATGCCAGTATTAAATATAACACAGTAAATTTAGCAGTAGAGTTGCTGCTGTTCATAATTCCCTGCTAAAACAGGACTGGGGAGCTGGTTCAGTTTTTTATGGCAGTGGACAAACACTGCAGCAATGGGATTTGGGGGGTGGAGGGAGACAAGAAGTAGCCCAGAGGCTAAAAACCCTGTCGTAAAAGCACAGGTTATCACTGAGGGGGATGACAAGGATTTAGGCTCCTGAAGAAGATCAGCCTGTGCTGTAAAGCCCAGCCATGCAGCTGCAGGCTGTATCTCACCTCCTCCTGGCTCAGCACAGGTTTGCTGAACACACCTCAGCTTTGGGTGGGGCTGATACACTCTGCTACACCACACTCCTCGCATTCTTCGTGTCCAACCTCATCCTGGAGGGTTGTGTCAGAATCCTTTTATGAGCCCAGCCCTGCTGGCTAGATGTTCAAATTGAAGCATTTTACCTGCTGCAGCCACACCTGGTGCAACACTCCCCATGGGAGTTTCAGTTTATACCATTAGTTAAGCAAACAGACACCCAAAACCACCTCAAGAATTAAATCTCTCTCAGAAAGAGGCCACTTGTGCTACACTGGGGGCATCAGGCAACAAAGTCTGTGACCAAGACACCAGTCTGACAGTCAAGGGAAAGGGAAAGTAGTTAGACAGCCACCAGACACTTGGAAAATTCTGCTTTCCTATTTTTAGTGTGTGGCAATAACTGTTCAGCAATCCCCAGGAGCAAGATTCAATACCCCCAAAACACATAGGCAACAAACTTAACAGCAGGCAAGGTTAGCAGTGCTGTTTTGAGCTCCTGAAAATAATTAAGTCAGCTCAGCAGCAGCTCCTGTTCTATCTGTTGTGCAGAGGAAAGACCACCCAGTCCTACTGAAAAATAGGGGCTTCAAAAGGAAAAGGAAGTTCTTGCTTCTGCAGCAGACTGCCTGAACTGTCCTGGCCTTATTACCATTCCCAGGATGTTGCTGGAGATAAATGACTAACAGTTATGAACAATAAAGCTACTCTTCAGTTTAAAGCTTCTCTTTTAGTTTTACTGAACATCTCCACAGCAACAAGAGCTTCTGAGAGCACAAAATACACTGGGATAAACATTTCCAACCAAGCAGCATTTGAATATTCTTGGTAATAGGAGCCCAGATCCCTGGAATAAAATCAACACCCGTTTAGGAGAGATCTACAGAAGTCACAGAGGTACTGAAAATGCACTTACCTGATCAGGTATAAAGTGAATCTGCATTACAGTGTTGTTTTCTTCATGTAAACCCATGAACTCCACTCCGGGAGCACCATATCTGATGAGTTTGTTGAGGATTTACAGTATCTAAGGTGACCCACAGCTACAATTAATTGATAAGAAGCTTGCTAGCAAGCAAGACAAAAAGAGATTAGTCTGAAACCACATTTTACTGTTGGTGAGCTGGACTGCAAAGAATCAATGCAAATCTACTTTTGATTTTACATGCCTGTAAAATTTGCAGGCTGTGCTCACTGTGGAGAACAGGGAAGTTCACTTCTTCCTTCAGCATATGCAGAAGAGGTGCCTGGACCCTGTTTTTTCTCAGGGATGTTTCATGGTTTCCCAGACACTACAATCCTGCTTAACTAATTTGTAACCAGGAGACAGATGGCTACTGCCTGCATGTGGAGTCCAGCCTCTGAGCACAAACAACACCAGCAATGAATGATTAAGCTGGCAGAGACAGCACCAACTTTTCCTTTCTGGGCTGGGTGACATGACTGTTTTACAGGTCATCTAACTGGTCTCTGCCATGAGAATCACCTCACACACACAAAAATCAGACTGAATGTCATTAGCTAAAAAAACCAAATTACCACCTTCAATGTTTAGATCTTTAATTCCTGGATGGTCAAAAACTCAGGAAGTTGAAAGCATTTCTGACTTCAGCTTTAACCTTTGAAATAGAATCGCTTTAGGAAAAAAAAAGAAAAAGAAAAGGAACCCTGCCCCAAATATTTAAACAACCCTGGAATTTACAATGTGAAGGATTGCTAAACTTAGGCCAGATCTAGTGTGACCTTCTGCACAGCAAGAGCAGAGTCTTGTTTAATATCTGCATCAGCTCAGCTTCTGTTGGAGCTATAGCTTAGCTCTTGGAAGGACAATCCCACCCTGATGAGACCAAAATCACTCCAAACCCTGGCAAACTGTTTCAGTGCTCCAGTAACCCTTGCTTACAAAGTCCTACTTGATCTAACTGTTGAAGTGTCTTCAAAGCTCCACATTCTGTTGAGGTTAAAGAACTCTCACCCAAGGTGTTCAAAGGATACAATTTGATGGCTCCTGATCGTGTCCCAATGGCCATGAGACGGAGAAACGGGCTGTAGCCCAGGGCACTGGGCTGGTGGGGAAATCCATGTTCCACAGTCTGGGAGAGAGAAGGAAAAATCATGATCAGCAGCGTGTTTCATGGGCATTGCTGGGCAGAGATAAAACCCAGAAAGTAAACATGGCATGGCAGTCTGAAATACAGCACTCAATGGCAGCTTTTTCTGCTGAAAGGTGCTCAAACACAGGTTAGATTTGCTGAACAACAGCCTAATGATGAATGTGTGCCAAGAATCCCTGGTTCCACAGCCAGGATATCCAGAAGTGTAACAGAAATGAAAGAAAAATATCCTGAAAACAGTGGCCCAAGCAGCTCTTGATGTTAAGATTACAAATAACTCTGCATAAGCAGAGCTTAGTCAGTCAATACAACACACTCCATCACTGCACATCAGCTGAACTTCTGTAAACCAATTGCTCAGCACAATTTCAAAGTCTGACACAAATGCTGTGTGCTGTAAGATCAGCTTTATCTGCCAAATTCCACACAGGTCAGCCTTCCTGACCTCTTTTTGGTGACTGACATGAAGAAATGGTGCAAAGAAATGCAGAGCTACAAGTGAACATCAGTGCTCATCAAGGAAACTAAACAGATTTCCTACGAGCAGTCAGGAAAACTAATGCAATCCATACCCATTTTCCAAAGGGAACACAAGGAACACCGGAATTTAATGAGAGCAGGAGCCTGCTAGGCCACCTCAGAGACATTCAAAGCCACTGGGGACTAAAAAGATGTCACTGTCACGAGGAGCAGTGTTGCTTGGCCTTAGCGGCTTCCCTAAAGTACAATTTACTCTCCAGGAGGGAGATCTGGAGTGTTTGTACACACCACACTGAGCACAGCTGATGCACGTACACACCAGGGAATAACGTCCTGCCATACTTACAGGATGCCACCAGGCTGCTTGGAAAACAGCTCAGTGAGGTTTTCAGAAGTGCTAATGCACAGCTCTTATCCTGGTTTAGGCAAAACCAGTACAGACCAACAGCCAGGTAAAGAGGGCTGGTGTGCCCACAGATTAATAGGGAAGAGTAACAGGGATGCTTCCTGGAAAACACTGATCCTTACAGGCCCAACTTCTGGAAAATACCTTCTTCTAAGGCAAGCTGGCCAGCTACAGAATAGGAATTCATTCACTCACTATTGAAAAACAAACAAAAAAGCAGAGAACTCCCCCATCTACAGCACTTGCACCTCATTCCCATCCTTATTTCCATCATGTCTTTGAAGCAAAGCTACCACATCACTTAAGTTTTATGCTTTATTCAGCCTAAAAGTAACACCTGGACTTTATTTCCTGCGTAGTGATTTCCCAACTTAATCCCCTGCACGAGAATCAAATGGAGCCGGTTTCATTTCTGTGGTCAGGCCATAGCCTGAGGTGCCCCAGCTGCTGCAAAGCACTTTAATGTCCTGCTCAAAGACACAGCACAGGAGGATCCAGCTGACTCCAGAGTCTGCCAGTTTGCTTCAGTTTTACCCATTTGATCACAATTCTCAAGCTGCAAGAAAAGACCTCCATCCTCTAAATACTGGTTACCCCAGCCTGAGGTCCTCTTAAGGAAAGATGAGCCTCTGTAGAAGATAAAACTGGAAATATTGGAGTATTTCCCAATTTTCTGCTTGCCAACTCATTAGGCTGGGCAAAAGAGTAGTTGGTAATTTCACCTTTTATAGGTGGTAAGCCAAGATTAGTACTGCAAGCTCCAAGACCACTGAGTTTACTTCCTTTCATGATAACTTAATTTCCAGCCTTACCTATATATACTATAAGAAGGTAATTTAAGTGTTAGGTTTGCACTATTAAAAACAAATTTTGAGAAGTCAAATCTTTTTACTGTCACCCTTGAAGCTGCTGTTAACCAACCTTTGCATAGATACACATACAAAACTTCCTAGAGAAGGCTGTATGAAATTAGGAATTTATCAATGGATTCAGAATTGAAACACAGCAGTTTCCTAATCCTGCACAGGCAAAGAGGAATTTCTCTGCACTGTGATAGCTACTGAGACAACACAGAAAAGCTTCCTAATTGTCAAAGTTGTGGGAGTATAACGCTATGGTGCAAAATTCTGGGAAGAAGATCCAAGGTAACGTTATCTTAACAACAAATCAGACATTTAAATGAATCAGGTGTAGCATGGGCAATAAACACCATTCCACTCTCACCCAAAACAAAGTGAGGAACTTGTTAGGGAGACACCAGTGTAACTCCCCTGTTAGTTTTAGTTTCAACTTGTTCACAGTCACTGCACTGTCACGTTATCAGCTCAACTTGGTGCAGTTTTCAATGACACATAATTAGAAACTGCGATTATTCTGAGATTTCATCCAGCCCAGAAGATAAAGCTTTAGCCACAACTCTCAGAAAACCATGACTTATACAATCCTGCACTGCCTGTTAGGAAGCTGTCAACACCAGCCTTAATACTGGCCTAATTATATCTTGGGTTTGATGTGTTAATTTGTAAACACATTAGACAAGTCAATGAAGGCTTTAATTTTCAAGTACGAGACCTATGAACTGCACAACCAAGTGTGTATGATTCAGTAATAATAATAGGAGGGTGATTTTTTTTTTCTCCAGGTTTCCATTCAACCAAAAATTTGAAGTACCCCCCATTCCACAGACAAATTTGCAAAAGAGAAGTATCAGTAACAACCACAGTGTGCTACACAACTGCTCACCGAGAGCAGTAAATGTACTAAAGGTTTCTGACAGCTCTGAATCTTCAACCAAGATGCCCATAAAATGCAACAAAGATAACTCTCTCATGTCAGTCATTTGTTTCCACAGCTGGGCAATAAAGGCTTCACTGTGGCTTTTGGGCTGCCTTTGACACCACCAGGGCCAGGCATTCACATTCACTGCCCTGATTACCCAGATCTTTCCCTTGTACTTATCTGCACCCAGTTGTTAAATCACACAAAGCCAGCTCTGGGCTGCCCTCCTTCCCTCCCCTCTCCTCTCGGCAGCTTTCATCAGCCAATCCTTTCACCTGCCCAGCAGGTAAACGCAGCAAGGGGGAGAGAGGGGGGCAGGAGGCAGCAGAGGTTACAATGGAGCCTTTCAGCAGAGCTGAAATAAGAAACTGGAGTGCCCACAATGTGCCCTCCTTCTCAAAAGGGCCTTTGTTTCTTTGGGGAAAGGTAGGAGCTTTTTTTCATTCTCCACAGATTTGTCAGATTCCAGCAAGCCTGGTGTCAGCAGCACTGACAGAAATGCTTCGTGTCAGTCATATTTACTGCAGGAAAAATGTGGCCAAACCGAACAGTTGTTCCCAGCCCACACTAAAGCTGTGCCGATGAAATTCAGTTCTGTCTTCCTCCTTTCACTTGTCTCTGCTTCTCCTCTCAGATTGTTTTATGACAGAGCAGAGACAAACCCAACCACAGGCAATACAAACCCTGTCCCTTTGTTAATTCATCTTTTGAAGAAACAATGAAGCCTGTATGTGCTAACTCCACTTTGCAGAGACACTAATTCAGATTTCAGGTGAGCTACCCATCACATCCATCAGCAAAGGGGCAGGAAGGCTGAAAACAGGGGAAAAAACATGAAGCCATAAATTAAATGCAATGTTCCCAGTTGGGTAACATTCAGCTGTAAGACAGGCTGGTTCACCTGTGTGTTACCCATCATCTAGTCTGACAATGCCAGCCTGAACATGTTTCTTCTTCAGGGCTTGGATGGAGCCAAAGGCATCCAAATACTACTTCCAAAAGCAGGATAAACTCAAAGTAGACTGCCAAGTCCACATACCTTATCCTTCATTCAATCCACTGAGCTAAAAACAGATTCTTGCAACAGGTACACACAAGTATGGGAAGTTCTTAGTCATACAGAGAAACAGATATGCAAAGCTAAGTGACTAGCAGAATTTAGGAAGGTGTTTTTTGAAACAAACACAAGTTTGAAGACAGTTTGAAGTGCTAGTCCAGTCATCAATCAGTCCTTTAAAACCATCTGGACCACCTCTTATGCAAAACAGAAATGCAAGAGAGAGGCAGTAAAAAGATCACAGCCTCTTTATACCTGACAGAGTAAGCAAACAAACAAAAATCCACCACCACCAATTAAATAGACTTTCTAAATTGAAGTCCATTCTAGGTCAGCGTGGTCAAATACATCCCACTACACTAACACTAAATCTGTGTGGCATCATGCATTTATATTCAACTCCAGTGTAAAATGAGGGCAGGAATCCCCAGCACCTTTAAGGGACAGACCTTGCCTTTAGTCATCACCCGCATCACACACTGAAGAGGTGCAAATCCACCGTGCAATTTCTCTGATCAGCAACTTTACAGTCCCACAAAATATTTCCCAAGTAGGTTCTTAACCAGAAGTCTTTCAAAGACCTCAAATAACAAGTGTTTAAAAACCTGCTTACCAGCACTAATGTGCTTGCTCTAATAGCACATTAGGCCAGGACAGCCTTGGCACACAAAGCACTATGATTCTTGGCTCCTTGAAGCCACAACCTTCAACAGCTCAGAATTAAGGTCTGACTTTCCCAGATTTTCTCAGTCTACCTAGCTGTGAGTAGATGTTTGTTGGATCAAAGGGTAGAAGCTTTCAAAAGACTCATTATCTCTGGAAATACTGGAATGGGAGACACAAGACTTGGGAAAAAAACCCCTCACTTTTATGCAAGAAAAAAGTAGAGTGTAAGAGATTCTGGTATAATGTTCATTCCCTTCTGATTCTTATTAGAAAAGAACAAGTTACTGTGGCTTAAAGGTGCAAATGCATTTTACTAGGCCTTTAATTACCAAGCTGTTAATAAGAGTAAACCATTAGGAAGTGTCCAAAGTAGTTGTCTCCCTAGAAACAAGATGCAATATTTACCTTCAGGACTGAATCAAATGGAGTCACAAATCCTGATGTCAGCTTCTAATATATTTGGAAGTTTCCCTCTGCTGCAAAAGCCAGCTCTTTGAACCCTGTTTTGCATTATCCAAATTAGTGTATCTCTGGTAGGTAAAGCTTAGCCAAACATTCTCATAAGAGAAAGGCATATTCAAGGAAGAGACATCCCTAAAATAGAAGAGATTTTTCCAATGTATATGTAATTTTAGATGCTTTTAAGCAACTCTGACCCATCCCTGGGACGTCTTTTCTGAAGCTGACATTGCATTTAGCCAGATGCAAACAACTCAAACCTGGTCTGCATTTACTGATTTTTCTACTGCATCTGCATTAGGATTTCCTCGTGGTAGCAGGCAGAAAACAGACCTGAAGCACTCCTGAGTTCCTTTGTCTCCCCAATGGCAGGGAGGTATGCATGGAATTGGTGTCACGTAGTACCAGCTACATTAAATCATTTATCTCAAATATCCACAATTCCACTTCCAAGTATCCATCTACACTACAATTATTCTAATGAATCAAGGAGGTTATTTCCTAGGCTGATTTCATTTATCCATTACACTTTTCAGCAAAATTCCCTTTAAACCTTGGAAACACAAAACCTACAAATACATTTCTGCTCCCCAAAGAAGATGTAAGTAGCCATTAGCTTAGCAATGGTTTAATACTAGGCCTTTTCAAAGATAAAAGCACTACGCTCCTGGCCAGAGCTCAAAAGAGAGGTGCCCAGAGTGTTGGACAGATAACACAGCCATTGCCACTTCTTCTTCACAGAGGGAAGGAAAAAACCTAGAAACAGATTCAGACTAAGATAATAGTAAATTCATTATTAATGGCCATTGCGCTGCCTAGGTGCTAGCACAGCCTTTTAAATTCACATTTAAAAGCAGAAGTACACTTGTAGATCCAAAGTATAATCAGGGACAAAGAACTCTGGCTTCAGCTGCATCACAAGCTGTGGCTTCTACGTATCTTTAGAAAAATGCTTGTTTACCTAACAAGGACTACCTATAACAGAAATAGTCCCAGCACATAGCAGGACAAGTGACAGACCACTCAGAGGATAGAAAAGCTGCTGTGAAGATCTCTTCTTTCAGCAAGTGCCACTCAACAGCATCACAATATCCTTCCTCTTAAAAAGGAGAGACAGAATTGAGAACATGCCCAGGAGCTTAAAGGAAACTACTCAGGCACATCAGGGGAGAAAAGGACAGAACTGAAAAAGAGAACAAACCACCTCCCCTAAATTTAACTTTTCCACCCACACTCAAGTAGTTTATCCCTCCTTTTGCAGGATGCAGTGACTCAGGATAGATTTGCCTTGAGGTCTGAGGAAAACCCCGTACCTTGTTAAACTGGAAAAGGTCGCGTTTGAGCCTCTCTCGCACTGGATCGTGTCCGGGTCTTAAGAACCTTCTCATCTTCCTTGCCGTAGTATCTTGGCAACAAAAATCCTAACAAAAAAGAAAAGCAAAGCCATATAAACAAAAGCAGCCTGAGCAGAAAGCAGGCAGAAGTAGGTTATTTGTTTTGGTTTAGCAGGTAACAAATCAGCCAGAGGAGACTGAGACAACGTCACTATCGAGTGACTAAAACCTGATACCAGTCTAGCACAGCTCTGGTGCAGCACTTCACAGGTCCATTTTCACACTGATAAAGCAAACTAGTACAGATACAACAAGAAGATTTTAAAAAGGGTTTTGCACTTGGCCATTTTGCGATCCCTTGAGTTGACCTTATCCAAAGAAAAGGCAAAACTGCAGCATTTGCATAAACATTCAGACAAACCCGACCTAAAGGCCAACTCCCAGGCTCAGGCATTATTGACTAGCATCAGTTTTCACCCCAGGTAACCCTCCAGCTATTGAGCCAAAAAGAGAAAGAATCCCATTTTCAGGTCTCTCCATGGGCACGACAGAAAGGGCGCTGTTCTGCCTGCAGGGGAGCTGCATTAATTATTAACTTGCTTTTGTAAAATATCAAGCCAAACTCCCTGCTCGTGGTGGGGGTAGGGGAAGGGAATTTTGCACCTGCAATTCACTGTGCAGCTGAAGCACAAAGCAGTGTCCCAGTGCCTGGTCTCTCACAGCGACAGGAGGATCCAAGCAGGACAAATCAGACCTGACTTGCAAACCAGCAATCACACGGGGAATACCGGGCTCCAGCTTCCTATTCTCTGCAGCTCAGGAGGCTGTCACATCTCCCCTCTGCAGAGGTGCTAAGTGACAAGTAAAACTCTGCCAACTCAAGAGCAAAGGCTTGAATTCACATCCTGACAACTTACCCTGGTGTAAATACTCCTGCCTGCCCTGGCCACCTCTCACAGGCTGCAGTTTACAGACACTCCACTCAGTATTTTATTTTAATTTGTTGGGCAGGGAGCGATTTGGCAGCTACTCTGTACACAACACACATGTGCAGCAGGGGCCAGAACTTCTGAGGTGCAATGAAGGATCAGAATGGATATCCTACATGGTCAGAAAAGGTTCATACACACCTACAGCAACGTGGGGAGCAGGGGACTGATGTCGCATGAGAAAGAGAGGGACTAGGAGCACCAAAGGAACTGACAAGTGAACAGAGGGCCTTGGACCCTTCAAACAGTGGGGCTGGGGGTGAGTGACTGAGGGGAGGAGCTTTCACACCTGTATAGACGGGAATAACACAAGGAAACAAGGTGCTGCTTCTGTGCTCCTGCCAGCAACAATGGCCTTTGAATAATGACTTAAAGCAGCCGCTCCTGAGGAGCTTGAGCTGCTTTTCAAAGAGTTCCTAGCAAAGCCTTGCACCAGCTGTGAAGGTCCAAAAGAAGGAAATGGTGTGATAAACAGGATGCTCCACAGGCATATTTTGAGAACTCCCTTTAGAAACTCCCTGAGCTTGAACTCGTACCTCTTTGTTGTCCTTTTACCTTTCCTGCTCACACTCCAACATCTCCAGCCACCTGGGTAGCACTGCCCTGAGCTCACCAAAAGACTGCAATGCAGCCCTGGTTCAAAGGACCAGAGGATCACACGTGGATCAATCACCTGAGTCATTTAGTCCCTAGAATCACTATGATCTAGCTGACTGGAATATATCACCTACATGACAATCCAGTCACCTAGAAACACTAGCAGCACCAATCACCATGGAGAAAAACTGGCTCTGAGCTGCTACAGGTATCTGTGTTTGTGAGCCATCAGCACATGCAGAGGTGAAGAATGTGCAGAGACAAATGTATGAGGACCCCAAAAGAGAGAGGAAGAATAAAAGTGTAGCTAACTTGGAAAGTAAATCCTTCTACAACGATTTAGCACCTCAACTAAAATTTCCAAAATAGTATCAGATCATAAGTCTTTTATTAGACATCCTCGTGAGAGGGACGTATTTTCACAAAGCTACGTTCACTTTAAATTAGCAAAAGTTACAGAGCAGTGACAAGGTGCTGTGCAACGAAAGGAGAGCATATCACGCCCATGTATAACACACAACTTGCCCTCAGCCAGACAAGGAAAGGAAAGTGCCAAGGAGACGCACCCTTTCCCACTGTCAATCAATATCCTGGACCTGTTAAACGAGGCAAACCCACAGAGAAACTCTACTAATTACCCTCCCCACTTCAGAACAAGAGACCTCAGCTGTGCCAGCAGAGACCAACTCAGTGTTAGGAGCAAAGAAGAGGGGGCTTGATTTGAGACACACAACTTTACATTTAAGACCTCGCTAGAATGTTTTATCCTGAAATATTAATTGCATCCAGAAGCATGCTGTTTGAGCCTGCTTATGCAAGAGCTCCAACACTCACACTCCAGCCCACAACAACTTGTTCAACAGGCTAAGAAGTGTAGTAGTTCTGAACTGAGCAGTAACTCACTTGAACCATCACTCTGAAGGGCTGAGAGGATCAGAGAAGGCAAGCTACAAAAGTCACCTCTCATAGACTGACATTAGAGTTTCTTTCTGACCAAAGAACCTTTGAGTGTCACAGTATGGGACAGGATCAGAGGACAAGCAGTTTTGAGCAAAGGCAAAGAAAGAATCCCCTGCAGCACAGGTTGTCCCAGCAGAGTTATTATCACAAGTTTACAAGGCTCTTATCAAAGAGAAGAATTTTGGTTTTAGTACAATAGGCAAGTATCTCTTCCAATTCTAGAAATAGATTCCACAATCTGTATAATCTTATCTTCCAGATGCACATTTACATTTTAGCAGGCCAGTTTCTCTCCCACACACCTTTGGAGCCTTACATAAACCTCCAGCCCCATGTGCTCTGCAGTTGTCTGCCAGTCAGCACTTACAACCATCTGGTAACAGTTGTGGCTACCAGTAGCCAGAGAGGAATTCTCCAGTAGCCTCTGAAGCTATGCCAGGTCTGCATGTATCTAATGTTCTTATTTTCCAGGGAAACAATTCTTTAGGCTTTCAAAGACGAGGCTTTTACCAGAAACTATGTGCAACACTCTCTTCTTTTACGATGCATTGAGGGCAGCTATTTAGAGGCAACAATAGCCCAAGGCTGAGCCAACCCAAGTTTTTCTGGTACTCAGGACATGGACACCTGACAGGAGAGCTCAGAGTGCCCTGAACATCAAACTCCTGCTGCTTCCTTACCTGAATGCTAAATACAACAACGTCCCCTTTTTCACCTCATTGGATTAGATCCAGACACAAAGCAAAATCTCCTCACTATTCATACAGAAAGGCAGTGAAAGCAAGATCCTGTTTCCAATCACAGACTAAGGAGCAGTTTAACATCAAAACCAGATTTCATTCCGTCTTCCTTGCTCAGCTCCGTTTGTTTCAGATGCCATGAGACGTGGCATGTGAACCCATATTTAATAGAAGGACAAATGCTCCTCCCCAAGAGCAGCATTAATTGTTCCTCACTGCTGAGTGTTACTAATCCAGAGCTCCACGTTCTCCTTTGGCTTTCTTGCTTCTGCACACAGCAAAGTATCTTGGTGCCCGTGTACAGCTTGCTAAGACATTCTCCATCATTTATCTCCATCAACTTGGCATAGCCTGGCAGGGAATTACCCTGTGCAGAAATTTGTTGCAATTTTTCCTTATGTCCTCCCATGAGAGTGGAGTTTCCAGCCAAACTGTTGTAAGTCCCAATCACACAAGTTAATCCAGTCTTGCAAGAAGAGGAAGCCCAGGTCAGAAGTTTTTACTACACAGACAGTATTAAGCGTGGATGCAGTCTCAAGTGAACCCCACAACAAAAACATACCCATAATGAGTTTATTTTGCTCACATAGCAGAGTTGCAAGGTACCATCTGTGTGCTTCCTTGGCAACCTTTACTCAATTTGAACAGGTTCTCAATGGGATACAGTCCAAGAGCTTTCTTTTCAAAATGCCAGCAAGTATCTCAAGAACTCTTAAATCCTGCCTTGATTTAGGTCTCCTTCTCATTCCTTCCTCAGCACTCCTTCCTGCTTACAGGTCCTTGAAGGGAGAACTTCTACCTATGCATCTGATAACACTTTATCAACCCTGCTAAAATAAAAGAGGCCTTATCAGCCAGCTTTGTTTGAACTCCAGGCAGTTGGTGCTGCTATAACAAACCGTCACCACCATGGCCTTGTCTGAACCAGGTTCTCTCCTGCACCCAGCAGTTTGCCTTGCTGCTGTTACCAACACAGCCAGCAGCAACAGAACAGAGGCTGGGTCACCTGCACAACAAAAAGCTCTTCCTTAGCACCAGTGATCTCACACCAACAGAACTGAGCAAAGTATCACTTAAATACCAGACCTACCACATTTATCAATTACAGGTGCCTTGACTCACTGTGAAAGGACAAGTTTAAGAACAATTTTAGCTTGAAATCAATGAACCGAGCCTGAGCTATTCTTTAACTGTTCATCTCTGCCACCCTGCTTGGCTGTGACACATTGTCAAGGCAGATACTCGTGGAGAAAACACGAGCCAAGCAGAACAGCTAAAGCAAGGGAAGGAGCAGTTGCAATACACAGAGAGATGTGTAAGACACCACCTTCTTTTCCCAGGAGAAGGAAGATGCTCTAACATTAATCTCAGTTTAATGAGACCATGCAGAGATCTCCCTTATACAACTGCTGAGCCACTGCTACCCCCCAGCACTTGCAGATTCACAAACAGGAGAGTGTTCAGGTGCACCTTGCATACTCTAGTCAGAGAGGAAAACCAAAAGATCCTCTAAAAGAATTTATTTTAGTGAACCTGGAGAGACAGACAGTGAAATGAACAACTGAACAGAATGTGGCAACACTACGTGCAGGTGGCTGCCCTCCCAAAACACAAACAATATTAAATAAAATATCAGACATCGATTCTCCAAGAACTCTTAGAAAATAATTGAGAACCAATCACGCAACTCAAGCATGTACTTCCACAGCCTTGTGCTTGGAATTACCAGGAACCGCCCACCTGCAATGAATTTGGGAATTGTGCAAACCTTGTGTGTCATTATGACTCCTATTGTGTTCTCCTTGTCATGGGGGCATGACAACACAAAGTTTCAAAATGCTACAGCAGAACAAAGTCTTTGCACTGAACAACATTATTGCCTATGATGCAAAACCCTTTGTAGGCTTTGCTAAGAAGCGTGAATCAAACAGAAGAGTGGCTTGTAACCTTGGAGCAGCATTTTACACACAGTAGGTCAATGGAGCAAACCACGGAAGCATTTGCTTCATAAAGCAGCACAAAGAGATCTAGCTATGAGAAACTTTTATATGAGAACTGGAGTTTCCATACAATTTCTGCACAGAAACCAAACCAGTCCCTCCTTCGATATTTTAAAGAAAGATGATGGTACTAGCAGTATCACATACTTTTATTGCCATGTATTAACTGCAAGACATATGTTTAAAACCTCCCTTGCTCTTTGACATTTCTCAAGCCTCTATGTCAGCCAAGCAGAGACACACCTCTTCCATAAGCAATTCCCAGGAATAATTACGTTACCATACCAGAAGGCCACTAGAAGATAAAGGGCTCTCAACTGGTTTAACTCCTCCAATACTTTTCTTTGGTCAGCTGTTATTAGCAGATGCAATTTGTTCAAAACCAAATAAAAGACATTCCTCAGCACCATCCTATGATTGAGAACTCTTCTCCCTTTCCAATACCAGGAACTATATGGAGCCCCTCGGCAGGCTACAAGCAACACTGATCAGGATTAGGGACTGCTCACTACTGGCACAGATCATCCTCGTCTCCTCCATGGGCCAGTCTATCCCTACAAGGAACGTGCCAGGATGCACGGAGGAGCCTTGGGACGTACCAGCACTTTGCATTACACTTGCCAGAAGCACCAGCTTCCCGAATCAAAGCTAAGATCACCAGGCAGCTGCTCTGGGCACCCAGCTTCAGCTAGGACTTGGTAAAGCCAGATATTCCAGTTGACTGAAGTGCTCTCAGGTGACTACAAAGAGCAGCATTCCCCATCAAGTAAGACATGACAACGGACAGCTTTTACTTCCACCATCTCAATGGAGCTGTCCCCCTGTCCTGTCACTATCCCCACACCAGCAAAAGGCTTTGTGCCGTTGGCTGCAGAAACACAGACCCGAGAGTCTGATTCAACTGCTCTACACCATCAACAACGCTGAACACAAACACACAAAGCTTTCTCCAACGCCAAGGTTAAGCCTCATCTCCAGGAGGGGAGATACCAGCAACAGCCAGTTCCCATGGCACAATGAAGAGCAACCTGAGACTAAGGCTGAACAACTCGTTTCACCGTTTTATTACACCTGTTTGCTGCCTGCTGGAAGTAATGTACTCCTTCATCCAGCAAGTTCTCACAGCTTGGGGGAGGGAAAAAAAAAAAACGAACCACTAATAGTGACAAGATGCACTTAATATGGGCATAGGGGAAAAAAAAAGAAAAAAAGAGAGAAAATTCTAACAGAATATCCCGAGGGAGTCAGAGTCACCGCAGTTCTTATTCTTGTCTTCTCCAAGACTCGCTGCTTGGAGCCAGCGGCAGCACTGGAGCCCTGCGGGGCCGGGCTGCGGGCAGGAGCATCTCCCACCGCAGGACGGGGCGGGAGTGGTTCCCGCAGCCCCCGGGCCCCGGGAGCGGCCCCGGCCCGGACCCGCTCGAGGGCCGGGCAGGAAGTCCCGGAGCGGCCACTGCCGCCACCTCCCTGGGGAATCCCGGGATGCGGAGCTGCCGCGCGGTACCGGGGGGGCTGCGCGCTCCGGCCGGAACAGACACAGCGCAGCGAGCCCGGGAGAGGACACAACAGCAAACAAAACCCCAAGAGCCCTCAGCGCCGCGGCTGCAAGTTCCACGGGGAGCCACTGCCGGCGTCCCCGGGTGCGCCAGGGCTTCAGGTGTGGGCAGCCCCTACACGGCCGGCCAGGGCAGCACCGCGGGCCCGGGCACCGGCGAACAGAACCCCCGCGGGG
>VZRR01010743.1:85369-141722 GCA_013398015.1 Oreocharis arfaki | reverse complement strand
GCTCCGCTCCGCGCCCGCTCCCCCTCAGCTGCGCGGCAGCGGCGGCCTCGCTCCGCGGGCACCTCCGGGCGGGGCGCGCGGGGCGGGGCCGAGGTGGGACCGCCCCTGGGGCGGGGCCCGCTGTGCAAACCACACGTGTGGGCGGGGCCTCACATGCAAATAAAGCTGAGCCGCGGCCCCGCCTCCCTTTTTATCCCGCGCGCTCATGAATAATTCAGCAGCGCACTCACTGCAGCCAATCAGGGAACGGCACCGCGCGGCTCGCGGAGCGCGGGCACCCGGCACCGGGAAAGGGCGGCGGGGGAAAGGCGGCCCGGGAAAGCCGCCTCCGGGGCCGGGGTCGTGGGCCCTTCCTCCCGGCTGCAGCCCCACGAGGGAACTCCCAACTTTCACAGCCTTGCCCATGAAAATAGACAGACTTTACAGAGTCGAAGCCTTCGCTGGAGAGACGGACACAAGTCTCGCTGCACAGCCCGGCAGCAGCCAGCCCAACCCAGCAGGGAACAGCAGCTGGACAAGGAAGCTGTATTTATGTAGAGGGCAATGGCAGGCGAAGGTCTGCCCACTCTGCATCCATGCAAAAGCCTGAAATTACCTCTGACAAGGGTCCAGTAATAGTATTTCACCCACGTTTCCAAAAGTGATGTTTTCCAATTAAATATTCAGTTCTCTCATCTTGCAATGCTCAGCCAATCTGCATCACAGGCCAAAATGGAGCAGTGGTATCAGTCTAGAGCATGCTCCTATTCTGGGGTGGGTAAGGCACCATCAGATGTTACGGTGCTGAGCAAGGCAGCCACAGTTTCTCAATCCTCCTTGCAGTGGTTATTACATTGTAATTGTCTTGTGCTGAATCAGGGAGTCTCTGCCCCAGCGAAACTCACTGGGTGGCTCTCGTAGAGTTCATCGATACAATTCCACCTTGGCATAAAGAGATGAGACTGATTGAAATCAACAGGAGTGAGTTTGACCTAATTCCAGGACAAACATGAGCCCTGTGGGTCAGGCTGGAGCTCTCCTGGCTGCGCTTGTTCTTAGAAACTCTTCCCACTGCCTTTAATCTGTTAAACAGTCTGGGAGAATGCTGAGGGCAGATGGGGCTGCCAACCCCGGCTTTAAGGAGAACTATCAGAGCCAAAGCACTGCTGGAAGAGGAAGAAGGGGAGGAAGCGTGGGAGGAGCCGTCAGACCCTCACCTCGGCAGAGCCCTGCCGACTTCCAGCATCTGATAACCGGGGTGTGTGTGTGAAACAAGAGCAGGCGCTGGCAGCAGAGCCCCGGCACCCTGGGCTACGATACCTCTGACCACGCAGGAGGAAGATGAACGAGGAAGAGGTGTCGTGTGCCGACAGGAACTGCACGCGGATGTCGGGACACCTCCAGGCTCTGAGTCACGCTGCCCTCCCCGGGAACGGGGCAGCGGCTGTATCCAAGCCCAGATGGCGTAGGAGCAGGGTTACCCGGGTTACACAGCCGCAGGGCTGTACGACCTTGAGCAGGCATTCACCAGCTGCTGCTGCTGCTGGCGTCCCAGTAGCCTCCACAGTCTCCCTCTGTACAACTTAACATTTTTAGGGGAATTAAGAACCACACCAAGGAGCCTGCATCGTTGGAAAAGGATTTTTTTTTATTGCTTAGCCTTCTCCATATCTCCAAAAGGAATTTAAAAAATACCAAATAAAACATATCTAAACCAGTTGCTATTACAGTTCTGAAAACTTTGATACCAAACACAGCCATGCTTAGCTCACTTCTACCCACTGAGCAGACATTCTGGCACCTGGCACTTCTGGCATAGAGGCTAAAGCAAATTTGGTACCTAGATATCCTGGTGGAAAGCAACGGTATACTCAGTTCAGAGCACAACAGCCTCAGGATTGGAATGCTCATTAGGAATTTGTAGCTTTTTACTTTACTCAGGGATCTCTCACTTGCAAGAGAAATAACAAGGATCCACGGCCAGGAGGGAGGATGTTGGGCTCAAAGAGAAGGGCTGCAGTTCTGGTGAAACTATCAGATGTAGTGTGCTGATAGTGGTGGTCAAGTTTTAGCATGGCTTAACACTGTGTGGCCAAAATGCATCTCAGCATAGCTGCTGCAGGACACCAAGCTGCCATCTGCAGTGTTCTGGGGCTTTCTGTGACCTCTGGCTGATGAAATTGTGTTCAAGGCACAGTTTCCTGCTCTCGAGTGTCTGGAAACTTTCCTCCAGGTGACTGAGTTTATGGCCGTGCCTTTTACAGACCAGAATCTGATCTGATGATCGTTGGCAACGCTGAATGACAGAGGCTCAGGACACCAGCACTGATCAGCTTATTCTGTCCCTGACTGACCTCAGTGACACTCCAACCATCCCATTGGTGTAGCACAGTGGTTCTTTACATGTGATAAAAGGATCACCAGCAAAGTGTTTTCTCATGGTCCACAGTCAGCAAAGATGATACAGGAAAGGCAGGCTGGTGGTCCATGAGGTGAGAAAGCTGGAGAACAGTGGCTTCAAGAACAAAGCAGTGTGTACTCCAGCCCAGAAATGCCCAGCTAAGCCAAACACACTTGTTTGCTGTATTATGCCTGAGCCATCTGGGTGAGTGAAGTCTGTAGCAGCCAGTTAAGTGGCCAACTTCCCAAGGTTCCAGTTATCACAGGCTCTGGTTTGTGTAGTATTTCATTAATCAGGAAAACAAGTCCTGAATAAAGCTCTTCCCTTCATCCCATACCATTTCTGCAAGTGACAGCAACTTCAGTGATTAACATCAATGGGCAGCTTGAACTCCTTCAGTGAATAGAAGGTGATTTCTCCATGATCCACCAGTGCAAAGACCAGAGGGACGTCCCCACTCAGATACGTCACCTGCTTCAAAGCCCGCAGGGACGGGATCTGCTCATCAAAGCTACAGAGAGAAAAAAAACATCCTGTTTGTTCTCCAAGCAGGAGGAACACAGAGGCAAAGCTGTCCTGGCCAGCCATCACAACACCTCCCTTTGGCCTGGTAGTGATCCTCCCCACCCCTTTCAGTCCAAGCAGGAGGCTGCCAGCCCTGAGAGTGAATACCCAGCATGCCGGGAACTGGGAGCTGTTGAATCCTTTGCCAAAAACATGGATAACTGCACACTGCTCTATGCTGTGCCCATTAGATGAGGCTCACAGGGATATTAGCAAATGGCCAATCCACTGCAGTCTTAATACCTTTGTGCTACGAAGATCTTTAGGTTGCTAGGATCAACATCTGACCTGCTTTTCCCTCCTTTTAATTCTGCAGAGTCTGTTTGCTCATCAATGAAAATATTTATGCAACAAGGATCATCCTACTGGCTCATGACATACCTTGGTAAAACTGCATTACCACCTTCCTTGCTCTGTCTACTACAGCTGCAGAGAGCAGAGGGACAGTTTTAGTAAAGCAAAATGAGAAAAGGCAGAAACTGAACTTTGTACCTAGCTATGGAGTTTAAGTATCAGGTTCTGGATCCAGCAAGAAAGGGGACACCTACCCTCTGTCGCTAGTGATCCTAAAGTTACACTTGACAAAGATCAAAATACTGAACCCATGGCTTAGAGCCTGCAGCAAGGTCTGGGGAGGTTCATCTCTGCAGAAATCCGCAGCGATCTGCACTGAGGATTCAGCTCCTTCAACACTGGGTTCTACCTGAATTGCATAAAAGCTGTGGCTTCTTTTTCCTGACTCCCAGTAATACTCAGACATGAGCAGCAACCAGATGACCAAACAGTGTGGGTTGAATGCAAGGGCGGGGGGAAGGAGAGGAATTGTCAGCCACAGCCTCCAACAAAGGAATAGGAACTGAAAGAAAAAATTCCTGGCCAGGACCACCCTCAAGGGAGACACTCTGATGATCTGTAAAGCTCACAAGATGCTGGGTCATTTACAGATCATTAGGACTTCGTTTCCACAACAACTGCAATGTTTCAAAAACAGCACAAGACTCATGGGTACCTCCGAACACACATCCTGACATGGGGCTTCCCAGGGTTTGTCTTCTTAAACTTGGACACTGCATCTGCTTGATACACGTTGAAGTCTATCTTCATGGCCTCTGGGTCCTCCTGCAGCCTGCAGGGGAACACATCCACACACTATGGGATTGAAACACTGCAGGGTACGGGTACAGCAGAGAAAAGAAGGAGCAAAAACTCCTGAGGCCTGACTAGTTTGGGTCCCCTTGAAAGGCTTCACTTCTCAAAGGACTGACCCTACAACTGTTTTAATTACTTTCCAGAGTTTTCCTGTGGTCAGACCAGAGCAAGATCCTGGCTCACATCTACCCTACATCCTTGCAAGAAGCAGCACTAACAAAGACAGGAGCAAAGCACTGCAGGGACTGCACACAAGCACCACAGACTCTGAGGCAAGAGCAGAACCAAAAGTCCCAAAGCCAAGGTTTTATAACCACTAGCAGGAATGGCAGCACATTCCAGGGACGAGGCACAGGTGAAACCAAGCCAAACCTCTGGAGGAGATAAGTGGCTGGGGTGCAGAGAGGGAAGGGCAGGGTAAGAGGGAAACCCTGCTGTTTTAATTGGCCTGGAAAGCTCTGTTGCTGCAGCACCCGGTACTTCACGCAAATGTCACCCCCTCACTAGAGATGTAAGGGGGTCATGGAGCAGAGCACTGGATTCTGTCAGCACCTTGGATGTGAGGCAGCTCCCAAACTGCTGCTGGGAGCACCTCACAGACCTCACAAGCAGGGACAGTCACAAGACACTCCCACTCCCCAACAGCTCCAAGCTGACTGGCTGGATACTAACCGGGAGGCTCCATCCAGGATGTGGGAGGGCTGCAGCACACTGATCTGCTGGAGGAGCGCAGCTGGAGGGAGAAGGAACGGGAAAGGATCAGACCAGCAATTTCCCTCCCAGGGCACTCCAAGCACTCCACACCACCCATGAGCCTTCCTCCTCCGACAATGGCTGGCAGCTCCACAGTCACCACTGGCTACTTCAAAGACCTCAACTTCCTCGTCTCCTCCCAGCACACAGCCCAGACACCCTGCAGTTGCTTTGCATCATGCTGGCCCTGACTGCACATGTATAACAGCCCAGCAGGAAGGACTGCAATACAGCAGGACATGGGGAATGGATTAGAAGACCTCCCAAGGCCCTGTTTATCCTGGCACTTGAGTGGGCTATAGAAAGATTCTCCTGCTCAAAATACTGTCCCCAAAACTGATGTTCAGCTTCTCCATGAGATCCCTTTTGCTGCTTGCAGGCAACTCTTTCACAGCGCTGGGAGGGAGAGAACGGTCCCTGTCAAGTTCCCAGAGCCACTACCTGGCGAGGTCACTTCTTCTGGCCGCAGCAGTGGTGTGACAGCTTGGTCCCACAGGTGTGACGGTCGTTTCCAAACCCTCTGCTGTCTCCTCTGCTCCAAGAGGGCTTTGTACTCCTGCCAGTTGGAGCAGCGCCTCACCTCCTGGTCGGCATTGACACTGCTCTTGTACCTGCTCTCCCTCTCCCTCCTCTCCTTCCGCGACAGCTTCTCCTGCTTCTGGTTGATCCGTGTGCACCAGGAAGCTGCATCCACCTCCCTGCCCGGCACGTTCTCTGGCAGGAGCCTGCTGTCAGGGGAGGGCAGATGTGTGCATGGCTGGTCCGGGGCCACGTTGGGAAAGGCGATGGTGGCAAAATCCCAGCGGGGTGCATGGGTGCCAGTGCTGCTCTCCTCGTGGTCTCCAGTCTGCCTGCTGGAGAAGCTCAGAGAATGCTTTTGTCCTCTATCAAGGGGAGCTGGCATTGACTCCCCCTCTGCACTGCCAGCATTTGATTCCTTTGGCTGCACTGACAAGGGCTTTTCATCCATGGGAATGGAGTCTCCACAGTCATCTCCATCTTTGCTGGCGGTCTCTTCAGCTTCTGGAAGATCCTCAGATACTTTATGTTTCTTCTCATGTGACCTAAAGACAAAGGAACACTAAAAAATTCAGGGAGAGCCTGTGGTAGAACCTTCTTTCCTTTAAATCCTGCCTGCTCCCTGCTAACAGGTAGAATGGAGTCTGCCAAGCCTGAAGGAAGGACAGCAAAGGTGGCAGAACCCCCAGAGAGGTCTGCAAACCCTTGACAACAACCTCCTGGTGTGTGAGACAAATGAGAAAAGAAAAAAAGCAGGCCAAAACTAAGCAGTGAATGCTAAATGCAAAATAAACTTCTGAGAAGTCTCACACAAGGTTTGACTTCAACGCCCAAGAGAATCCCAGCCTTGATCTGTATAGACAATGTTCCCAACCTGCCATGCCAGGTCCACACCCCAGACACTGACCCAAACACTTCCATGCAAACATGATGGACTTCAGCCAAAGCAGCACAGGCCAAGCAGAAACCTGGCTGCCAGCACCCCTTACTGGTGTGAGATTCAGACCCTGATTCCAGAGAAGATAGGGCAGTTCTTAGACCAGCAGTTTAATCTCCCAATTCCTACAATTCCACAACTCCTCAGGCACTGATTTACTGTTAACAGGGACTCTCCAGCCTCATCCTCCCCGTTTCTGAAAGGCTGACGCCACCTCCTGGGAACTGTCAGAATTATGAGCAAAATTACTCCTTGTCAGTTTGCGGTGATGTTTTGGACACGTGCAAGCCCCAGGATGCAACTCTGCTCTCTGGGTTGAGTTTCGGCAGGTAAGTTGGACTGAGGAGGTGGGTAAGTGCAAGATGTGCACTGTGGTAGCTGTGCTCCTGCTAAAAAAGAGTAGGAGAAGGCACCTGACACGGGTTTCTTTTGCACTGACCTCTCTACCCTTCTCTTGTGGCATCTCAGCACCACAGCTGGGGGACTTGGGGGCATGAAGCACACACGTGACATGAGTCTTAACCCGGGCATGAAGCACACACGTGACAAAAGGGAACACTGCAAAGCTTTCGGGAAAAGAAAAAGGCTGGGGACAGCCAAGAGCAACTGTGCCAGACAAGGTCACCCCCAGCAGAAGGGCCTGGGGACATTGCAGCAAAGCAGCTGTTCCTGAGACAGCACAGCCTGAAGAGGATGGGAGAAGGCTTTGGGCCACATCCTTACCGGGGGCTGGAACTCCTCCTCCTCTTGCGATGGTGTTTCCCAGAGCTCTTGCAGTGACTTTCCAGGTTCAGCTGCCTCTCGTAGGGAGACGGGACAGTGCTGGAAGGAGAGACCAACACAGAGGCTGAGAGCAGGGTGAGGTAGTGGAACTGCCTTCTGCTCAGCCCCCAGGATACAGCAACCAAAGGCACAGAAAATGCCCAAGTGGGAACAGGATGGCCCTCAGGTCATGCCCCATCTCATGTTCCCAATCATCTCCTCAGGAGGGAGGAACAAGGAAGGGTAGAGGGCCACTCTTAGCCTTTAATCCTCCCAAGAGGTAGAATGCAGGGCCAAAGCCCTCTTCTTTGCCATTCCCTAGGGCCAGGCAGTGGGTACAGAGAGTCTCAGGGTTTTCAGGAAGGAGAAAGCAGCACAGGAAGGAAAAGTTGGTTACCTGGGGTCGAATCTCAGTACAATATAACCCAGTTGCTTCAAGTGGCTGAACACCTTAGAGCAAAGGAAAGCAAGAAGGTTAAATGACGGCCCTAAACACAAACAATTCACTTCAGTTCCACTATGACTGAGGGAACACAGTGTGGCAGTGGCAGAGGAGAAAACGCCAGGGTTAGGACCCAAAGCAAAGGTGGGGAAACAGGAATTGAACATCTGGAAGAATGTGAGTAGGAACAACTGAAGATGACTTCCCTCCCCTTCCCTCCCAGATCATCCTACCCTGCTTCCAGCCACTGGAAGAGCTTGTGTGGCAGAGGCTGGGCTTTCTGCCTTCATCCTCCTGCAACAGCTGGAGGTCCCAACACACCTGGTAATGTGACAGGCTCATTGCCTCCTGGCACAGAAGGGTCTCGTAGGCTTCCTGGATTGACAAGGGCAGATCCCTGTAAAAGAGCTGGACAGAGCCCTGCAGTGCAGAAGCTTGGTGTGAGAGCCACAGGAACAAATCTATGCAAGCTCATATCAGTCGTTTCCCACTGGTCCTGACAGCTGGTCCCAGCACCCTCCCTGACAGGACATCCATCTCTCCCCATGCGCCACCTACATTACTTTCAGTCCTTCTCCCATACCCAGTTCCCCCAAACCCTGGTTTTATCAGCCAGGTAAGAAGTTCCCAGCCACAGCTCTCAGCTCCTGCTCCAGCTCCTGCATCTGTTTGGAGGATGCAGCTGGGAGCAAAATGCTTAACTGATAAAATAATCACTGCTTTGAGGGATAATTTAACTTTGCTGAGTGATTCAGAACACAGCACAACAAAAGCACTTATGACCAGCATAACTGAGAACTGGAGCAGAGGAATCAACAGCAGCTTCAGGAGGCATCAATTGGTGCCTCCTCAGAAGCATTTACTTTCTTTACAGACCCAGAGATCCCATAGGTAATTTCTCCAGGGAATAGCAAATGACCTCCAGAAGGCTCTTTTAGACTACACCTCTTTTTCCTCCTTTTTGTTTTTTTAGATGGTGTTTACTCACAAAGAAAACAAAACCCTAGGAACCACACCTTTCCCATGAGATAGGCTGAAGGCATCTCACTTTTCTGCTTTTGGGGGGATTTTGTACTCAGCATCTGACTAAAGCATTTTATTGCCATCAATTTGTTTACAAACTCTTTGTCAGAATGCCAGGGGTATAAAAGCCCCACCTTTGCTGTCAGGATTTAAGGGATGGCATCAGACACTCACAATCTGTTTGTTTTGCTAAGGGATAAAAGTTCCCTTTACATCAATGCACCAATTGTACTGGTAACAGGCTTTGGTGGAGAGACAAAATAAAACCCTCTCTACAGCAAAGAAACCCAGCTGAGCCCTAAGCAGCATTTCTGCAAGCAGAGAAGCACTGAACACAACGTGGTCTAGTACTCTGTCTGCCACATTTAAATTTCTTTCTGCCGTATGTACTGGGAAGAAATCCTAAGCAGCAAGCCCAAAGATCTCTGCTTAAGCTGAACGAACTGGCCACAGACCCAGCTAAGACACTGTCAGTGACACAGAGGCCGCCTGAGAGGACAAGGTATGAACCCTCACCCCGTGACAAACATCCCCATCAGCAACACAGCAAAAGAGACAATTCCTTGAGAACCACCTGTTTATCAGTTGCTACAGCTCCTCCAATCATTCCGTGAGGACACAGTGCCCCCACCCTACTTACACACTCCATCAGGTACAGAGCTTCCTCGGGCAGCAGACACTGTTTGCCTCGTTCGGAGAACCCCATGGTGTGCCAGAACTTCCCCTGCAACAGGAGCACAAATCCCTGATGGGCTCTGGCTGTTCCCTGCTGACAGCCAGGCTCCCTCCCATTGTAAGAAGCAAATTAAAGAATCTGTGAGGCAGCAGGAGATGATGGCACTGAGCAAGCTCTGTAGCACTCACCGCAGGGGACTTCAGCTCCACGATGCCCTGTTCTGGCTTCCACTCAGCTTTCACCAGATTTCCCCTGGGAAGGTTAAAGATTAGTTTTTTACCACTTGTGTGTTCTACAGTCAGCTCCTGGTGTAGCAACACAACAAGCTCAGGAAGGTGTCAAAAGGCAGGAAATTTCCAGGTGGCATTTTTTTACAAGGCATTAGAAGGACATCATCCCCTGGATCTAGCAGCACCAGTGTATCATCACCAACCAGTTAAAAGTGTCTTCAGTCAGCACCACAGAGACATGTCCATAAGCTCCAGCAGCCTGCTGGAGATGCATGGCCTAAGCCAGGATACGTGGATATGGAGGAACTAACACAGGTTGTCCAGAGAAGCTGTGGCTGCCACATTCCTGGAAGTGTTCATGGCCATGTTGGATGGGGGTCTGAACAACCTGGTCTAGTGGAAGGTGTCCTTGCCCATGGCAGGGATTCCAGTGGGGTGATCTTTAAGCTCTCTTCTGACCCAAACCATTTTGTGATTCTGTATCATACTCAGCTGCTGCCAAGACACCCTCAAATCACTGTACCCCACCCACGGGGATTCATAGGGAAAAATTAATACCTGCAGGCCATCAGAGAAAGTGAGTGTTGAGAGGCAGGTGTGAATGTCTCCCAAGTGGCAAGCTCCAAAGTCTGCCAGCACTGTTGAAACCACCAAAACTGATAAACCAGGGACACTGACACCTGGTCAAATCTGCATAAGGCCACGCAGGAGCATCAACAAGACACTCGGTAACTTGGATCACGCCCAAGAAGGCAGTGGCTGCTACCTGCAAAGGCTACAGGATTACACACAAACGTGTGAAAACCAAGAGCCCTGCGAGGGATTTTCTTTAGCCACAGGTGTGCCAGCATGTCCCTGTGCTGCTGCAGGGACACCCAGGCTGTGTCGCACTGCTGCTCCTCCAACCCGGGCACTGAGCGCAGGTGAACTGCGGGGGTCTTACTGTGCTGACCAACACCTCCTGCTACCAACAGCTCTAACCTACCGTAACCCCCGAGCTGTGCTGTGCCCGCCGGCATCACCCCTTCCCGGGGAAAGCTATTCCCAGCGCCGCTCCCGGGGATGGACTTACGGCCGCTCCGGGCGCTCCTCGGAGAACAGCCGCCACTGCTCCTCGCAGCAGCGCCGCAGCCTCTCGGCCTGCCGGGCCGAGCCGTCGGGGAGGAAATCCTTCTGCCCGCGGGGGATCCGCGGGGCCTGCCGACCCTCCGGCTGCTCCGCCGTGCTGCGGGGCGACAGTAGGGCGGTGAGGGACGGGAGAGCGGCCGATAGCCCCGGCACCGGGACCCCGGGCAGATGCGGGGCACCCCCGGACTGCAGTGCCCACTCGGCCTCCCCGTACCGCGGGTCCCCCCGGTGCCTCCCCTCCCCCTCACCGGTGGTTCCCCCTAGTGCCTCCTTTCCCCCGGTACCACGGTTCCCCCCGGAGCCTGCCCGGTCCCCCATAGCGCATGCTCCCCCGGTGCCTCCGCGGCCTCCCGTACCACGGGTGCCTCCGCTTCCCCGCGGTACCTCCTCGGCCCCCTCGCCGCGAGTCCCCCCGGCGCCTCCCCGGTCTCCCCCTGCCCGCCCCACCTGAGGCGGCGGGACCCGCCGGCCTCCATGGGCACGTGCCGGACGAGCGTCCTTCCGCCGCCGGGCACGAGCGCCGCCAAGAGGGGCGGGCGCCGGCAACGCGCCTCCTGGCGGCTCGGAGGACTGCGAGCGGCGGGAACCGGGCACCGGGGAGGGAACCGGGGAGGGGACCGGGAGGGGGAAAGGACACTCAGGGCCGGGCACTGGGGAGGGACGGGGCCGTGCACCGGGTTTTGCCCCGGGATCTGACCCAGACCCGCCGTGCCGAGCTGCTCCCGCCTAACACCCGCCGGTCCCGAGCCCCGCCCGCAGCCGGGATGGGGAGAAGGGAGGGTGAAACGAATCATGCGTTGGAGTAAAGGGCAGGAAGTTCAGGCACCGGTAAATGATACGGGTAAAACAGGCTGGACTTAAGCTTGTTTTGGTTTTGGTTTTGGGGGTTTTTTTAAGTTTATTTATTGCTAATTAATATTAGTCCCAGGCTTGGATATCTGCTCTGTCCGGGGCTTCTGGGGAGCAATGCAGCACCTGGAGCACCTCTCGCTCCCCTCTTTCCCCCAGCCGTGCTGCTCACAGGACCGTCACGTTTTTCTCCCTCTCTCCTCACTGCATTTTGCCCTTCCTTAAATAGATTTCCCTAAAGGAAAAAACGTTCTAAAATTAAAAAAAACCTTAATAATTATAAATAATTATTGAATTATCATAAATTCTTAAAGTCTTATCAATTCGATAAATTCTTCAGCACATTTCCCCAGCATCACTGGTGGGCTCAGTTATTTTCTCGCCGTGCCCTGCCATGGGGCCGTTGGAACCATGTGGAACCAGCCAGAAGTGTGTGGATGTGGCTGTGTCCTGCCCACTGGGGCAGGAGGATTGTCCCTTCAGTGGTGTCACTATTTCTCCTGTCTCAGGCTCCAGCAGTGGCCAATGCCATCGGCTGACTGGTGTGTGGAGCAATCAGTGGGGCTGGAAAACACAAAGAGCCTCACACCTCTGCCAATATAGCTGGACCGGCTGCTTGGGGAGGCATGGACAGATCTGATGGGGAAACGCACCAGAAGTTCAAGTTTCACCTCAAACCCATTTCCTGTTGCCGTGGGATATCTCACAGGAGGCACTGAGCCTCAAGTAGGAAAAACACAGCTTTTCCCCCCACCACAGTCCCTGGTTCCAACTGTGGTTTCCCAATAAAAGCCCTTTGACAAAATGCCAGCAAAGGGAGATGAATGCAAAAACCATTCCCTTCCATTTTCCACTGAAACTGTTTAATTTTCGCTTCCTGCCTCATTATTTCCTCCTGAATTGAGCCTTCACCTTGTGAGAGGGTCAAGTGATTTTGGCCAGCAGTGCCTCTCCCTGGCATGTTGGGGACAAGGACCCATGGATGGGGTGAGGGGCAGAAGGCTGTGCAGGGGCAGTGCTTTTGCACCCTGATTTCCAAAAGATACATGTGTCTTGGAGACTGCCTGGGCTGCTTGATTATCACATAATCCCAGGACTCCACATCCTGTGGCTTTCAACTTTAGGGCCATCACCCCTTTGTTTGGCTCGGTCTTCCCTTAAAATAGCAGTGTTTAAATTGCTCAGGGAAAAGCTCTGATCCAGAATTTGCTTTTGTCACCCACTGTGATTACAAGACCCAGAAATGTCAAGAGTAATCTCAGTTCATGTTTCTTTTCAATACTGGGATTTTAGCTGTCATGTGGTGGGGGGACGTCCTGTTCCTCTCAGGGGCACCAGCAGAGCCTTGTCAGGATGGAACTCATGTTCTCCCCAGCTGAATCCTCTTATCAGCCCTAATTCCAAGTGTCATCAGCTGGGTGTGGGTGGTCCTGGGGGCTGCACTTCCTATTCTCCACTTAAAAATGGAGGGTGAGGTGGGTCTGTTTTCTTCTCTTTAGATGTTTTGGGTTTAAGTTAGGTTTTTTAACGTTAAGGTTTCTGTTCAGCTGGTTTGAAACTATAACTGTGGTGCTCATGGTGGGGGGGGTGTTTCTTTCCTTAAATTTGGGGTCTTTTTCCTTTTGTTCAGTGTGGGACTTGAATGCATTTTGAGTGGAGCTTGGCTGTCTTGGGTTCTCTTTGTGGACAGGGTTGTGAAAAGAAGCTAAAATAATGGTCACTGAGCTAAGCAGTGGTGAAACCTGGCATTGTGAGTGAATGGTCTGCTCAGGGGGTCCTGGAAGCTGAAATAATGATGGATGTGGGACTGGGAGTCTGGAGGGTGAGAGGGAGGAAGAGTGTGGCTGTGTGGCACCAGGGAGCAGAGCAGATCCAGCCCTTGCTGTCTGGGTGGCAGGTGACGCCATGGAGGAAGCTGATGGTGGAGGTTGAAGCTGCTCCTCACTTCCCTGTGGGACACTGCCGTCATCCCAAGCGAGGAAGGGCTTGATCTGACTGGAGAGACACCACACTGAATAAACCAGAGCAGTGTATGTGGGCTCTTGGAGCAGGTGAGTGTGGTGGGTTTGCCCACTTTCTTGTGGTGTTTGGTTTTTTTCTTTCTGATTGGGGAAAAAATGTTAATAAAGTGTAAAAAGACCATTAGGATTAAAAATGGGGGCTGGCTGCCTCTTCTGAACAGGGCAGCCTGCTCCTGGTTCTCCCTCCTGCTTCTGATCCTGCTCCAGGGAGAGCAGAGCAGAGCTGTGGCCTATGGGGATGGGTCTGAGTCCTTCCAGTCCTTTCCTGTTGTGCTCAAGTCATGTTTGTGCAGTCCCTGTATTCACAAGTTCCTTGTGGTTAACTCCTGGATGAACTTGGTGTAAATAGACTCAGTGTTTTTTGAAAAAACAGGAGAAGGTTTGGCCTTGGGATTGTTTTTCTAGTTTCGTGTAGCATAGCCAGGTGGGAATTGCAAGCTCTGTGCTGGAGCAGAGCAGCTCTGCCAGGTACAGCTACCTGCTTTAATCCCTGTGTTAACAACTCCTGCAGTTCCTGGCAGGGCGTTTGGAAATATTTCAGTAATTCTGCAAAAACCAGCTGTGCCTCAGACTTTACAAATGGTAGCGCTTGGAAAACAGTGTCTGAGATGGATAACGTGGCCCATCCTCTTGCCTTCACTGCAACCCATGGAGTACATTCTGATTCCAGGAGGATTTGTATGTAGATGCTTTGTGTGATTTGGGACAGAAGAGGATGTTACAAATGTTCAAGACCGAGTTGGATGGGGCTTTGAGCAGCCTGGTCCAGTAGAAGGTGTCTCTGTTCAAGGTAGGGGTTTGGAATGGGATGAGCTTTAAAGTCCCTCCCAACCCAAACCATTCAGTGATTCTATGAAACTCCCTAAAACTGGCGAGTTCTTCAATTCTTGCGTGTGTTGCAATACCTGTGGTGCTATCATAGCTGCTCTGAGGCTTGCCCACATCATCACTGCCCAACAAACCTGGAATCATGGGTTAGCTGTAGTTCAGCAATCAGTTGTCTGATTTTTATTATACTTAATTATGGTCCAGTGGAAACATCTCATTTCTGTGCTTTCAGAGCATCGTTTAGACAGCTTAAACTTCTTACAGTAGACCATGAGTAGGGGTGGTTTGGCAGTCGGTTCCAACAGGATTTGGCAGACCTTGAACATACACTGAAGTATTTGGGTTTGGATGCAAAGCAGATAGTGGTGTCAGGTGTTACAGCTTGTCTGGGAGGTGTGGGATCTGTTTTCTAGCCTCACCTGGGAGTCTTTCAGCAAATTCCTTATTGCTTTAGGATGCCTGTGATCATTCCCACAGTGTGTTACAGCTGGGAGTTTGGGCAGGGCAATGGAAAGAGACTTTTGGCCAAACAGGAGATTACTGAGGAGGGTTTCTGGGCTAAACCTCTGTTGTCACATGTCAGGGCTGGGCTTGGAAGATAGAAGGAGGTTTTTAAGAAAAAAACCGAACAAACATGCCTTTGAGAACAGGACTTTGGGGATTAAGCAGTTAATACCTCTCCATAACCACTATGTGCTCTGGTTTGCTGACATCTACCACTGCCTCCTGATAGCTGAGAAATGTCGAGAGCTTGAATTTCACTCTCTTCTAAATTTGTGGTAGAAATTGCCGTTGTGTGACTTTCTACACTGCAGGACAATTCTTGGGGCTCTGCTCGGTGGCAGGAAAACTGAGTCAGTATCGTTATGCAGGGCTGTGGTACGCAATGAGCTACTGGAAACCCCAGTACTGATCTGAATCTGGGCTTTCAAATGCCACTGTGTGACTTTCTGGAGCTGCTGTCTGCTAGGCACCTAAGGATTTGTTTGCAATCACTTACTGGAAGATGCACGTTGTTAATTACATGTGAAAACCAAGGAACCACAGACTGAGTCCAGCAAGATTGATTGTCAGGAGCCTTTCTTACCTCAGTGATGTGCTGGGCTGGGTTGGGAGAAATGCTGAGTTATTTCTGTCTGGAGAGAATGGCTGAAGCTTTCCTCATTTCCCCAATTTGCCTTGGCATCCTGCTCATGGTTCAGCTGGACAGACTGACACTGGGGTGCCTGCCTGGGGTGAAGGAACCTCACTGTGCAGAGTTTGAGCCTACAGATTATGCTCCTTGCTCCAGTTTCATAACTTCTGCAATGTGTTTGTGCTCACCAGGTAGTTGGAAATGTCTTCCCTGGCTTTGGTCTGGAGAAGCACTCCAAACCCTGCTGCTTCTTGCTGGGTATTCCATGAAAGGAGATGCCTGGCAGGGAAATGCCTTCGGGTCACAGACAAGCACTGAGTCAGGACACCCAGGGTGCCTTTGGCTTGTGCTGGAGACTGAGAGGGAGGAAATATTGTTTAAGGCAAGGAATTGGGACATTAAGGATCTGCTCTGCAGTATCTCATTAGCTTGTGAAGCTTCAGGCTGTTCCTTACCTTTTCTGTGCACCTCAGGCTTTAAACCAAGTGGAATGAACAATTCTTGCTGTGCTGCTTGTGTGGCTGAGTCCATGAGCAGGATGAGATGTGGAGCAGCAGGTGATTGTGTGCTCAGAAAGGGTGAAGAGCTGTTCAGTGTCTGCACCAGCAGTCCCAGGACCACTGAATTCTCGTCTGTGTTTCAAAGGTCTCTGCTTAGTTTATTTGGAATGCTGGTGTGTGCCTCCCTGAGCTCTTGAGTTTAAGTCAAGTGCTACAGCAAGAGTTTAGAATAATGATGATATTTTAACAGCTCCAACAAACAAATCAGCCTTGTGAGCACCAAATGCCATCTACAGCACCGTGGCAGGTCGAGACAGCTTCAGTTACAGCACTGCAGCAGGTTGATTTGTTCTTGGTACACAAAGCTAAAGAGGATGTAGCTTGCTTCCTTTTCTTGTGGGAAGCAAACTGCCAGCAGAGTTATTGGGTGGAGTGGGAAGGGATGAGTCTCTAGCCAGCAGCTGGTGTGAAGCAGGCACTGAGGGGTGGGAAGTAAGGCTGGTTGATTATGCTTTGTGCTGTTTGAAAACTGGGCTGCTGCTTGAAACTGGCCCATGGCAACACTTGTGGGGTGGGTTGGAGGGGCTGGCATGCTCTGCTCCGAGGAGGAAGGTGGGAGGAGGCTTCATGTGATGATTGTTGACTCCTTTGTCTGAGCTTCTGCTCTTTCTCCACTGCTGGGTGCCCGGCTCTCACTCCACAGCATCTCTTCAGTGCTGGGAGAAGGTTTGCCACTATATGACACTTGCAACCTCCCTAATATCCTCTTTGGTCTCCCTCCCTCCTGGATGTGTAGCTTCAGGAGCCAAGCTGGGAGTCTAGTGGGGTTGATATTATGCCCAGAAGGTCTTTGATCCCAAATGTCCCACTGCTTGTGGGATCCTGCAGAGTGAGCCCTGTCTTTGAGGCCGTTAAGTAGATGTTAAAGACTGACCCTTGCACGGGGCTAGCCTTGACCTGACACTTCCCAACCAAGTGCTGGTTCTTGCATTTGAAGCTGTGCACAACTTTCAGAGCCTGCATCAAGGCCGTTTTGTGGCTGTAACTCCCTTTTGTTTTAAACTTACAACCTGAGAATTTTCTCTCAAATGTGTATGTGGTATTTTGTGTGATTGGACTCCATCTAGGGTAAAAAGGCAGGTTTGTAGGAGTGGTACATTTCTGCACCGAGAGAACTGTGTAAATTGGAATCCACTCAGTGCCTGAGGGCTGTTATCTTTCTGCCAGTCACGTATGGGTCTGGGTACAGGTTGTAAAGGCAGTTGTCTGCTTCTCGCTCTTTAACAAGGCTTTATGCTGAAGGATAGAGTAATTTTCACCTGACACAGCAAAGGTATTCTTTTCTCAGTCCCCTAAAACCACATTGGCAGCAGATGTGGTAGATGGAGCACTTGGGGGAGGTGTGGAGTCCAGTCTGTGTGTGCAGCAGCCCTGGGACATTTGGATGAATATTGCATGTGGCAGCTCCTGCCACACATGCAGGGACTGTCCCATAAATCTTTCCCAATAACCAAGCTACTTTCCCCCTCCTCTCCCACAAATTTGTTGCTAAAAATTGAACTAATTTGAAAGCCTGCATCCATGCTGGGCCCTACTGCCTGTGCTTGCCTCAGAGAAAGTTGGTAGAGCTCCTGGCTCTTTCGGGGAGTAGTTTATATCCTGATAGCTGCTGCTGTTGGTCATCATAAGGGCACTGAGCTTCACTAGAGCAGTTGGGTGCAAGGGCTGTGCCTCTCACTGCAAACCTCTGCACACTTAGGCTATGCTTCACACGTGGCTCCAGAGCAGCTGACATTGGTGTGCAGCTAAATTAATGTTTTTATTTATTTCAGCTGGGAGCACTGAGAACTGGTGTCAGGAATCTCTCAGTGTCCATCTATGAGGTTTTACAAGGTGTGCTCAGGCTGAACTTGGGGGACAGGCTGGGATGCAGTCTTTGTATGTGCTCTGAAAAACGACTTGGGGAAGTGAAGGTGATGCCAGTGAAGTGAACAGCCATGCTCCTTTCTCCTGAAAGCCTGATTTTCCTTTTTTCAGGTGCTGCTGGCAGCTGTCAGTAGCTGTAGGGAGGAGTAGCTTTACCCGAGAAGCTGTTCCAGCAGAAATGGCTGCACAGTGTCAACTCGAGCCAGGTATAACTTTATCCTAATGCGTCTGGAGAGACTTTTTTTATTCTTCCTTGGTGCACTCCTGAAAGAAGATGGAATTCATGCTGAAATACTTGTCAGCAAGCTGCCCTGCACGCGGGGGACAGCATGAGGACGGAGTTTAGCTGGAATTGATCTGCAGTGTGTGTGAGCAATGATCCCACCAGCCCAGCAGGATCTGGGGTGGGAACAGGCAAGGTTAAGCCCTTTGGCTACACCTACACATCCCGAGGTAACCCTGGATACAGAAACCCTTCTGTTATCAGTGTGCCGCTCTGTAACAGGATGCCTGCCCTGGCTGATCGTGCCCGCGTGCAGCACTGCTATCGAATGGGTGAAATGCAGGAGCCTCCAGGGGGGTGGAGGATGGGAAAAGTTGTCTCCCTGCCTTTTGCTGCTGGGTGGGAAGGAGGATTGGTTTCAGGGTGGGAGGCAAGGGCAGGGAGGTGATCTGTTCCCCACTTTGGGCCAGAAATGCTAAAGTGACTCCTACAGCTTTGGTATCGGGGTTTTTTTAAAGGATACTGAAAGCTCGGAAGGCATGTGGAGGGAAATGCCTTGGAGGGAAGGAATGCAAGAACTCAATCTGCTTAGTCGTTATCAAATGAAGGACTGGGTGACTTAATTACACTTAAGTACTTTTCCAGATAACAAAGAGCACTTTAATCTTGTAAAAAAAAGTACAATGAGAGTTTGTCTAAAGGATAAAATCAGACCAATTGCAACTAGAAATACTGTGCAATCTGCTAATGACCCCAAAGGGGGAAATTCTGTCTCCTGGTGGGACGGCATGAATTGGCCAGAATTGTCTTGCGTATTGACTAAACCAAGCACTCCATTTGGCTGAAAAAGACAGTCATTGGAGTGGTCAGGTGGGAAGAGGAGGCGTTTCCCACCACGGAATGAGGGCAGTGTGCTCTGTTTTCAGCACTGTGAGGCTGCAGTGTCCAAGTTCTGAGGGTTTGGACGTCTGGCCAACATCTTTGTACTGGCTGTGACAAAGCAGCCATGCAGGTAAGTGGGATGATGGTCCTGCCTTGGTCTCAGCATCCACGAACTGGTGTCCAGAGTGTGTTCAGTGAGCCAGAGGCAGACCCGGTGTTCCTTGTGGTCATATGTGAGCAGAGAAATTGCTTCTGCTGGCTCTGTCTTTGCACTTTTAATGCTGCTGTTGGCATTAGAAGGGCATTGTATCCAGATTATTCATGCACTGCTAATAACTCCGGAGTGCTGTGTGCCGGATCTTGCTTTCAGTTGCACCCAGCGCTTCAGCTATGCTGAAACCAAGGGAGCTGTGCTGACAGATCTGAGAAAAGTCAGAATTTGATATTAAATAAATCTGCATCCGTTTCCAAAGCATGGCTATAGAACAGGAACAGCATGATCCCTGCTGCTGGCATAATTCCATTTCAATGATATATCTGTAGATGGAAAAGCTGCTGGTGGATCTGTCTGGTGGTTTAGAGAGAAATGGAGCACCAGGCTTAGAACACCTGGTAAAATAAGTTTTTGTCTTCTCTTTATGGACTGGAGGTAAAAGGTGTGTGGGTCAAGCAGCTCTCCTGCTGCAAGGAGGTAATGGGTATTCCAAAGAGGATACAGGAGCATGGAAGAGTCCACCTAAAATGCTGCTCCCCCTGTGCTTGCCCTGATGCTGGAGAGACACCAGATGTGAGCCCAGAGTGTAGGGGTGAAATGGGATGGTGCAGCACTGCGGTGTGGCACCACTCTGGGATGGAAACCCTCCAGGGGAGCATTGCTCTTGATGAGATCCGTTTGCAAGAAAATGGAGTGCCTTTCTCTGGCATTGGAAATTCCACCTGCAAATGCAGCCCTGGGGCTGAAGGCTTCTTGGTTCCTCTTTCAGCTCTAGCAAGGCTCCAGAAATCTGATGGTGCCTTTGAGGAAGGATCCTTGTTTAATTAAGTTGTAAGTGTTGGGAGATGAGTGAGTAATTTCCTTTGTTAGCTGCTGCCTTGCTTGGGGAATGGCTTGCCTTGTAATTAATGAAACCTCTCCTGTCTTCCATGCATGGGAAACTGTCTAGAGACTAATGAAGGCCCAGACCCTTGCAGAGGTGCCCTTGCTGCTTAGGGACACCAAAGATGCCACTGGTTTTTGTGGGGAACAGACCATCTAGCAGCAAAGTAACCAGCTCCCAGGCAAGCAGGTAAATAAATTGGATGTGTCAGCCCAGAGGGTAAATAATTCCCAGGGGAGAATGGAGATGTCTCCAATAGGTGTAGGAGGCCCAGAAGCAGGATTACAGGGCTGGGACCTCACCATGTGTTCAGCTTTGAGTCTTGCTGGGTCCTAGTGCTGCTGAGCTGCTCCTTTGCACAGGATGTGCAACTGTCTTGATCCTGCTTGTGAAAACTTGTGTAAAACTGAAAATCAGAATATACCCACCCACTGCAGGTGGTGTTAAATAGCAAGAAACCTCATGCAGAGTCATGGAGGAAGAGCTAAAGGCTCCAGTGTTGCAAGGTGAGGCTGAAAGTCCCCACAGCAAGATGGAGAGCCAGGCTGGAACCCTGGGCTGTCTCTGTGACCCTCAGGGTGATGGGCCTGTAGCTCCAGCTGTGCAACCTGATGCTGATAAGGATTAAGTGCTACAGACACTCACATTGACTTTGGGTGTGCAGCATGGAAAGCTCCTCTCTTTTATTGCTAATAATTCTCCAACCTAATTCCTCTTTCTCTGTACAGACCAACACATTTCCCAGCAGCTGCCTGCTAAATCCCCAGCAGGTTTTGTAATTGGCCCCATTTCCCTGGAGGCTCTGCCACAGCAAAGCAGATTTTGTCATCTTTTCATTCCTCAGGAAACTTTTCATTCTTGGTGAAGAATGAACTTTTTTCATTCTGCCTTCAGTCCTTCCAGGTGGGGCTTTGGGGCTTTCTGGGGCTGGAGGAACAGTTTATCTCTGCACCCCTGACTGCATTGTTAAATTCCTGATAATACTGGTAATCAAGAATCGTAAATATGAGTTTGAGCTTCCCATATTTCCATTTTGGTTTTTGAAGGCAGGGCTGCAGTTGGGGTTCTTGCTGGTTTGCTGGGATAGGGCCCTTTGGGTTAAGGAGAAATTGAGACCACTGGATGCTATCAGGGGCTGCTATAGGGTTTTGGACAGATCCTGATGCTCTGGTGGATCCTGATTCTCTGGTGGAGAGACCATGTACACAACAAACCCTCTTCCAGGAGAGTCCAGTGCATCAGGGGCCTGCTGCTGCCAAAAAGCTGCATTTGGGAGTTGAAGGGAAAGGGTGTGATGGAAATCCTGCAGCTGTGGGGTGCAGTGGCTGCAGGACTTTAATATTGGCCAGTTTTCATCCTGGAGAAGAATCCTAATAATCCTGATGTGCCTCTGAATTTGTTGTCAAAGGCAGCTGCAGTTCTGTGCTTCCTCTGCTTGCCTGCAAGGTCTGTCTCAGGACAAGAATTTCCTAGGAAACAGTGGAGAGTGATGGATCTAACCCTACTGCAACTTTGGATGGCTGAGGCTCACTGCCAGGGTCCTGTTTGCTGGGATGGGATGTGTAAGTGGGGGCTGCAGGCACCTGTGCCAGGTAAATGTGCTGCTTTTTCTTGGTGCCTCCCATGCAGGCAGGGTTACAGCCCTGTGGGGGATCCCTTCCTTACCTTGGGGTGCTGAGGGCTCCTGGTTCTCCCTGGCAGCTCTCCATGGCTGAGTGCACAGGGAACACCGTGTCAGGTTAGAGCATCTCCTCCTGGGAGCCTGAAGGCTTACTCTGAATAAATTGGCAGCATCAGCCCTTGTGTTGCTGAGCAACTCAGTGGGCAGCTGTCAGTGAAGGAGGGAGCTGTGAATTAGGGAAAGATCCACATCTGCTGGTTCTAATCAAGGTCCTGGCCCTGGATGCAGACTGCAGCCTGGTTTGGCTACTTGTCTTAACTCGAGCCCTGGATGAGTGTTTGTAGGGCTGTAGTGCTCACAGATTCCGTCCAACAGTGTTTGCATTTGTTGCTAATGCTTTGATCATGGTACTAAATCTCAGATCAATCCTCTGGCAAATTGAATCTCGCCTGGGAGTCTGTGAGAGCTGTTAACATTGATGGGCTGATGTGCTCTGCTATCTCCCAGCTTCCTTCAGCTCTGCAGGATGGTGCCACCTTTCCTCAGCCCATTTTGGGATCATGTCCAAGGAGGTGAGAAGTTTTCTCTCCCTCTGCCCCTTGGACTGCCTGTCCCAGCAGTGCTGGTGCTGTGCTGACAGGGAGTCCTTGGGCTGCCAAGGAAGAGTGTCCTGGGGTGAGTGCTGGTGCTGTAGAGGGGGAGAGGTCACCTGGACATCCCATAGGTGGGCCCTGAGGGTTACAAACAGCTCTCCAAAACTTGAGCCCTTCTATAGTGAAAAAATAACTTGTAAACTTGCCTTGTTTCCCACTTGTCCTGTCTTAGGAAAGATAACACACTTGGGCTTGCTATTCTAAAGCCATTTCTAGCCTTGGGTGCCCCACAGCTTTGGACTTTAATAATTAAGCTGAAAATTAAGAGGAAAATCTGGTTCCTCTAAAGGGAGTTTCCCTAACAGAACCAAAGCCTGGCACTGCTGGGCAGTGAAGCTGCAGGCAGCCAAAAGCAAAGGGGAGTTTCTGCACGGGTTTGTGAGAATTACACCAAGAACAGAAACTCGCCTGTTACTGCTCTGCCTCTATCAGAAAGGAGCCATGTGGTGCAGCCACTGTGGTGGAAAGATGCTGGTTCAGACCTTCCCTGGTGAGGGGCACTGTGTGCCAGTGCTCATGAGAGAACCCAGCTGTTCCCTGGCCAGGGGTGGGACTCAGCTGGGGAATCTCTTGCTTGCGTGCCCCAAGGTCCCAGGGGCACTTACCCTGCCCCAGGCTGGGATCAGCAGGTCAATGGGATCTGCTGCATCCAAAGGATGCTGCAGGGGAAGAGCTATCATAAGGGAATAGCTTGGCAGGCCTGGGTGAGAAGTGATGCTTCTGAAATCTGGGCTGGTGGCAGCCAGAGAGCATCATCTGCTGCAGCCTCTGTGGTTTGAAGGTCAATCATCGTGAGATCTGTCCATGCTGATTCTCACTAGTGGGGCTGGGGCTGTCCTAACTGGTGGCTCATCTCCCAGATCTGCTGTCCCAGCACTATCTGCAAGAAATTTCAGCAGCTTCCACCATAATTTGCCAGTCCCTGAAAATCCTGCCTTGGTTTTGCATGTTGTTCCTGAAGGCTGATTTGAATGTTTCTAAGCATTTTGGCCTCTGGTTTTGTTTGCCACCCACTCCCCTGACCTGCTTTGCACTGTGACTTTCTTCTGCTGGCTGCAGCCTGCAGTTCCCCAACATCAGTCTCCATTAGGTGACACCTCTTTACCAACATTTACATGCTCAATGTACAATCAGTTAATTGCTGTGCAATTTCTCACCCAGGTGATTTATTACAAGCCCAACCAGTCACAGGCTATAATAATTAATCTGCAAATTGAGCTTGCCTTTAAATGAAGCCATACATTATAGTGGCACGATGGGTAAATGCCAGCTCTTTGGATTCAGAAGGCAGTGTCACTTCTCCCATCAAAATAAACCATGGGGGCTTTAATGTGGCTTTCATGTGTCCTATCATCCCCAAGCATTGGGAAGCCAAAGCAAGGATTGATCTTGGAGGACTGAGAGCAAAGGTTGAGTTGATTCAATTTATTGGGAGCCATCAGCACCAGAAACCAACTTGCCATGTGAAGCAGAGCAGCTCACTCACCAGGCTGAAAACTAATCCTAATCCCGAACTTCACCTCTAATCCCCTGATGTTGGACTTGACTTAAAATAGCTTGAGAATAAGGGAAAAAGAAGATTTGATTTTTGCTTGTTTTGCAGCTTCCACAGGGCTGCATCTTCCTGATCCAGCTGGGAGAGTCAATAGGTCTCAAATGAGCAATGCTTGGTATAAATTCCTCAGTAAATACCAAATGCCTTTTTGGTTTTCTGCATCTTTTAACACTTGGGGAGGAAACTGCTGTCACGTGGGTGGGTCCATCATCAAAGAGGACAAAAGCTGCTGGGAACTGAGTGGTGTCAGCAGCTGGAGGTTCAGTGTTTCTGTAAAAACAGCCCTTCCTGTGCCATGTGTGGTTGATTTAAACTTTCAACCCCCTCTACCTTTCCTTTTGTTTGATTTCCCCTTAAGTGAATCCTTTCAGAGATGAGTGTTAATCCATCCACATTTGAGCAGGGGGTGCCAGGAGGGTCTGTGGTGCTGAACACTGGCTGTACTGGTTCTCTCCCCCTGGCAATCCCACTGTGGTGGGTGTCCCCCCCCTTCTCCCTGCAGCTGGGAGCCCAGCTCCCACCCAATCATTCATTAATCCCTTTCATTCTCTGCTCGTTTGTTCGCATCCTCTGCAGCGTGGGGAGAAAATTGCAATCCTGAAAACAAATAGGAATTCATCTTCTCTGTGGAAATAAAAGCTGGTCCATTTAAATACTTTGTTCTCGTTGAGGTTTGCCTGTGTGCAGATGAGGCTGAGGTCTCCCGTAATGGAGTCGAAGCCTCGGTGCTGGGCAGGGACAAAGCAGGGAACCCATCTCTCTTCCTTTTGTATGGCACTCCTTCCCCGTGCCTCCCGCGCTGAAGGGGATGAGATGTATTTTCCAGGGCAGATAGGCCAGTTTTAATGAGATACCTCTGCGCTGCCCTGGCCCCCGGTGCACATGATTAAAGCAAAGAGATTTGCTGATTAGTTTGGGGTTTTCTGCAGGCTGCGAAGGTATTGTGTGGTTCCTGCCGGGGTGTTTGTTCCAGCCTGTGCTCAGGGAAGGTGCTGGGCTGTGGGTCCATGTGATTGCAAATTTGCCTGCCGGGACAATGACCCTTTTTCTGACTGTGTGGGAGCCCTGACAGCTTAGGAGGGGCCAGGATCCAAACCCGAGAACCTGCTCCCCTCCTAGAGGGATAGGAGAGGCTTCTTGGATTCATGGGAGGAGAAGATGGCAGTGGCATCTCTCAGTCTTCTGTCTCATCCCATCTGATCCCTTCTCTAAGGCTTGTCTTTATGGAAATAATAAGCTTTGCCTGTAACTTTGCTGGAAGAGCAGATTTAATTCCAAACAAAAGAGACACTGGAGCTCAGCCTGCCCAGCTTCCTACCACAGCTGGGCTGGGTCCCAGTGTGTGTCCATGGCTAAACAGGGTTTTCCTGAGCCAGGTGAGCTGCTGAGACCCCTGCAAGGGTGACTGTGAGCCCAAAGCTCCTGCTCTGTGGTGGGGACATGGCTCTGTGGGGGCAAGAGACTCTGAGTTAGGCTCCTGGCATGGGACAAGGTTTGAGGAACTTGCTTTGTTGCCTGCATGTGAGTAGAGGCTGATCTTTTTCCTCACAGAAAGAGGAATAATTCTGTTGCAGAAGTGGAATGGAATAAGTCCTCTCAGGTTGTACATGAACAAGCTCTTTAGCTCCTGCAGACCATTAAGTGATCCTTAAAATGTAAGTTTCCCAATTCACAGAGATGTTGAGGTGCTCTGGAAGTGGTTGCTGCCTTCTGAAGTGCCTCAGTTTAAAGGTGAGCAGATCCTTGAATGGCTTCTCCCCATCTCATACAAGGAATTTCTTTTCCGTCTTGAATAGTCACTGGCTACGTTTCCTGTAAGAAAAGCTTGTGAGAGTAATGAACTCTGGAGACTGCTTATCTGCCTTTTGAAATAAAAATGCTTTTGGCCTGGAAGCCAATTGATATCTTGCACTTAGGAAAAAAGAACTAAAACACACTCCATCTCACATGTCATCTGCTCACAAAACTGCTCTTGATTGACCTACAAAGCTGGAATTGTTTACTGTGTGACTGACAGGGTTCACTTAGTATCAGTTTCTGGAGGGCAATATAGTGAATTAAATCTTGCAAAGTGAGCTCAGGAGTCTTTGCTGTGGATGAGCCCATTTTACCCTCATCCTGTCCAAGTGAAATAGTGCTGTTACTTCCTTGGATGTAGCTTGCCTAATAGGATAAAGGATCATGTTACCCAGTGCTGGCAGTCCTTCACTGCCTCTCTGGCTGCCTTCATCCTCCAGTGTGTTTGGGAAACTGGATCATTTTGCCTGCCAGTCTGGGAACAGTTTGTCTACCACAGTTCCAGGGAGGGAAGACCTCCAGAACCCTGTCCCACATTGCTGTCAGTGGCGTGCTGGAGAGTCACCGCTCCAAGGTGACAGAGCCACTGTGATCCCCACAGGGATCGTGAGCCACTACCTGCCTGCACAGCTGCTGGGAAGAGCGCTGCTGGCTTTTTCTGTATCCAAAACTTCTTGGGTTTGCTTTTTGCCACCTGAGTTCTCCATAGGCAGAAGTGAGAATCTCCAGCTTGATCTGAATGGGTAAAGTGAGCTGTTGTGAGCACCCAGAGCAGGGTCCCTTCTGGAGGGCTGCCCTCAGCAGCAAAAGGCATCCCTGAAGTTGTGCATTGCTCTGCCAGCTGGAGGCTGAAGCTCCTCCAAGCCTCACTGCTCTGCCTGATTCATCCCTTTGGACTCTGCACCTTGCTCCTGCTCCTCACCTCTGCTTGAGGCATGGCCAGTAAATCGGGGGAAAGTGTCATTTCTCGTTTAGCAAACACTGGCTGCACTAAAAATACCACTGTACATGCACCCTGATGGTGACTGGAGGAGCTGTGGGCCGAGGGGCCCAGCAGGCTGCCAGAGCTGCATCAATAATGGTTCATGTGCAAGGCTTGGTGCCCTGGATGGCTGCTGACTCACACCTGAGTCATGAGGCTCCTGCCTGCAGGGAAGTGTTTCCCCCCATTAGGAGCATGGGGAGAGGACTGAATTGAACTTTAAATTTTAAATCATTGGTGTCCTTACACAGAGGTCTCAGTAGGTGCTGCTGAAAGATATCCAGCGTCCTTCTTGTGTGGCTGCTTAGCAAACTAGGGACCGGCCTGGGTTGGGTTCAGCATGTGCTAATTAGTATTTAGCTTTAACCACTGCACAAATGCAGCTCTGTTGCCCAATCTTTAATGCAGGATGACCTGATCCTGCTCAGCTGTGAAGGACTTTCCAGTTTTGCAGCTCTTTAAGGATAAAGAACATGAAAGGTTGAGCTTTAATTGTGCCTTTAAGTGAATTTAAGTCTCTTGAAAAAGCTGCAGGTTGAAGTAGAGATCTGAGAGGATGAAGTGCCTTGCTGCAGGGACAGCTGGTTTGGCAGGCTGGGGCTTGGGGTGTCTACAGAGAGATCAGAGCGTGTTGCCTTCTTGCAAGGTTAAAATTGGATGAGGAGCTACAGCTGGGCAGGGTCTTTATTTCAGCTGGAAGGCTGAAATAGCTGCTGAAGCCACCTCTGTCCTCCACTGGTCTGCAGCAGCGCTGCCAGACTGCTTCTCCTGGAAGCACTCCCCCACTAACTCACAAGAGAAATTAATTTCTGGAGCTGTTGCTTGCTGTTTCTTCTGAGGAGTGGAGAAATGCTAATGGGAAAATACAACATTTCCCCTCACCTGTCCTCTTAATTTTGAGTTAAAATGCATTCAGGCTCCTGGGAGGAAGAGCCTCTGCTGTGGTAGTCTGTCTTGGTATTTAATTTAATGCAATTTCATGGCCTGTCTCAAAAGGTCTTATTAACAAGGTGGGTGTGAATTCGGTGTGAAGGCACTTGAGCAGCACTGCCTCCAGCAGCAGCGTGCGTGGCCGTGTGGTCCTAGTCCTGGTCGAGCTGTCTGGTTTGATTTTAAGCTGCTGCTGCCTTGTTCTTCAGAGGCAGCTTCCCTTTCGAGGTGGAGGAAATTATATGAGATCCTGGGGAGAGATTTGTCATGCCCAGCACATACCCCACCGATGCTGAACCTGCTATGGCAGAGTCGAATTGCCAGAGGGTTAAAATCCCTTTACACCAAGCACCAAGAGTCAAGGAAAAGAGCCCAAAATGACCGGTGATTATAGGGTGGTGATTGGGTGGGAGGGACCCCACAGGCACCCTGCAGGGATTTGGAGAGCTGGGAGCCTGCTGACGTTTATCCTTGTAGCCCCTGAAAGGCACAGTGGGGGAGAGCTGTGGAGGAGGAAGGATGCTGTTATTGGGTTATAGCTGGTGTCAAGGCTGATGTTCCTGAATCCCTGGGGTCTGCAGCACTGCAGGCATGAACTGGAACAAGTCGTGTGCTGATACTGCAATCATGCCCGAAAGGCCAGAACGGGGGATCCAGGATGGGAGTTGCTGTGTCTGACACACCAGTAAGACACAATGATCCTCTGGGCTCCCAGCCTTTGCTGCTTAGGGAAAGGAGAGGAGGGCAAAAACAAACCCCAAGTGTCTGTATTAAAACCAGCAAATGTGCAGAGGCTGCTGTCTTGGGCAGGGTGGGGGCTCTTGGCACTGAGGTGAGCTTGCACAGCCCTTCTTGTGGAGCTGAGCTGCCTCCCAGTCAGGGAAGAAGAGCCCTGCCTCGCTGTGTGGCTGCACGGAGGGTGTCACCGGCAGGGGATCCGGAGCCAGGCTGGGGAACACTTCATCCCTGGGCTGGAGGTCTGTGGGAAGCAGCGTGACCGAACCCCAGCACCTCACAGCTGTGTTTGTTAAATCCCACAGAAATGGCCCTTTGCTGCCCTGGCTTTGTGTGAAGCCCCAGCTTCTGGGAAGAGATAAAAATGGGTAACGACATCCAAAGGGGGCTCTATTCTCTCCTGTGATGACTCACTGGAGCAGCCACGGGCTCGTTGCTGCATGCTGCTCTGCCTAAAAGGATGGTTAATATGCTCTGTGCAGGCAGTACTAGTTTGCATCCCTTACCCACTTTGTTATTGATGTAACTGCACCCAGCTGCAAATTAATTGGGACTTCATTGTCCCAGAGCAAATTGCTTGCAGATGTATCATAAATTCGAAGACAGTGAAATAGACTGGGGTGGTGCTGGGTGTGCTCCACACCGCTCTGCATCAAACTGATTGACAGTGCTGGGAGGGAGGGAGGGAGGTGTGCTCCAGAGCAAAGTTATCCCAGCCCTGGGTGCCTACAGCCTTGCTCAGGGAGCCTGAGAGGAAGTAAAACCAGGAAGAGGATGGTGCTGGCTAAGCTTGGAAGTGAGCAGCTCTTTGTGGAAGTATCTTGGTGTTGTTTGTCATCTCCTTCTGCTGCTCTGGGGTCTGTGGTGCTGAGCTGTCGTGGGTCAGGGTGAATCTGGGAGTGATCCCTGTTCCCTGTGGGAGTGAGTGCCTGGGCTGGAAGTGCTTTGAGCTGCACGTGCAGGCTGATTCTGGAGCTGGTTTATCTTCACCCAGCAAAAGCACAGCGCGAGTGAAGTATTCCCTCTTTTCACAGCGTCGACGACAGCGTAACATCAACGATCTCAAATTAATGATATGTTGAAAGCTCAAGGCTAAGGCAGCAGGAATTAATATCCTTGAGAACTGTCTAGTTCTGCCTCTTCTGACACCTCCTAATTTTCCATGTAAATTAGCTTATGGATCTCTGGCTCTAAGGCTGTGTTGTGTGCTGGGGGAGTCTGGCATGTCTGCTAGGAAATTATCCGGAGTAATGGTAGGGTTATAATTCTGCTGCAGTTATTCAGATCTGCCTCCCCTGTGTGGATGCCCTCTCTGTGACTATCTGAATAATCACTGCATTTAGAGCAGTTTCACATGCATTTCAGGTTTGTTAAATACTCTGTGCCAGCGTGTGATGGGCCCGTGTGTGCACAGTTGTGCTCATAATAAAACATAATGTTTAATCCTTCTCTTATATTGACCCAACCGTGCGTGAACAGCAGGGACAGTTCTTACGTACACACCCAGAAGAATAAGCCCAGGCTTCAGCTTATCCAAGCAAAGTAAATAAACCCAGAATTTTTCAGGAAGTAAATAAAGGTGTGAGCACAGCTGCAGACAAATCCATTCAAAAGGTATCGATTTGCTCTGTTCTGGATCTGTTGCTGTACACCAGAATTGCCTGAAATCTGTTTCTAACTTCACAGAAAATCAAATGTGGGAGTTGATTTTTTAAAACTAATGTTGCAATAGGGGCAAAAAGCGACACAAATCGTTTGTTCAGTGGAAATTCATTCAGCTTTTAAATTAAAAAAGGTTTATTGACTGGTATGTTTTAAGTGCTGATGATTTGAGGACTGTAGCACAATGAGAACTTGTCCTTCCACACAAATGTAATAAATAAAAACAAGGTATATTTTTATAGGGAGAGCCTTTGTGCTATGGGTTGGCAATTGGAAAATTCCCTCAATTTGCACACTGCAGTGCTGCTTACTTTTGAGGCCTGGGATGAAGATGGGAACCATAGGAACATCTATAATAAATCCCCAGAAGAAAGGGAAGCTTTGCTGAAATAATGTCCCTGCTTGACCCTGAAAGATGGGTGGGGAAACAAACCCGTGGGAAGCTGGAGGCACAGCCAGGTGTGTGCCAGTCCTCGGTGGATGCTCAGGGGATGCAGCTGTCTCTTCCTCAGGCTCAGCCCAAAAAAGCCTGGCAACTGCTTTAGGTGGATGTGTAGGAGGGGAGGGATGTTTCCTAAGTCCGGGACAGAGAATGAAGTTTTCATTCAGTTTAAGCACCCAGCTTCTGCAGCATCTCAGCAGAGATGCTCTAAGCACCAGTGTCACTGACCAGTTAACGTATTTTTGTCTGTCAGGGAGGAAATGAAAATGTGCAGACCAAAAACTCTTACAGGCTCGGGAAGGATGTTCTATTCCTTTGCTAGATGGTTGTTGCCAGCATCCCCTTGCTGACACTTTGTGCTTTGTTGGGTTTAATTTGCTGTATGGGGTGTTTTGGCAGCAGCAGGGCCAGGGAATGCCCAGGGAGGGGAGCCTGGACAGGTCCTGAAACCCCTGTTCCAGTTGAACTGAAGAATTATAAATATACAAAATCAACTGTCCTGACAGAGCCACTAACAAGGCAAATAAGAGTGCAATAGATTTTGGTAAAACTTGCCTCTGGTTTTAAACAGCTCAATAATTCTATTCTCAGAGTGTGCTTGAAAGACTTGGAATTGACTTTGAGGTTTTTTTTATTTTCTTCCCTAACAGAAAGTAGCAGGATCTAACTTCTGGAGGTGGTGTATTTAAAAAGAAGAAACCCAACAAATTCTTTCTTTCATAAAGAACGAGAAGATTGTTTCCCTTTGGCTACGCTTCCCTCAGTGCTGAAATTGTCTTGCTCTCTGAGTGTCCAGTGCCTACTGCTCCTTCTGGAGCTTAAAACAATCCTCCCAGGGGTGCTGCTCACTTCTCTTGACTATTCTCACTCCCCAAGTGGCACAAACAGTGCTGACTGGTCTCTTTGCCAAGTCCTTAGATCTTCCCTATGTCTGTTTTCCTTCCCACTGCCTGTATCATCACCCTTGGTCATGCATCTTGTTTAAATATGTCTAACTCCCAGTTATTTGATGAAAACTGTCCAACTTTTTCCAGCTGACATAGCCAGGTCCCAGCTCTTGTCCCCTCGCCGCTGTCAGTGCTGTCCCAGATTCCTCCTGTGCATGGTTTACAAATCAAGCCTGGTTTGGGTAACACTGCCCTTTTCCAGCTCATCATCAAGGTGAGGAAGGAGCAGTCTACAGGAACTTTGGAGTTTGCTTAAAACTTGATATCTTCAGAAGTTATCCCATTACTCTTTAAAGAAGGGATTAAACACTCTGGAAAACACAGCTGGCAGATCTAGGTATCCCAGCTCCTCACTGGCTGCTGGAATCTGTTTTCCGTGAGCAGTTCTGTACATCAGCTCTGTATCCCCCTGACTTGTACTCACCTGAAGCAACACTCAGTGCTGGGCCTTCTCCCCCAGCCCATGGGATGTATCTGAGATCTTTGCAGCTTTTGAAATAAGCATATTTTAAAGAATTAGGACCACAAGGTGATTTGGGGAGATTAGAGGAATGGAGGCTGTGTGCTGTCTTTAACACATCAAGGCTCAACTGCTCTGCCTAGTCCCTGGTGCTGCAGCTCCTCAGCAGCTTTGGTCTGTCACTGGTGGCTTTGTCTTTTCTTGAGCCACCCACTGCTCTCTCCTGGCTTCCTTTCCTCTACTAAAGGACAGTCAAGATAAGCAGTTGCTTTTCTCAGCAGTACTGTAGATTTTATCTGAGACAACAGCCTACACTTTCCAAGGATAAAATGGTCTTCATTATTCTCCTGTCTCCAGCCTTCATCTGAGGTTTGGGTCATAAATACTTGTAAAACATCTAAAATTTTTAGACTCGGGAACTAGAGGACAGCAACATGTCAGCTTTCATTCTTAGCAGCTCATTTTGGTGGTGAAATCAGAGCCCTGAGATGTCAAACTCCACTCTTAGGCAGCCAGAAGAAGCTTTTGGTGTGACTCAGACCTTGTTTTGCTTGGCTTTTCTCTAATCCCATGTCATTAATTTCAGAGGAAGCAGTGGTGAGTGAGGGGAGGCTCTGGATTTCTGCTGTGGCTGAGGGGTCAAAGGGGTCTGAGGCTGCCCGTGCCCCTGGCCCCTTTCCTTGTGCCATCGTGGACTGGGCAGTGCTGCCATTGCCTCCTGGATGCACATCTGGGGTGCCCATCCCATTTTGGAACAGGTACCCACACCCTTGGGAGGGGTGGTTTGGTCCCAGAGCGTGTTCAGGGCAGGTTTTCTGGTTAAGTGTTGTTGTAGGTGTGAGGGTGAGTTTGAAGATAAAATGAAGGGGTTACACATGTTTAGGTCTTTATGATGTTCTTCTTTTGAGAAATAACTACCCAGCTCAGCCTCTTCTTCCATCCCATAGCCTTCAGGGCACTGGGAGGTCTGGTAGGACCAAAGGGGAAGGCAGATCCTGACTGTGCTCAGCACAGCCCTTTTCCCAGCTGCACACAAAGCTGGTCTGCTCCTCTTCCCACTAAAGCCAGGAGTAATTAGCTGTGCTGTGGCAATATAATGAACCGTGGGGCTGGATTTGCTGGGTAAAGCCTCCCTCAGCACACAGGAGACATCTTAATTAGCCTGATTGGGCCACTACACGATTCAGGGTTGATGGGGAGATGCTGGAATGTTGTTTTCCTTTCTTCCCTTTTACCCTGAGCCTGAGAATGTCAGGAAAAGAGGGGGGAGTTTCATTAAAATCCTCCCAAGAAAGACACATGATTTATTTCTCACGGAACAATCGATGTTTCCCATGCTGCAGAAAGGCTGAATATTAATTACAACAAATGAGCCCCTTCTCATTGAGCTGCCAGTGTTTGTTCTTAGACCTGAGCCCCCCAGTAAGGACTGGGGGCTGTGGCTGGCACAGCCTGGGAGCAAATGTTCATGTGCTTTCTTCAGTGGCAGCAGTTGGCTGAGGGAAAATATCTGGATCTGAATGAAAGCAAAGGACGTGTTCTCACTCTGAGAGGTGACGTTTTACTCTTTTCTTTTTCTTCTCAAATAGTTTCTGTGTTGATAACATGACAAACGTACAAGTCCAGAGCACTTGAAGGTCTAATCTGAAATCCTAGTTGGAATCTAGGTGGTTGTAATGAGTTGACCTTTAAGAAAAAACAAAAGTGGGAGAGAGATAAGTCCCCAGAATGTTTTGTGCAAGTTGAAGTCTGAAGTTTTAATTCGTGAGCAGACAGGAAGGAGGACAGGGACCCCTGGTCTGAACAGTCTGCTCCTTTCACAACCTGTTTCAATTTCCTGGTGGAAGGGACCTGGCTGCTGGAGAAGGTGCACCTCCAGGAGCTAAGTTCCTGAGGGAGAAAGTCAATAAGGACTTTTAGAAACTCTCATCAGTGATAACTTCGCCTACTGTTTCCATCCCTCTGCTTATCCCCATTGAATCTTCTGTGCTAAAATGTGCGTGAAAACATCAGAATTTGGCTTTCTGTGTTCAAGCCCTATGGGAGAAGGGGTAGAGGATTGGAGCCTGGAGTGGATGTGAGAAGTCCTGCTACTGGATGAGGCAGGAGTCTTCCTTGCTGTGGCTGCCCAAGGAGAGCTCTGCTCTCTCCCCTGAAGTGTCTGGAGGAGCAGGGAATGGCAGCCTGGTCTTTCCAAGCTGCTGTGCTTACAGCAGCATGTGTAGGAAGAAAATTGTAAGAGCTCCTCCAGACTTAGCAAAGGCAACTGAATAGTAACTAAACACCAGAATAATTAAAATTATGTCACTGACTCTCAGGCTGCCTGCTCTGCAAGTGGAAACCTGGAGGCCCACAGGAGCACAGGTTGGAGGGAAGGGCTGACTCATCTGTTAATTCAGTTTTAAGTGGAAGAAATAAGGTTTAAAGCTTAGACAGTGACACACTCAGGTTTTGGTTTAACTGAAGCTTGGAAAAATCATTGCCCTGAATGCATTTCTGTGGATCCAGACCCTGCAGATGCTATTGCCATGCAATGGATGGTGGATGATGATGCAGTTGGTAGGTGGGGTCTGCTCCCTGGTGTGCTAAAAACCCCCTCACTGCTCTGGTGTCAACTCACCCTGGTGTGATGTGCAGAACCTGGCTCTCATTTCCAAAGGACTGCCCCTGTGTGGACCTGCAGGACGAGGCCTTGAGCCTTCGGTGGTGCTTGTGCTGTCAGCTGCTCTGGGGAGGGCGAGGCTGATGCAGTGACTTGGCTTTGGAGGAGCAGAGGAGAGAGGGCTTCCTGCAAAGGCTGGACCTCAGGGAGTGTGGACCTGACTCCAGCAGTGTTTAGAGGTGGTGAAAGGTGCTGAGGTGACACCCTGATGGCTTTTCTGATGTGCTTGTCCTCAGCATGTCCAGAAGAGCCTCTGGAAGCACCACTCCGTGCACTGCCACGTCTTACGCTGAAGCCACTTCTCAAGGGTAACTTTGCAGTTGTTGAAGTCCAGCTCTACTGTTCAGGAGAAACCAGTGCTGCTGCTCTCCCTGAGCCAGACTCACCATCAGGAGTGGTGCATTCCACAGCCAAGGCAGCCCTACTGGTAGGGAGATGGGAGAGGAACGATTGCTGTGTCCGATGCGATCACAGGAGTTGTTTCCCAAAGGGGATATGGATAGGGACAAAGGCTCCCAGAGCTGGTATCTGCTCCCATGCCCTTCTGCAACTGTGGTCTACATCTCTTAGCAAAGTTTTTCCCTCCAGTGGTGTAGGGAATTTCCTGTTCAAATGCTGCCCTGTAAAGCTTCTGGAGACAGGAGGGCTCTTTTGTGCAGGAGGAGCTCTTCACTGGGAGGTTGTAGACAACACATCCTTCCCCCTTTACTTCTCTCCTGTGGGTGTGTTTCCTTTTTGCTGCCCCTCCCCAGCCCCCCCAGCAGGGATGGAGCCAGTGGAAAGGCTGCTGTAGGGGGTTGGCTGTGCTGCTTTGCTAACGGGAGGTGAGCAGGGAAGGGCATTGCTGTGTGGTCCCTGCATCTGGCAGGAGGATTTGGGAGAAGCGAGTGGGCTGGGAACGTATCCGTACCTGCCACGTGGCTCCTCTCCCACCGGAGAGTGTGCTGAATGAAATGTGTTCAATTAGCAGCCCAGGAGGATTGAGGAAACAGGATTAGTCAGGTTCTGGCTGTGTCTCAGGGGCCAGTGAGTCACCCCACCTTTCCCTCCTCCCCACCCTGGAGCCTCCATCCGTGTGCTCCATCACGGCGGAAGTTTTCTCCTGGGCAGGTTTAGCTGTGCAGAGGATTCAGGTGGAGAAGGGTATCCAGGGAAGGATGTCACCAGCTGGGCTCTGGGGACCCCAGCTCCAGGGGTGGCTCGGCAGAGCTGTGACTGGGGGAAGGCAGGAGTTTATTTTGCTGCCTGTGGAGACGCAGGGAGGCAGAGAGTGGAATAGAGGTAACTGAGAAAGGTGAGCTGGGGACTGAATCCTATCATGGCCAGCTGAGGATGGCTTAGTCACTAGCAGGGAAAGCAGGAGTAAAACTGGACCATCTGCCCTTTTGTGGGAGTTTATCAAGAGCAGAGCTGTGACATGTGGCTTCACTCGCACCTCTGAGGACAATGAGGGGAAGAGGAGGGGCTGGAGAGTGAACCCATCTGTCACCCTGGTGTCTGACAAGGCAGCTCACAAACACATGGGATAAGTGCTGGCAAAATGAGCAGAGGAAATTTGTTTCCTTGAGCGTAGTAGGCTGTTGATCTGAAAAAACAGATTGAATAGTTTTTCAATCACCCTTTGGTTTTGGGGGTGTTTTCCCTCTGGTTTTTCAGCTGGATTTCCCTTTGATTTCTCTCAAACAAGATAGAAAATGGGCTGTGTACGGGAAGCAGGACTGCCAGGAAATGAGCTGCCTTATCTCTGTGCCCTTCTCCCGGCTCCTCTCGGGCAGCCCTCGCAGCTCTCCAGGCTCCCCATCCCTGCACAAGTAGCTGTGCCCTTCCCTACTTTGCAATTCCCTGTATTCAGGCTCTGCCGTTGGTAACCAAGGCACTGAGACAGGAGATCACATCATAAATACAAAGAGCAGAGAGACAAAGAGGTAAAGCTGAAAGCAAACCAGAATGTCGATGGACTCGCTGACTGAACAAAGCCAGCTCTGAAAAAGTTGGGAAAGGGATAGAATGCTTGGAGTAGGTCACACCAAGGTGCAAAGAGACTGTTTAGCTCTTGAAAGGCTTTGCCTTATCCTCTAGGTAGGGTGACCCCTCTGAAGGCATTTGATCAATAGGTTTGCTCCTAAGGAGAGGCTTTTGTTCATCTTGTTGCACTTTGAGGTGATTTAGGGAAGGCTGTGTTCTTTGCTAGTTTGTTTCCTATCTGTGCCTCTCTTCCCAGCCTCTCCATACACACACAGGTGTCCACATCCTTGTCTTCCCAAGGAGTATTTGTCACACTTTTATGAATCTACATGGAAAGGGAAGGACCAGTCAGAATTTGAACATTTGGACTAGGAAACCCCTTCAGGACAGGCAGGAGGAACATGAGGGAATGGAAACCATGAGCCTTTGCAGGGTGGTGGGAAGCGGCACATGCCTCTACTGGGACACTGGCTAAATGGGAAGCCTTGTCCCTGGTGTTGGGACCAGTCCCTCCGGTATGGCTTTCCACCTCACACAGATGAGATCTACAGGACTTCAAGCTGCGAAGGTGCCCATGTTGTGGTTGGTGTTGGACTGGTGTGTTGACTTCAGTGTGATGAGATCTGGGAAAGGTCTGCCCCACAAAACCCCTTTGGAGTGCTGCACCAGCTGGTACTGGTGTGGCCTCCCTTCTTGGTTAGCCCACTTGCCCCTGTGGTTTTTAGTACATGGCTTGGCCAAACCAGGCCAGATCGACTCACTTCAGATGGGAACAGACTCATTCAACCATGAACACCTTTACTGTGCAAGCAAGATAATATCTTCAATGTACTGCTCTCTGAGAGAGCCCTGATAACTCAGCCTGTCTTCACTTCTCATACTTTCCTTATGGCTGCCACTAGAGGAAGAAACACCCGCCCAGTCATTACCACCTCCTTTTCTAGAAAAATGTGCCACTTCTTCCCTTCCCTGCCTCATGGGAGAAAGGTAACACAATAGCTTCCCTTGTCCCGAGGGCAAGTCTGTCTGGCATAGCTCACATCCTCCTCGACCTTCGCTCCATCCGAGCCCTTCAGGGAGAGTACTGACCAAAGAGCAAAGCGGCTCCATGAAAAACAGCAGGTGAATATTCCTGGCAGTTAAAACGGGGCAAAGATTTTCAAGCCATAAAGCTTGAAATTTCCGCAGGTGTCTGGCTTTGCTGGCCAGGGAAACGCAGGCAGAAAATCCACGAGATACCCTCAGTCACGGTGTGGATGTGCTGGTTTTGACTAAGCCTGGAAGATACTACAGAGACCCTGTCCTGAGGTTTGTTCAATGACTCAGAAAGCAACATGGTGCATCTGATGGTGTCAAAGGTGCTGGTGTTGCACACCTGACTGCTTTGATCACCAGAGGTGAGCAAATGGCTGTGTGCTCTCTACAGGGTGGAGGTTGAAGTATTAGCTGTACTTAATACGCTTACAAGTGTGATGTGGGTGCAGTAGGTGCACCTATAAGTGTGTGTGTGGCTTAGGACATCCCGTGCAGGTGATACAGTTTTGCTTTGGAGCTGAGTAAGGATGAAATTCTGTTCTGGGCGTATCGTGGGTGGCTGGTGAAACAATGAGCGTTGTATAACAAATTCCTTTGGACTGTTTGATGTTTTTAATTCTTTAAATTAAATCCATCTACAGTAACCAGTCCCTCCATGTCTGACAAAGTGTTGAACAATGCCTGCATGGTCCCCGCGGAGCCCGGCACAGGCTGTCGGTGTAATCCCCGCTTTGAGCTGATCTCTGCTGTCTTTTCTCTACTTTATAATGAGCAGAGTTATTTCCTAACCTCCGACTGTTAAAGCCGCATATATAACACACAGACATTTAATTTTCCCTCTTTTAACTTTGTGTAAAGCATTTGTTATTTTTGAGGAAGCTGCATAAGCAACTCTGCTTCCTCTGAGCTGCTTTTTCACAGCTTCTTGCTCCACAGATCTCTGCACATTGTGATTTTTAGTCCTGTTTAAAACCCTCTGCCAGGGGTTCCCCAATGGCCATGCAGACTGTGAGGCACAAGAGCAGCATGAAGAACTAGCACTGTGAAAACCTGCTCATTGGCATGAAAAGCCACAAAGCTGATGTTAGCAGCAGTAGTTTTGAGAATTCTTTGCAGTCCCTTGAAGCAGTGTGATTATTATGTAACTGACTTTGCTTGAAATATTTAGGATTAGCATCAAAATTAGCCAATTCTTGAAATGTTTTGGTTGTCAAACAATACAGCCCACTGGAGGCAGACAGAGCCAGACCGAAAGGCTGAGCAACAAGGCTGGGTGAGACTTCTGTCCCCAGGATCTCTCTTCTGTGTGTCTCTAGGATATCAGCTCAGCTAGCAAAGTCTGCAGATTACTTACTTAAAAAAATAAATATATGACGTTGTGGTTCAAAGGTTCAAGTTTTGACTGAAGAAGCTCTATGTTGACAAGCTAATTAGGAACCCTGGTCAGGCCAAGAGGTGAGGAATCGTTGGGCAGTGTTGATAGAGGTTTCAGTCCTCCAGGGTGAATACTTCCCCTGGAAATCCTCTTTTTGTCCTTTCTCTTTTCCATTCATCCTCTTTGGGGGCCCAGTGGTGGCAGAGTCCTTGGGTGCAGGATGAAAAGCAGCAGCACACAGCATCTCATAGGATGGGAGCAGTGCAGGGGCAGAGCAATGGAAGAGAGGCACCTGGACTTTTGGAGCTGGAAGTCTGTAGTCCATAGGCTTCTCCAAGACCTGCCTGCAGCTGCTGCTCCTCCATCAACTCACAGACCCAAAGGCTTTCTGCTGCCCTCCCTTCAGAGCGCCCTAGTGAGCAGCCACGGTCACCGGCAGCGAGCGTGGGGAAAAGTCCTCCAGAAACTGAGTCTGCTGGGTGGATTCTGGCGCCAGCTTCAGGCACACACTGGCCTCTGTCATGCTGTTGTTGTTTGCAGAGCTGCTGTTGCGACAGGGCTCTTTGGCAGGGCGAATGGCCACCAAGAACTGGCGCTTGAAGGTCTCGCTGAGGGCGATGTAGAGGAAGGGGTTGAGGCAGCTGTTGGCGTAGCCCAAGCTAATGGCAAAGTTGTAGGCGTAAAAGAAGGCCATGGATGGGGTGTCGATGCCCAGGTGAACCAGCTGGAGGATGTAGAAGGGAGCCCAGCAAATAAAGAAGGCAGAACAGATGGCGACTGCCATGCGGGTGACCTTCTTCGTACGCACCTGGAGACTCCTCTGGGGCAGCGGGACCACGGTGGTGGCCATGTGCTGGAGGATCTTAAAATAGACCACGCAGATGATGACCAAGGGCACGGCAAAGGCCAGCATGAACTGGTAGAGGGTGAACCAATAGATGTCGGTCTCTGGGTTGGGGAGCAGGAGAGCACAGCGCACAGTCCCGTCCTCCAGGGGCATGAGGCCTGCGTACATCCACACGGGAATGATGGTCAGGAAGGACAGGAGCCACACCAGGCAGATGACGAGAGCTGCAACACACGGTGTCCGAACGTAGGTGGATTTGAGGGGGTAGACAGTGGCCAGGTAACGGTCCAGTGTCATCACTGTGAGAATGTTGGTGCTGGTGATCTGGCTGTTTGTGTCCAGGGCGGTGATGATGGTGCACAGGGGAGCTCCAAAGTACCACGAGCCATTGCCTAAGAGCTGGTGAATGAGGAAGGGCATGCCCAAGAGGAAGAGGAGGTCCACAATGGAGAGGTTGAAGATGAAAATATCAGGCACGGTCTGTTTGCATCTCAGCTTCTTCTTCTTGACGATAGTGTAGATCACAATGAGGTTCCCCACGATGCCCAGGAAGCAGATGATGCTGAAGAGACTGGGCATGATCACGTTGGTATGTGGTGCTGCCTTCTCTGCTACTGCCAAAACAAACCAAAGCAGTGAGTGCAACCCAGAGATAACATCTTTGCAACTCTGTGTGCTTGTCCTATCCTGCAGATGGACCCATCCCCATCACATACCTTGGAATGATTTTTAATACCCTTTGCAGCACTTGGAGAGGCTTAGCTGGGGATTTGGCACTTCCTTCTCTGCCTCAGTACATGCAGAATGCCACCCAAACCTGGCTATGGGTAGGCATCTTTCCTCAGCTCTCCTGATGTCCTTCTGTCCTGCTCTGCAACTCCCCAGCCCTTTTTTGAAGGACTAACCTCTGGCTGGTGTGTCTCTGCATTCACCAGTGCCTGACAGAGTTGAGAGTAACTTATATTCCACAGAGTGAAGCGTTTTTCAGCTGGTTTTGAGGGGAGTGGGTGAGGCAGCTGGTGCTTCACACACTGGAGAAGTAAAGCCTTTCTGTGGGTGTCAAAATCTGGATAAAGTCAATGCTCAAGCTGCTGTCAGAAAGCTTCAGTTCATCTGTTGGGTAGTTTATCTATTGTATGGTATGAGACACAGAGTTCATTGACCATGCATGCAGACAGCTCATGCTTATCTGTATTGTGAGATCTGGGACTGTACCTTGGCTGTCCCCCCGTTCTCTTATCAAAGTTAGGCCAGAGAACATTCTCCTTTCTGTCTTCCTTCCCTGCCTCTTTCCCTTTCTCTAGTTTCTTTCCTACAAAGAAATCCAAGTGTGTGACCAGACAGGGATTGGGAGTGTGTTTCAGAGGGACCCTTCAACAGGGATTGTCCTAGCAGAAAAACAGCTTAAAGCTGCTGTCTTCAAGTTCTGGATGGGTGGATTTCCAAGGCAAAATTCTTGCCTGATAACGCTTAGCTTATCCACGCCAATGCTTGGCTGTTGCTTTTTGGGGTGGGAGGCCCAAACATAACTAAATTCACATTGGCCTTGTCCCTCACCTGGGCATAAAATCACGTTTTGAAGCCAGAAGCTCTTGGGCACAGGAGGTGGTGTCGAAGTGATGGTGGTGTTCTCTGTTCTGCAGGGTTCTTGTGTGCTGGAGTCTAAAACAGCCCTTCTTAGCTGAGGCAAATCTCATTTCATCTCATTACTCCTCTCCTATGGGACCTGGCAGGGGTTTTTTTCTAGGAAAAGGTTTTATGTGAGTTATTTATGTGGCTGCTACAAGGACTGTGTGTGACAGCCCCTCAGCCTAGGCTGCCTTTCATTGAATTGCAGATGATTCAATGTGCTGTTAATTGGAAATGCTTTCAGTCACTGAGCAATTCCTTCTTCTTAGCAGCAGAAGTGGGGAAGCCTCCTCCAACAGAACCTAGGGAAATCTTGAAAATGAGATTAAGTGGAATAACAGATACTTACAGGTGTAGTCTTTGCCAAAGTGGTGTCTGTTTGCTGAAGTGGTATTTGCTGACTTTGACCTCTCGAATTCTTGAGTACAAACTGCTCCACATTTACTTTGGTGTGACAGAAAAGTTTGACAGAATTGGAAAGATATCTGGGGCTACACTGCTGGCCTGTGGCTGGAAATGTGTGTGCCGTATTTCAGTGCTCTTAGCAGTGGGCCATGATGAGCTGCCACTGGCTCAGTCCTTCTGGCATTAGGAAGCAGCTGGCTTAGGCATGAACAAGTCCAAGGCCAGTGCCAGAACGCAGTAAAGCAGTTGCTGCACCATTTTATTGGGAAGCCACTCTGCAGGTGTCAGAAAGCAGCCAGTGAGGCACAGAACTAGCAGGGGTCTGAAGGTGGAAGTCAGGCTTGGCTGATAAGACAGCCTTGTCTGGACCATTTGCAGGGGTTTAAGTGATCCCTGTTCCTCCTGGTGACACATTAATGCAAGGAAATGTCCTCTGTTATGATTTTTAGTAGAAAATCTACAGCCATCAGCACCCTGTTGAAACCTGACACTCTTGAGCATCCAACCTGTGCATCTCTTGAGCATCCAAACAGATCTCACGCCTCCTTAATGCTGGAAGATGGAGGACTAGAAACTGAAGGATGACAACTCTGGTCCTGCTGTTCTGCATGTAGCTATTATGAGTTCTGTTCTCTTTTCTTTTAACCACAAACTTTATGAATGTGGTGGTAAAGGATTGTTTGAGTGAAGGGCAAATGCCATATGGTTAGCTGGAAATCGGGACAAAATGTCCTTTTCTTGCTGTATAATCGATACAGTGCTCATGGTGATTCCATAACGTTTGGAATGAGCTCTGCGGGCCTCAGAGCAGGATGTGTGCATGCCCAAAGGCTTTGTGTGAGAGGTGCTCTGTGCAGTGCTGTGGCATCTGTCCTGCTGATGGTGTCCGTACAAGCAGGGCTTTCAAGAATTATCAGCTGCACTAATTTGAAGCTGTAGTTCACGTGTGTTTTATAGGCTGGTGTCAGAAGAGCACATCTATCAAATACTCAAAAGTTCTCTCTTTTCTAAAGTCCCTTTCATCTTGAGACATCATTGAATATGAATTTTCAGTGCTACTTTTGTGCATATCCAAGTGAATGTATTTTCTATTGAAGCAGCTACCTCAGGCACTGATCTGTCTTTGCTGTGGCTGCCCTGATAGTTTTTCTTAAAGTCTCAAAGTGGCTGCATCATGTGAACTGAATGAAGGCTGGGTTATTTTTTTTTTCTTTAAGGTGGTTGTCATTCTAAGCCATACCCTGATACACAAGAGACTTCACTGCATTTCAGAAGGAAGTACCTAAGGCACACTTTTGGTTTCTTAAGAACTGTGCTGGTGCAGTGAGAGTCAAAGACCACATATAAACCACCTTCTGTTGAAGAGTTTCACTAACTTGCACCATTGAGAACTGGCCTGCCTGACCCTAAGCTACTGATTTGAAAACAGTGTCGTGCGGAGAAAACAGGAGACTGGCGAGGATCCCTGCATCCCTCTCCAGCGCTATCTCATCTTCTCTTTGCTTCCCTCCCTGTCTAGTCGGGCAGGTTCCTCCCTTCCCAGCAGCCAGGACCTGCGGACTGCTGGAGTTCTGCTGCCCGGCAGCCAACAGGTAGCGGCTGGCTCCGAGCGGCCGTGGCCAGCGGCGGGGCCGGGCTCTGTCCGAGCGCCGTGCGGTGCCCGGGAGGGTCCCGCACCCCGGGGGCCTCAGCCCGCGCCGCCCGGCGCTGTCCGGCCGCGGGTGCTGAAGGCGGCACGGCCCGGGGGGGGTGCGGGGGTCCCCGCCTCAGCCCCCCCATCACCCCCAGGCCCCATCACCCCCGGCCCGAGCAGCCCCGCTCACCTGAGCCGTTCCGAGCCTCCGGCGCCGAGAAGTTGCGGGAAGAGTTGCCGGGGGCCATGGCAGCGAGTGACGAGACCAGGGACGGAGAAAGTTGGGCAAGTTCCCTGGGCGGCTCCGCGGTGGGGTGGGCTGGGCTGGGCTGGGCCCCCGCGCTTTCCCGGCAGGATGCGGGAGGAAGGAGCCCTCCCGCAGCCGGCGAGCAGCGGCTGAGCACCGGCTGCGCTCGGTTCCGCTGCCGCCCCGCCGAGCCCGGAGCAGGTTCTGACATCAAGAGCAGCTGACTCGGGCAGACACGCCGGGGGCGAGCATTCCACGCCGCCGCCGGTGGGAGGGAACGCGGGTGCGGAGCGGGGCCGACGCGGCGGCAGGGCAATGCCCCTTCACATCACACCCCGAGGGGATGGCTGGATCTGCGCCCTCCCTGTCACAGCCAGCCTGCGCTCGCCGGCGTCAGGAGGAGTATCAGATTTTTGCCTTTTAAGTTTGCCTTTTTAGTAGTGGGTGTTTTTCTCTCTTTAAAGTCAGATGCACTTTTCATCCCCGAGTCACAGGCACAGCCCCGGTGGGACTGAGGGATGTTAAGGAAGCAAATGACCCACTGAAAACTGTTGCTTTGACCCTCTCACCCCTCTAACTTCAATTGTAACCTAAAACTCTTCACTTGCAATTAATTCTCTGCTGTTCTGCTTCTTGCCACAGCTCATTTGCTTCCTAGCTCCAGAAATTAGCTCTATTGCTAGCTCAGATTTTATTTGTCTTCTATTTGCCTTAAAAATACTAGGCAAGGACTCCCTTGGGTTTTGAGAAGCTGTTTTACTCTTTTTCCTTGCCTTGCCAGAGCAGTAGCCTGTTCTTTTCTGTGGCTTTGAGCTGATGATTTTGTTGTGCTCCTGGCCACTGTTTATACATGAGATGGGCTTCTCTATTATGATTTGATAAATCACATGTTACCAAGGCAAACAGATCGTTCTGTACCTCAGAGCACTTCCTGCACTGGAAAGACATGATATCATGTCAGAAGCCTGCGAGAAACCAAGCAGCAACAGGCAAGGTTTTCTCTATGGCAGATTTGATTTGCTTTATAAAAACTACATATGTCTGTCTGGAAATCTTCCTTGCTTCTGTCTCTTTCTCTCTGTAGTTGCAAAGGCTGGCATCAGCTGTAGGAGGCATTTTTTGGAGCTTCATAAGTCTGTAGGAATCAATCTGTACCAGTAAAAGGGAGGCCCAGCACACACAGAGCAGCAATCCCAGCATGGGCTGTCATTCAGATTTGGCAGCAGCATTTTCAGTATGGGCCATTTTTGTGTAACCCAAAGGAGTTCATCATTATTAGGTTGTCCTCTAGTGGACCAGCAGCAGACAGAAACCTGGAGCACGTTTTGCCCTGGTGTTGCAGCTCTTAGAAACCAGAGACGGGCTAAGGCAAATTTATCTTCTCTGCTGTAAGGTTTTTGTTGAGTCTCTGGAGCTGCCTCTGTCAGCGATTTGCCCATGAGTTTTTTTCTGTGGCAGGTATCTGTGGTATCTAAGTTTTGAACAGGTACACCTTGTGAAAAATGGTGTTTCTCAGTTAATATTTTCTTTAAAAACTCTTTCCTTCGCATCTGGGTGAAAGTTAGTGTTCATCTGTCTGGGGTTACTGCTTCGAAGCAAGCAGTGGTTTGTGTGTGGGTGATAAGAGTGTTGTGAACAGGGTGCTGTCCTCTGCAGAGAGTCCCTTCAGGTAATTTAGCTTTATCCAGGCTTGAAGTATGGATTATGAGTGTTTGCATGGGAAACTGGTAGGCAGTTGCTATTCCAAACATTTTCCCTGCATAGACAAGCTCCTACTCACTTTCCCTGGAGAGGAACGATCTATCTTACAGCTTTCAAAGAAAGAATCTGACATTTAAGTGTAGCAGTTGTTCCAAAGCACAACTTTATTTTTAATTTGCAATCTCAACTATTGCTATTCACTTAGAAATGCCTCACACATGAGGAAACTGTAATTCCCTCTTCTCAGCTGTAGAGGCATAAAACCCCACAGCAGCTCTGTCCCTGATGCACATGTGTCACAGCTGACATGACAAAGCCATGCTCGGCATCTGAGATTTGCCTCACCACCACGGCTGTGTCACTGTTTTATTACTGGGCTCTTATATTCCAGCTTTGGTGAGGTTTGTTTTTCCCCTTTTTTTGCTCTGTCAGTAACCTGTGGAAGTTCTTGCCCTGGGGAAGGATTGGTTGTACAGAGTTTTGCCGAGTTGAAGGGATAGAGAGAAGGGAGGAATATTAACTGCAGCAACTGGTGATGCGCAGCCTGTCTGGGCACAGAGCTTGCTGTCGGCAGCAGGAGCAGGCACAGTAATCGGCTCATTATCTGGCTGAACACTTGAAGACAGCAGCTCTCTGAAGGACTGGTTCTGTGAGTGTTCATCTACTGGAAACTGCAGCAGGGATGAGCTCTCAGGGGACCTTGGGATATAGCCGATGAGTTGTACTAACCACTGCATGTAATTACAAGGAAGATGAGGCACTAACCCCTTGAAAACACCTCTTAAAAGAGAGATATAGTAATTAACATTTAGGCAGGGAACTGCCATCTCAACAGCCTAATGATGTAGATAAAAGTGAGGAAATGGAACTCAGCCCTTGCACATAAAAGAAAGAAAAATTACTTCTTCCTACAAACTTGGCATCACCACTACACTTAGACCATCCTGTCTGCAACGTCGCTCTTATGAAGAAAGATAGTAATCATCCAAAGCTGCTGCTAGGCAAATTCTGCAACCAAGGGATGAATCTGGCTGGTCTAACAGTGGTTTAACCCTGAAAGGCTCTTGCATTTCAGTAATGAGTTATATTTCCTGTGCCTGTCCCAGCTAGAGATCCTGCCTTATGCAACGCAAGCGGAACCACAGCATCCCGCGGGGCAGAGAGCAGCGCCGGCTTCTGTTACTGTGCTACTGAAACCATTTCCCTAGCTGCCTTCACCAAATAATTTCTCATTAAATGGAGACTTTCTCATTTGCTAAATATTTATTTAGCACCTGGCTGCTGCTCTGATTTGCACTCTGGTGAGAGGAGCCTTCACTAAGAGCCAAGTTGCAAATCGTCCCCACAAACTTACTGCTCTCCTTACTCACGACTCCAGATGTACAGAATGGGCCTCTGCATTTTTATTGCTTAACTCTTCATCTGTGATTATATTGATCAAGTAGCCTAATGGGTGAAGTTTTGTCCTTGTAGTGGCCTTAGGGATAGGGATGATCTCATTCAGGATGTGTTAGACATGGTGCATCAACTCTCCACACTGGCTGAGTGCTGTCTTTGTCCGATAACTGCACATCAGTCTCCCTTCCTTACAGCAAGATTGGTAAAGTAGTTTCCAACTGCTGTTCCATTTTACCTCCCTTGATTCTGGAAAGTGGGTCTTTGCCACATAACATTTTCCTTCCCTGCAGATGAGAAGTGATAGCAAACTTAAATAATTTCCCTGAAGCTACATGATGAGCTTGAGGTCAAAAATGGACAGCAATTGTCTCTACAACAGCCCTGGCTTAGGCAGCATCCTATCCATCTTCCTGCAATGCCTATCTCAGCACAACTTTTGTATCTTCACAGAGGGATGTGTACTGAATGTGATTATGTGATTGAAAAAAAAACTAAACACAGAAAATTTGAATGTTTGGAGGAGTAGGTTTATGAAGGCAGCTTGGCGGTGACTCAGGTTCTGCTGTCATTGATCCAGATGTGCACAGCTGTATGTATGGCCTGGCTGGTTGGAAAGAAGCTGGTGTTGTGTTGGTGCCTGACTTGATCCAGGTCAGTGCTACTGTGTGATCTAATTCTGCCCTGAGCTGGTATTAATGAACAAGGAGCCTGAGCCATGAGCAAACTCCTGATTTCCCAACTCCCAGGCTCTGCTTTCTCTTAGACATGAGCATCTCTAATGAAAGCAGCAGGTGAATTCCCTTTCTCAGCTGCTCCATAGCCACATGTGGCTTTACAGGAATACTTCAGCTAGATGGTCATCTAAGCTCTCCTGTTATCTGTACTGGATTTCTAATTAATTAGCACAAAGTGGGCATTTATCTGAAACCACATTATGACCTCCCTCCCCACAGGTTCCTGCCCTTGAAGTGACAGGTCCGAGCTGCCTGGCTTATTCCAGTCCCACGCTGCTAATTTGAGGTTTTAGCCTCAGCCTCTGCCCATCCCACTGTTCTCAGCAAGCTAAAGGCCAGGGCAGCACCTTCTGTGGTTTTGTTTTCATTGCTAAAGGTTAGAGGATCTCAGAGACAAAGGCACAGCCAAAAATAACAAGGGGCTAAGCAGGACTTGCCCTGTGAGAGGCTGGCGGGCTCCAGGGCCGGGTCAGCCGATGTGCTGAGGTCAGGGATGTGGATGTGTGCTTGGTACAACGGGCAGATCCCCTTGCCGGAGATAAGAAGCTGCCAGCACATCTTGACGTTGGACAGGAACAGCCAGGAGCCCTCAGGAAGACAAATCCTGCCTCAGGGTATGCATTTGTTGTTAGTCACTGATTCCTTTTTACAAGAACAGGCATTAGCACGAGGAGGAGGCAGCTGTAACCTGAATTCCTCATGAGTCTGAACTGGGGGGGCGGGGGGAGTTTTGGCTCGGATCTGTAGCTTGTGGATAACTGTTCATGGAGCTCAAAAGGAGGCAGAGCAGGAGGATTGATGTGGGGGGTCGATGACCAAGAATAGGTGTCTGCCCAACTCAAAATGAGTGCTATGCCATCCTTCTTTCCAATGAGAATTAGGATGTTGTTAGATTTCCTTGGAAATGGAAATTACAGATCCAAGATGAAGCAAAAGGGAAAATCCTGAGAGGTTCAAGTCAGGAAAACGAGATAAACTCCATTTGGTGTCTGGAAAGAGCTGTCACATGAAATTGCAAATCCACGTGTAAGGATTTATGACAGAGCTAATAAAAAAAGTGGTGTTTTATAACCAGAGACTGCAATCCTGCTGCCTGGTCCTGAGAAGGGCAGGGCGGTAAGAAAGCAATAAGAGTTGATTTCTGAGCTGTGGTGCATTGAATCCACCTGAAGTCCAGTAAAACATTTGATGCAGCATGTCACAGGGAATTTTTAGTTTGCAGAAGATGTGGACAAGCACAAAACCTGTAAAATTAATAAGGAATTAAATCCCAAGTGAGACCGAAGCCTTGTGTCAAGGGGGCTGTTAGCAGTGGTAGCATGGGATGGGAAACCCTCCTGACACAGACCTGCAGGCCCCAGGAAAAGCTCTGCTCGCCTCAGCAGCTGGGTCACTGGAGCAGCCAGATGTTCCTTTCCTCTCCACTTCCCCCCAGGAAAACCAGCCATGTGCTCCCTGTGCTCTGCAGGGCATGGAGGCATCTGCTGGGGATGGAGGCAGTGGCTCAGGGCAGTGGAAGAGGTGGGAACCTTTTAAAATGATAATGAAAAAGTAAAATGATGCTCACTTATGAAAACAATGATTGGTAAAGCGCTTTGCCTCTTGGGCTGTTGAACACTGAGAGCAGAGGCAGATGCAGCAGCAGCAGGCATTTGTTATCAGCTGGGAGTTCATTAGTTGGAAAGATGGGAGAGGAGCAAGACGTGGGTTCAGTGTAAGCTCCCTGTTTAACGTGGCTCAGAGAAAGGTAAATGGGATTCTCAGAGGGACCTGCTGTGATGTTTCCCTGGCAGGAGTTACTGTTGTTGTGTAAACTGGGGGCGAGGCTTCCTCTGGAAACCTGTGTGCATTCTTCATCTTTCATGTCCAGATCTACACAGAAAGTTGAGCTGCAGAAACACTGAGTGAGTCAGGACAGAGTTAGGGCACAGGGAGGTGACCAGGGTGATCCTGGGGATGAACAGACCTGGTACCACATCCAGTTTTGCAGGTCAAACTCACAGAAAGATGCTTTCTCCAATGGTGCTTTCTTTCAGAATCAGTGCAGGTTCCAGGAGAAGGGTTAAACAAGCAGAAGCTGGCCGTTTTGCTGGTTGCCTTAAAATATTTGGAGAGAGTTCATCTGGATAAAAATCAGCCCCAAATGTTATTTTTGATTGACTCAGTTCCTGGAGGGTTTTGTGGCAGTGGAGGATGCGGATACATCACTGCAACGCTTTCTAAATGTCCCGGTTTGCCACTGGGCATCTTTCTCTCCTCTCCCCCGATTTTTCCTGCTGCGTGAGAAGGGCTGTTGGTCTAGAAGGCAACAGAGATATTTCTACAGCCTCCTGCCCTGGGTTATTCCTCTGTGCAAAAGGCCCCTTCCTACATCTTGAGCCACCATAGCCCCGTGGTTCAACGCACTCAGATCGTCTTTCCACTGGCACCGTGCACAGTGGCCTTCGAATGCCTGGGGCTTTTTCCTCTGTTCCTTATTTTCCAGACTGAGGTGACAGTCAGTGCCTATGTAAAGCCATTTTAAATGTGCTAAGTTTTGTATAAGACTCTGTGTGTTTGTGTACGAATCTGGGCTGCTGAGGTTGCAGCTGGGGTTGTCAGCAGACCCAAGAAGCCAGACCGATCTCTAGGTCCAGGATTTATTCCCATCAGAAAAACATAGTTAATTAAAGCCTTCTTCTGAAAGGAATTTCTTAGCCACACTAGAGGGATAACAAAGTGAAAGCCGTGTCCTTAATCCTGCCCTTTCATCTCCTAGAAATTCCTTCCTCTTCTGTCTTTCTCTGTGTCCTGATTGTTAAAAGAAATGAGAAATAATTTCCACTTGGAAAAAACCCAAGACAACAAAACTCCAGCCCAGCTGATCACAGCAGAAGCCAAGGAGACGGAGCTGAAAGGAGGGAGCTGTTAATGAAGCATCAGCAGTGAGCCAGGGGCAGGAGCTGGAGCCCATCCAGATGGCACCGCTAATTCCCTGCATCCACTTTACACGCGTGTCCTCCCGGGAAGAGCTCGGCCGAGCGGTCGCTCTCCACAGCGCTGGTCAGCTGCAGCCTCGCCCCCAGACCCAGGAGGGGATTTACTTGGGTTATTCTAGGCCTCCAAATCAGCTCATCTGAATTCCCTCTACGGATGGGGAATGACATCTTCCCTGCTGACCCATCGAGGGAAAATGGAGCCCCAGACTTTAGTTTTCAGCATTGCATTCCTGCATGGATGCATCAGCATTCCAGTTGCTGCTCTCCTTCCAACCATCCCTCTTAGCATGGCTGGGAAGGGCCAGGAGGAAGGAAGAGAGGGAGCAATGGGAATGGAGGGATCAATAGGGATGGAGAGCAGAGCCGGCAGCGTGGGGAGCAGAAGTGCAGCAGCATGGCCCCGATGGCAGAGTGTGCTGTGGCTGTGCCAGCACTGCCCCGTCTGCTCCTGAGCTCCCACAGCTTCCCTTCATCCCCAGGCAACCCGGATATTCGTGTTTCCTGGCCTGGCAGATAAGGCGGCCTTGCCATTAATCAGGAGGCCCGGAGAATGGGATCAACGCAAGGCAGGCGTGCTGCAGAGTTAATCTCCTTTACTCCCCGATGATGGATGGAGCTCATTGCAGACATTAATCAAGTCTGTGAGTGTGCACCAGGAAAAATGGATTAGACACTGTGCTGTTGGCAGAGGCACGTCCTGAGTCCCTGGGCAATCCTGGAGGAAGCCCGACGTGATGGCAGTGCCAGTTGGGGCTGCAGTGGTGAGGTGTGGGTGACAGAGATTACAGCTGCCAGAGCCCCAGGACTGCCCAGGTGTGTCCTCAGTTCTGCTCAGGCTGTGCCTCCTCAGGGACTCAGGGTTGTGAGGTGGGTTCTGGTCACAGATGGATTGTGCTCATCCATGGAGCTGCTCTTCTAAACAACCTGCAGAAGGTCCTGGGATGGTTTCAGGGACATCCAAATGTCTCCAGTTATGCAGCCCCCAGATCTGCCTGTTACCCAGAGGAGACCCAGCTGCCTGTGAAGGGAAGCTCTGGTGGGAATGGAGAAGCAGCATCAGGCAGCAGAAACCACATGTGAGGCTCTGGAGACTGTGGGAAAGGGCTGTCCTGGATAAGCAGGAATAGGATCCACTGTCACATCCAAGCCCTGGCCATGGCTCTGCAGGATCCCTTGTGAAAGGCTCCTTTCTGGTACGAGATCCTGTTCCAGCTCTGAACTGTGCTGCTCTGGACATCACTTTGGATGTCACAGATTTGAGGAGTCTTGGAAGCGAAGGAAGATGTTTTCAGGCAACATGAGAAAAATGATCTTCATCTGCTTTGGACTGGTGTTGGAAGGACCAGCAGTGAGAACAACCCCAAATCCTCATCTTCCAAAGGGGGAGAAGTTCAGGAAGCAGAGGGAAATGCCCTGGAAAGTTATGGACTGTGCCATTGCACAAATGTCACACCACAGGGAGCAGGATATAGATTTCCAGCACAGCCACCACCCTGCAGCACCTGCTTCCCCCTCAGAAATGAGCAGCTCGGGGTATTCCCGGCAGGCAGCCCTGAGCCCCGATCTGTTGGAGCGATGCCGGTGGCCCACACGCTCCCTGCTGCACGGCAGCTGGAGGTTGCAATATCCACTGACAGCCAACGAGTTGTGGTTTTCTGATGATTAATGACACCTCCCTCCTCATGGGAGCCATTTAGCCTCCACGCAGCTGGATGATAACGGAGCCAGGGCGAAATTTGGGTGTTTCCAGAGAATAAGGTCCAGCGCCGGGAACTCAGTGCTGCAGCTGCAGGTTGGTTTATTCCCCCCACGTCAATCCTGGAAGGGGGCTCAGTTTCTGCAGGTAAATATGCCTGACCTTCATTTCCAGGATGGGTGTGAGTGGATGGGTGGAATCCAAGAGGTTTGTTAACAGACATTTTCTTTCCCCTCTCTGCCTTAAGTGCAAAGCCCAACTGACATCAAAGCAACAGAAAGTCTAATCCCGTTTTGAATCAGTGCAAGCACACGCAGCGAATGTTAAACAGGGAATCCGGCTGCAAAAAAAGGGAGGATTATCTTTAATTTCCTGAGTGAAGGACTAAGCAAGGGAGACGGAGAGAAAAGAAAGGCACAAGACCAGAAGGAAGTGACTGTCAGCACAGGGAGGCTCGAGGAGGAGGAAGGCAGGACGAGTAGGACAGTGCGAGCAGCAGCTCACGTGTTCCTGGAGAGGTGAGTCCAGCAGGAGCCAGGAACTGGCACGTGGGAAGGAGCCCCATGCCAGCACCTGCCCAAGTTCCCACAGGGATTCAGTGTTCGGGTTTGCTGTGCCAGAGCAGGGGCTGGTGTGCGCTGTAACTCCTGGCTTGCACGTGTTCAAGCCGGGGCTGTGGAGCTGCTTTTCAAGGGAGCTCGGAGCTGGACTGCCGTGGAATGATGTAGCAAAGGGTTGGTTACCTGATTACTTTTGTGGGGGGAAACTATTTTTTGCAAAAGATACTACCTGAGCAGAGCTTCCTAAATCACCAAGCCCTGCTACCTGTCTGAGAGCTGACTCTGGGTGGGTTTCTGTAGCTCTTTGCCACCAGCAAGTCCCACCAGTTCTGCTAAGGGCAGTCACTGCTGCATGTCATACTGAGGCTGATGTTCAGCTTCACAGGGCATGTGTTCATGGAGCTGTGTCTTGGTTCTGGCTTGGGTCTGGGATGTATCCTGGCATTGAAGCCCTCCTGGTGGCAGTGGCCAGCTGCAGGCAGCAGCTGTGCTGTGACGTGACAGGAGGAGATGTCTGGGGCCAAAGCAGCCCAAACCCTTCTCTGCCAGAGCCTAGTCTCCGGGAGCTGTGATCTTCCTCCTCCTCCTCCTTGTGGGCAGTGCATCTGCCTCTTGATCAAGCCCCCTAATTCATCTCCTTGGACTGCTTCCAGCAGCAGCTATTGCCAGGAGGGTGTGTGAGGCCATGGAGTAAATGCCTATGTAAGCACCTTTGTGTCCAGATCCTCCATCCTGCTCTCACTTTGCCCTTGACACTGGTGCCAACAAGGTGGAGTGCTGAGCAGGGCGGGAAATGCCTGGCCTGGATGTGATGTGGGCGGAGATGGATGCCTGTACAGGAAAGGCTCCATGGGGACAGGATGTGACTTCTGAGGATCAGGAGTGAGACTGAGACTTGCTGGGCTGCTTAAGGACACGAGCAAAGCCCAGCAGTGGGGCACCCATCACCCCTCAGTGCTCAGGGAGCCAGGTGATGTGTGAATCAATGTCAGGAGCTGCAGGCAGGGCTCCTGTGGGTGGCTTTAAATCTGGGCAATAACCTGCTTTCTGACCTGATTCAGTGCAGGAAAGGCTCTTTCTTGCCCTGCTTCCTCCCCAGCCTGCACCCTCCTCCGTGCAGGACAGATCCCGTGGTCCAACACAGCCTCTGCCATGGTGGTGCTGCCCTTGTGCAGGTGCCAGACACCAGCCCTGTCCTGCCCCTGAGCTGGGAGAGTCCGGGCAGTGGTGTCTGCACACCCATCCAGGGAACCGACCCTGTCTGCCGTGGGCATCAAACTGCCATGTTTGCCTGAGTCTCCTCCTGCCAGGTGGGAGACGCAGCCCTGGGGTTGCAGCAAGTCTTTGGGTCAAGCTGGGCGTGCTTTAAAAACCCAGCAGTGAAAGGAGAAGCGCGAGCCACAGCTGAAAGGGGGGGATGTGTATTTCCATCCAGCTGGTTCATAGCATACTTAAAATGTTTCGGATGTCTGGTATGGGCCTTTGCAGACCTCCTACCCACTCAGTGGGGATGAAACAGCCATGAACTTCCAAGTTTGGTTTTCATGGGTGAGATTTGGGAGTGGGAGTCTTGCACTCCAAAATTTGGAGCCCTGTCTGTCACAGCCTCACCTGGAGCCAGCACTGGCCACGGAGCTGCTGTGGATGCCACTGTGTATATTGCTTCTGCCAGTGTGGCTGCTTCCCTGCCGGGGAATGCATCACTTTGGGTTTTACCCCATCTCAAAATAATGTCTGAGTAGAGAGGAGGGGTTTGCACCGCTGCAGGGGCTGCAAGACGAGCCAGGATAAGCTGCAGCCACCCGAGACATGGGCTAACCTAAAAAAACTGCTTTGAATTGTCGCATTGAATTAAAAAAACAAAAAAAAAAACCAAACAAAAAAAACCCAACAACAACAAAAAACCCCCTCCTTTCCGATACTTTACAAACGATCGCTGTAGCAGGGACCTCTAGATGGCAACATCGACCTGAGGAGCTGCAAGCAGGAGCCGGAGCCCCGCAGAACGGAGCAGCCCGACCCGGCTGGAGCCCCCAGGCCCCTCACCCAAAGTGGGGAACACAAGTCAGTGCTGCTTTGGGCACCTTTCTGCCGGGGCTGAGGGCAGGGCTGGCCACACCACTGTGCCTGCACCTTCAAACCCCCCAAACTCTAAAACTTCTCATCCCGGTGCATAGAAGGGGGCGAATTGTTAAAGGGCTTTCTCTGCAGTGAAAGCTCAATCGATGCTCTCAGCACCTGCTCTGCAGGCACAGGGGAATAAATGTCACGGGAGGGTTTGTCAGTTCTGCAAGGTGGGCACGGTTGAAGCCACTGGCAGCTCTTTGTCTGGTGTCACCAACTAGCTGTTCAACCTTCAAGAGTGGATGGAAAACTGGGATTCATGGGGGGAAATGGGGGCTGCTGCCTGCTCCTTCCAACTTCAGTCCCTGCAGGCAGGGCCATAGAGGGAAGGCCCTGGGCTTCAGGGCAGTGTCAGGACTGCCAATATGTGGTTAAATGTTTGAAGACTGCACCAGAAATTGTTGATTTCTAGTAAACCCCTCTAGTGGCACCCTCCATTCAAAAGGCTTGTGTGACACCAGAGAATAAAGTTTGAATTATCCAGCTTTAACCACACGAGTGTGGCTGCAGCAGCACAACCTTTGGCTGGGGATGTCAGGGTGCTGTGCCCTGACTGTGATGTAACAGCGTGTGCTGGAGGTCGCTGGGGTGAAAAAGTCCTTCCCCTGCCTGAAATGGGGCACACATTTTGTACAAAGCAGCACCTGGGCTCCTCTTTTGCAAAGTGGGTTTAGTCTGTGCTCAGAGAGCTGCAATGCTTAATTAAGATCCTTAAAAGGACAAAAGGTGCTACATAAATTCAGGGGATTATTATAAATGTCACTGCGCTTTACAAGCTCTGGAAAAACTCAGAGGAGGAATAACAAGACCTTTCACTTCACAGCCCTTTCTAGCAGGGCTACTTAGAGATTCGTGCTTCAGCATAGCAGCCATAAAATGTTGACATTTATAATTAGATGTGCATAATAATCTCTTTATTCCCGAACTGAAAAGACAGGGTGTGTCTGGAAACGTCAGTCCCTCCTCCTTGCCAAGGATCCCCCTCATTGGGATTGCTCATGAAACCATCATTTGGTGAAATGTCTCAGGGCCTGGTTTGAAGAGGTGTGAGATCTTTGCAACTCCCCCAGGGAGCTGCGGGCTGGCCATTTAGTGAATAAAACCGAAGCCTCCGTGTGTTTTTAATCTGATTAGTTGATGGTAATCCAGTGGTATCATGCAACAAAAACTGTCCAGCTTTATTAGGCAATCTCTTGTTTTAAAAGAACTGTGCTCGAGGGAGCACTTGCCTCTGCTGTTTCTGCTGAAGATTGGCAGAAATGGGTGATTTTTGGTGGTTTTAGTGCTTTGTGAAAGCAGGATTAATTTGGGTCTTGGACAGCTGGGGATCGGTGGCTTTTGGTCCCATGGGTGCCATCAGTGGCTTTATGCAGCCCCTCTGCCATGGGGATGGGGGTGGAGGGGGCAAAGGGCTCACGGGGGAGGGCTGGGGCTGAAGGTGGGGGAGGGCTGGTTCCCAGACCACCGTGTTGCTCCTGAATCGATGATGAGGGAACTCCGTCCGGGGCCGGTCCTGTACCACCGGATCAAGCACGACGTCGGTCCCGTACCGTGCC
>VZRR01010743.1:0-84977 GCA_013398015.1 Oreocharis arfaki | reverse complement strand
TGCCGCCAGGTGAGTGGGGCCGGCGGAGCAACTCTCCCCAGGAGCCGCGGAGCGACTCGCCTCGGTGGGGGTAAAAATTCCCCCGAGCCCGCCCGGAGAAAGGAGCCGCCCTGCCCGGGGGTCTCGGGGCGGGAGGAGGCGGAGGCGCGGCCGGGGCCCCCCTCGCTGCCCGCCCGGCCGCGCCCGCAGCGGAGCTGGAGCCTCCCGGGGGCACCGAGCTGCCCCCGCCGCCCCTCGGGACCCAGCTGGGTGCCTTCAGCTCCCTCGCATCTTTCCTCCGCCACTTACGTAACTGGTTTGGGTTAGTTTGGGGCTTTTTTCCCCCCCTCTCCCTCCTTTTTTTCCCCGGCGCTGCCGTTGGCTGCGGGAATGTTTGAGATACTTTGTTTCTCCAGGTGGATTCCTGGGCTGGAGGCTCAGCTCTGCTCGTGTGGGAGGGATGTTTTGCTGTTGCTTTTCCAGCTTTGTGCGTTTCTCCAATTTTACCTTCGCTGCTCCTCTTTGGAGAGGCTGAGGATGTGCAGGTCGGCGTTCGGAGCTCTCGGTCCCTCCGAGTTGCCCGCTGAGCCCCGTGTGTTCCGGGAGCCGAGGCAGCAGCACCGGCGCCGTTTTCCAAGTGAAGCCGGGCAGACTTTTCAAATATAAAGTCGTCTCACCACCTCGCGTTCGCTTCTTATGAGCGCTGCTGAGGAGGAGCACAGAGTTGGATGCAGTGCAGAGGGTTAAACGAAATAGTTCGGAAGACGGTGCAGCTCAGGAGGTTTCGGGAGGGGATTTGTTTGCAGCAAGAGGTTAGTTAGAGTCAAGTGGCTGAAACTTTGTTGTAAGGTAGATAAGCTTGTGCAGGTGCCCCAGGACGAGGGGAGGTGACAGCTGACCCCGACGAGCACCGGCTCCAGTGCCGAGGGGTTCATCAGCTGAATGAGCTGTGGGTGGGGGGAGAACCCCTCAGTCTAGAGGAATCACACAGCCCTTGTCCCAGAAGCTAAGCCAATACCTGAGGATCATCTTTTTGTCTGCCCTGTACTGCTGCACCCTGGGGAGCCCTGGAACACTGGGAAACCCATGAGGGATCCGTGTTTATGGGCAGCTGCACCTCCCACCTGAGCGATGCTATGCCATGGGATTCTCCTCCTGGTTTTGCCCCCACCCCAGCAGGACCTGTCGTTGTTGCCTTCTCTCCCCTGTGATTTCTATCCTCCGAACAGTGACCTCGATTGCTCGGAGGAAGCGACACCCACTGTTATATAAACTGTGGAGGGCGAGCGCTCTGGGAAGGGTGGCTCCGCTGAGCCATGGCTTGGGGACCCAGAGCTGGTTCTGATCCGTCCTGAATGGGCACAGGGAAAGTTGAGGGGTGATCTGGCGATGCCCTTGCAGCTGGCACGGTGTGTGCTCCCTGCTCTCCTGCACGCACGCTCCTCCCCGGCATCAGAGCAGCCTGCCAGATGCATGGCCCTGAACCAGGAGGGATTTTCTTGCCACACAATTTGGGCAGCCCGGGCACAGTGTGAGAGCACAGGCTGGGACATGTGAACTGCTCCTGCAGGACCCAGTGCCCTCTCCAGGGGTGGCCAGGATATGGCCTTGATCCTGTTCTGAGCGCAGTCGTCCTGCTGAATTACACCCAGCTCCTCACTGGGGCCAGAGAGAGCTCATGAACTGGTGAAGGAGTGTCTTGGGTCCCAGGGCATTGAGCTTCATGGGAAGTTTGGAGGGTGAGGGTTTATCCTTGTGCAGGAGGAGAAGAGTGCGAGTCAGACTGACCCGCGCCCATGAGCTGCAGAGGGCTTTGGCTAAACCTTGGCATCTCCATCCCTTTTGTGCTGCCACTGGGAAAGGAGAGGGGGAGACGTTGTGTGCCCCAAGCTCTGTGTGCTGCCTTTAGGGAGGACATGGTGTGTGTGGCCCCGGCGGGGGCAGGGAAGGAGCTGTGCCCCTGTCCCGCTCTGGGGGCATCGCCCTCAGGAGGTTTCCTCCACAGGTTCTTCCCTCTCCGTTTAACATAAGGATGAGCCAAGTCCCTCCAGGACTAAATATAGTCAAAGTATTCGTTCTTCGGCACGGATACAAAAGCTGTCCCGACGGAGCTGGGAGGTAAATGGCCTTTGGAGGCTGACTCTGCTCTTCCCTCTGCAGGTCCCGGGCTGCCGCGCCGGGGCTCGGCCGCGCGCGGGGCTCCCCAGCGTGCCTGCAGTGCCGTCACCGAGAGGAATGCCGAAACGAAGGGGCTAATGAGCACCAGAGAGGGAGGATCTATAACTTCCAGATGGCAACGAGCCCGTAATCCCTTTGGGAAGAATTAGGGACTTGTCAATGCAGCAGAGCCTGCTGAAGGGAGCAAAGCACGACACCTCTGGCTTCAGGAGTGCTGTGAGAGACGGAGGGCATCCCAATGCTGCCGGACACCCTGCCCCAAGCTGCCTGGCTTTGTCTCGCAGAGCCCTGGTGCTGCCAGGAGCCCATCCCTGAGCACTGAAGTATTTTTTATTTTAGCTGATTGCATGTTCTCCAACCAAACCCCATCTGGGTCCTGCTCCTCCCGACGCAGAAAGGGACTTCTGCCCTTAACAGAAAGACTTCTTCCTTCTGGCTTTTATGCCCTCTGGGATTGTAAAGCATCTTTCTTGCTGGATTTCATCTCTCATCAAAGTGTGTTTTGAGGAATTAGGGGCTTATTCCCATGGCTTTATAAACCTCTGGGATCTGAAGGTTTCTACATTGCCGCTGCTCCCACCTGCCTGCGATGGGGCGCGAGCAGGAGCTGATCCAGGCCGTGAAGAACGGGGATGTACCCGGCGTGCAGAAACTGGTGGCCAAGATCAAGGCGTCCAAGAGCAGTGAGTACCTGGGCACAGAGCCGTGGGCTCCCTCCCCCTGGCTGGGCACTTGTGCCAGTCTCGGGGTGTGAGTCTCAGCGCTGGCCAAGCCGGGGTGCAAGTGCTGGCTCTGACCCCCAGCACATGAGTTATGCCGCGGCCGGAGGCAGGAGTGCAAGCACAGCCCGTGCGGATGAATGACTGGGCTGTAAGCAATCCTACAGCTGAGCTGGGGTTCCCCTTGGGCTCGGGGCCAGGGGCCCTGGAGTGTGGGCCACTGAACAGGGATGGGTGAAGGGAAGCAGCCATGGCGGGGGGAACTGAACCTCTTTGGGGGGGACGCTGCTACAAAGGGTCTTTAGCGGTTGCTGCTCACTCCCGGCCGTATTTATCTTGTGAAAAATTATCATCCCAGCCGGTCGACTGGAACCAATCGTCAAGCTTTGAATTTCAGTCTGGTAATGTTTAACCCTTCAGCAGGGCTGTTTTCTTGAATGTGCTCTCAGAAAGGTCAGCAGCAAGCACAGCTTGGAGTGAACAGAGGGCTCGGGGGGGGGTCCCCAAGGGCATTGGGGTCCTGCAGACGCTGCACGGCGCCTGGAGGAGATGGGGAGGGTGGAAAGGTGGAGGAGATCGTGGCCAGTGCCACAAAGCCCTTGTGTAGAGCTGAGCTCCTGGTCATTTCTCCTAACAGACCAAGAGAAGGAAACTGGGAAAAGTAAATAAAAGGGCTCTTGGTGCCGTGTCTGGCTGGGGGAAGGTGCACCCTGGCTGCCCGGGCTGTGGGAGTGTGGATCCCCCTGCCAAGGCTGCTCATCGTGGGGGGTCTTGTGGGTGTGTGTGGGAAAGCTGAAGGGGAATAAGCTGTCCGAAGGAGGGAGAGGGGAAACTCAGGCAGGAGAAGCTTTAAGGCTTCTTAGGAGCAGCTCAGAGCAAAGAAGTTGGTGCAGAGAAACCCGAGTTAGGCTGAGGAATACAAACGTGAGGAGGGGATCAGCTCCCCATGGTCATCTACTGGAAAGCTTTGACTGGGGCCAGAACTTTGCAAATCCTAACTTGCTGGGCTTTCAGAAGGGCTGGGAGCCACCTCCTCCCCAGACTGGGGGCATCTGGTGCCCCTTCCCTGGAAGAAGGTACTGGGTGCCATTGCCTCTGCTGCTCAGGGACTGTGCCTGTACAGGGTCCCTGAGCTGAACAAGAGCAGCCTGCCCATGTGGGTGGGTTGAAGGACACCCCCAAGGCAATAAATAACGTCAGGACATGAGTGTCTTGCTGGCTGACACAGCCCTGTCCCCCGAGCTGGTGTCCCATGGCCAGGCAGTGCCTGCAGGCTGGGGTGCCCATGGCTCTCCTCCTCCTGCACATCCAGAGGGGTGAAGTCACACTTGTTTTCCCCCCGTACCCTGCAGTAACTCTCTCCCAGTTCAATCCCGTCTGTTTCCTCTCTGGAGTCTTCCCCGCCCTGCAGCCGTGGGGCACCCACGTGAACATGTGTGTTTAACTCCCCCGCTGCAGCGGCGTCAGCAGCTCCCTCAGCTTATTTTCATTTTATTCCTTTATAAGGAGGGGGCAAAAAACCCTGACCCCTCCAAGGCCACTGCTGTAAGCTCTCAGTGGGGCTCCTGTGCTTGCCCTGCTGTGGGGGCTTGCCTGGTTCTGGAGGTTCATCCCTGGCACGGAGGGCTCATCCCTGGCACGCAGGGCACCACTGCTCCCCATCCCTTACGGTTCCCTCTCCCTCCTCTCGCCGATGCCGTGTGAGCCAAGCATTTGCTGCCTTTGGTGCTCATTAAAGTGCCTTTTCCATATGACGGGCTGAGATGCTGACTTTTTTTTTTATTATTCTATATTTTTAAAAAAATCCCTCTAAGAGTCCTTCTGCTGTCTCAGTGGATTGGGAGCTCGATCGCTGTGATCAGCCCTCTGGGGCTTCCTGTGCCTAAAAAAGTCACCGCACGTAAGCAAAATCCAAGCGCCAGTCCCGGCAGCGGGAACTTCAGGGACACGTTGTTTAATATTCTCCGTGCGCAGCCTCCTCCCCGCGCAAGCGCCGCCGCACAAATGGGTCACAGCACCTCTCATTCCAAGGTGGTGGGGTGGGCAGGGACAGGATTTTTGGGGGCAGGAGCCAGGAGGGAAAGGGCAGGTGAGGGCAGCTGTCCTGCCTGCGGGAAGGGGATGTCGGCGCGGCGCCATGGTCACTCCTGCAGCCAGGGAGGGGGTTCTGGTCTGAGAGAGCCAGGCTGCTGCTGCCGGGCCAGCCGTGCTTTGCTGAGCTTCCCTGGCAATGGAAACATCCCGCTTTTTATTTTCCTTCTCCCTCTCCCCTCCCCTCTGCGTCGGGAGCGCTGCAGAGTTTAATTGAAATTGTTAAACGACCCGTCACGGCTTTGGCCTCTCTCCCCCGCGATCAATCACGTCCCTGGGCTGCTGCCCTCGCCAACAATGCACCAGTTGGCCCGGCCAGGGCCAGCACCGAGGGGCTGGGGCTCCCGGGGGAGGCGAGAGGCAGAGCCCCTCTGGCCAGGGTTCTCATCCTGGGAAGGGGCAACAGGCTCCTGGAGCTGGACGGTGCTCGGCAAAGTTTGGGTGTCCCCGTGCCTGATGCAGGATCAAAGGGCAGGGGATGGGGGGATACCAGGGTGATGCTGAGAGAGGGGGTGCCCCTGTGATAGCTGGGGGCTGGAGGAGCCGTGGAAGGCGATGGAAGCTGGACTCACTATTTGCCTTCCTCGAGGGAGTGGTGAAGGTTTTTGTTTAAACGTGTGTGAAGTGCAAAGAAAGGGCAGCAGCTGAGCAAACTGGTGTGAAACTCTCAAGGACAGGGAGCGAAGCCCTGCTGGGGTTCAGCTGCTGCCTTGAGGAGGTGCGGTCAGCCACTTGCCCCATTTCACCAGCTATGTTGGTGCTTTTCAGACCTTAGATAAATTAAGGACTGGAGTGCGCTCCTGGGACGTGGCTGTGTCTGGGCCATGACCTAGCAAGCTGTTAAATGCTAGCAAAGCTTGCAGAGGGGTCTTGGCTTTATCTCCATGCCTGTGTTGGAGCCTCTCACTGCTGCGTCCTGGCAGCACAAAGCAGATCAAGGTTTTCCCAAGAGCTGTGCCAGCCCTCGGATGCTGCTGCCACCGTCCAGTTTGGCAGGAGAGGGACGGTTCTGCTCCGCCTGCTGTGAGACTGTAGCAGGCAGATGTGGGATAACTCACTCCTTCTCTCCCCCTTGAATTTCCTCCTAATCCCTAGTAGCTGTATCAGCTTAAGCCTCAAAGCGTGAGGTTTAATATCTCTCTTGTGATTTGTTAGCCTTTGCCACCAGCACTCTGTGTCCCTGTCCTCTGCAGAAACACCCGCCCTCCTTTCATGTCCTGCTGGGATTTCTGCTTCTCCCAGCAGCAGCAGGTCTGTAGCTGTTTGGGGGAGAAGTTGCTCCTTTTTGCAATCTGGGAGTTATTTTGTAATGGTGTTGGATGTGCCTTTGTGCCACGCATCAAGCCCAGTGTGCCAACCCCCTTACTGAGGAGGACCATCCTTCTCTTTGCTGCTGCTGTCTAGGGAGGCTTGTCCCAAACCCTTGAGTACTCCTTGGTCTGGCTGCAGAGTGGAGCCAAGACTGGCCTTGGGCAGGATCCTTATCACGTCAGGCTCTGTTACACACGATGGCTTTCCCTGCTGGCAGTGGTGCAGGGGTGCCTGAGCACCCTTCCCACTCCAGTCCTGCCCCAGGCAGTGCAGGTGGCTGGACCTGGCTCTGTCACCGAGCACAAGTGTGGCCCTGGCCACGTCCCTTGAAGACCAAGTTTCGAGGATGAGTTCCCAAAGCGTCCTTGGCTGTGTCCTCCCCTCCTCTCCCCGCACGCTGTAGGTCTGACGGGCTGGACCGGCTCCGCAGCCGCGCTCCGGCTTGGAGAGGCTGTGGGCACGCCTGCGGAGAGACGCCGAGAAACTCTGCCGAAACGGGCAAAACTCCCTCTTCCTCCGGGACTGAGCCAGGAGCGGGGCGAGGCGCCGTGCCCGGGGAGCCGGGCTGGCGGCGGCCCCGTGCCGGGGACCCCACCACCCCACAGCGTGCCCAGACCTGCTCCTGAGCCAGCCTGCGGTGGGTGGGTGGTGGGAGCGGGAGAAAAGAGGCTTCAAAGGCTCCGGAGAGTGCGGCAGCCACGGGGCTGGATGGTGGTGGGGCTGCAGCTCCATGGCAAGGAGGGGTCCATCTTTTCTTCCTCCTCCTGTGGCTCCTGACCTCCCTGGAAGGGGGGTCTCCTCTGGTAGCCTGGTGTTTGCTGGGTGGGTTTTCCCATCCACATCCTGGCGTTCCCACCTCTGTCACAGGGAAGGAAAAGCCCCGCACAGGCAGCGGAAGGAGTGAAGGGACAGTTGGTTTTCAAAGCTGGGCTCCAGTGGGTGTTGTGTTTGGAAAGGGGCCCGGCTGCCACCGGAGCGCCCGGAGCCAGGGAAAGCGTCGCTGTGCCGAGTGCAGGAGATAAGGCACGAGCAAACAGCGTCACACGGGGAGATGGAGGAGCCTGTGCTGGGCATCGCCGGGCCCAGCCCCTGCCCCTCTGCACCCCATTTCCCTGTGTTCACAGCTCTGCATCTCCCCCTGTCTCCGGTCTGTATTTCTGTCCCCAGCCTTTGGACACCCACTGGCAGGGCAGCCTGTGGTCCCTGCTGTCAGCCTGGGCCACTGCAGCTGACTTTTCTTGTCTCTGTAAAAGAGTGGGAGGAAAACCAGGCTAATTCTGGGGAAGGGGATGAATGTGGGGACTTTTGAGCCTGCTCCAGGCCATGCTGCCATCCTTTGAAAATAGCCAGACAGCGCTGGGGTATTCCAGGGAATCTGGGATCTCCTGGAAATGTGGAGGTCCCTCAGGGCCATGGATGCAGCCGGGCTGGTAGCCATCTCCAGTGTCACAGGCAGGAGGCTGAGTTTTGGGACAGAAGGGGAATTTCCATCCCTTGGGCATTTCCTGGTGACTCAGCCCAGACCAGGGGGCTCAGCTGCCCCTTCCCAAGGGCTGCAGAGGCCGTTTTGGCTGTCTGACCCAGAAACACGGGACAGTTCAGATGACGACAGCTTGAAGGCAGACAGGGAGGGCAGCCCCGAGCCCTGGGACACCGTGTGCCCGGCTGCCAGCAGCATAACCAGGACGGTGCTCCCCAGGGCTGGAGAGAAGGGGATGTGGCAAGGACACTGCCAGCACAGGCATTCCATCCTCTGGCTCGGCTGGTTCCAGGAGGGAGCTGGTGGACCATGACAATGACCAGCATCACTTCTGCCACCTCTCTGTCAGGATCCCAGTGCTGCAAGGAGGTTTTTCTGGGAAGGTGGGAGGTGAGTTGTTGGATCCAAGTGGCAATGGACTGCATGTAAGATAGTTTCCTGCTGGAAATGGATGCTTCCACCAGCATTGCTCCGGCAAGAGTTAAAAGCGGGGTTGGATGCCGTGCGTGTGTGTGTGCATGCACGCGCCCTGCTTTGTTTTTAAAAGCGCCTCGGCTGTCCTGGATCCCCGCCAGACCCGGGGCCCGCCGCTGGCAAAAACTCCGGCAAAGGAGTATGAAAGGGGCAAGAAACTAAATAACAATAAACCACCTTTTTTTTTTCTGGCTGCTCTAGCAAGGGAGAGGGTGGGGAGGAGCTGCGAGCATTCTGGCTCCCCCAAAATCCCATCCTGGCTTCGCTAAAAAATCATGCCTGGGATGGAGAGGGAGTGATCTGTTTGAACCTTGGGGCTGTAATATCACCCAAGCCTTGCCGAAGTGTCCTGGTGAGTCACAGACCTGTCTGGAGATGCCCAAACTGCTTGGAAATGGCTCTGTCGGGATGATCTCTACCCTCCCAGGGAAGGGCTGGATACTCCGGCCCATCCCTCGCTCCTGCGGGATGCTGCCCGGGGTAGGTGCGCAGCCACCCCGAGCCGTTTGCAACCCCAGGGAGAAAGGCCGGAGCTGCAAGCGAGCAGGGCTGCGATGGCGAGATAAGGGAGCAGGGAGAACCTGCGCGAGGCAGGTATGCGGCTCCCGCAGCATCCCAGGCCTGGTGCAACACGTCCGGCTGCACTTCCGCCAAGCCCTGCCAGCGCCGCTCCCCGCGGGCCCCAGCCAAGGCTGCACAGGGAGCACGTGGCCCCCGGCGCTGCTGCCGTGCCCAGACCCCTGCCCTGGCCTCCCCCGGTGCCGTCCCGGGAGCTGGGTCTGGCTCGGCCATCCGAGGTGGGCGGCTGTGCCGGGAGGGGTGAAAACTCCGGGGATTTCGTAACGCTGGGCACGGCTGGTTGTGTAAGGGCCTGTCTGCTTGGAAGGGAGTTGGCGAGCATGGCAAGGGCATCAGGTGCCTGTCACTGACGTGTCCCCAGCAGTAAGGTTCGCTCAGGCTCTGCCACCCGCTCTGCAGGTGCCTCTTGCCCCTGTGGAGCATCAATCCCAGGGGCTGCCTGCCTCGCTCTCCCCCTCGAGCAGCTCATTGTGAGGCATTGCCTTGTTTCTTTGCCAGGGCAGGCATGGATAAGCCTGAAGGGGGCTTTCCAGCTAGAGGTGAACTGGGTGCAAACAGCAGTATGGAGACTGGGGATTGGGAGCCCCATGGATCTTCCCCTTTTGTGGGTGTCCTCTCTCCCTGGGCAGGACACCCAACTCACAGCCTGTGCGGCCCCTCAGGAACCCAGGATGTGTCCCCACTGTGGCAAGGCCACATGAGAACCACTTGCTTCAGTGACCTCCAAAAGGGGCCAGAGTCCTCCCTGGTGGCTAATCATTGCTTAAGTGGGGGACACAGGGACACGGTGAGTTTGGCCAGCAGTGTGGGGTCCAGCACGGCTATGGCCCAGGGATTGCTTTGGGCTGCAGGCTGGGCTGCATGCCAGGCTGCTCTGGTTGGTCTGAAACAGCTCTGGTTTGGTTTTGTGGGGCTGACACAGATGGGAAGGGCTTCATGAGCCCTGCTGGCTTCCCTGAACCAGTACCTGCTAATCCTGCTGGCTTAAAAAGAAGGGAGACGCTCCTCCTTAGAGGGAAGGAGGCTCCTGCACAGACTGAGGTGCTGCCTCTGACCTTACTCTGTGTTTCCAAACCTCAGGAGCTACTTAAGCATTGGGAGAGCCCTCAGTTTCCTCCTCAACAGTGTCAAGGCGCAGGAAGCTCCCTGTCTCAGAGCATCTGTCCTACTGGTTATATTTAACAGCACATGGATATCTTGGAGCGGCTTCTCTGTTCCTTCCACCCCAAACCTGGTGTGGATGTGCAGGTGTCCAGCTCTGAGTCTCCAAAGTCATGGCTCTACTCTGTCCCACTGCAGCCTGCTCCAAATGCCTGTGGCTCTGTGGAACTGAATTCACACCAGGTGAGTGGTCCTGGATGAACATCTCCTCCCAGGGGCAGAACAGGTGGGTGCCTCTTCTCAGCCCCAGTGGGGGACAACTCAGACCCTGGGACAGGGACTGGCATGTGGCCATCAGCCCCCTGCACCCGCATGTGTTGCTGGCCATGTGCTTGCAAAAACAGTACCTCGTTTTCCAGAGAGGGACATGCAGCTTCCAGGGCTGGTTGGCTCTCCCAATGCTTTCCCAGAAGGATTGCCACAGCTCAGAAAGCTGTTCTCTGCCAGGCCTGGGGATGGAGCAACCCGCTGTGATCTCATGGCCAGGATGGGGGGGCACGGGATGCTGCAGGAGGGGTGGCACAGAGCAAGAAGTGGTGCCTTTTCCTACAAAAAGGAGCTGATGGAGGCAGGAGAGTCCCATTTTTCCCTGTGCTCCCCCCACTTTCTCCCCACACCCCCCCGGGATGCTGCGGGGCAGCAGGTGGGGGTTTCAGGGCTCGCTCCCACGTCCTGCCTGCGCCGCCAAGTCGGGCTTGCCGGGGCCGTTCCCGACACGCACCCGCCGTGCTGGGAAGGCGTAAACAGATCGGGTTCCCGGCAGGGGTCCAGGGAGCGGGCAGGCCTTGGCTTGTGTCCCACCACCGCTCCGTCGGGACAGCGTGTGGGGAGCGCCCAGGCAGGGCTGGGATGGAGGGGGCTGACCTGGCAGAGGGGTCCCCACAAGCAGCAGGGTCCCTGTGAGGAGCTGGGCACAACCTTGGTTTGACAAGGAGCCAAGGATGTTGCCTCTGCCTCTTTTTACCTGTGGTGCTGAGGTGGGCCTGTTCTTTGGGGGGTGGGAGGTGTTGATGTGCTGCCCCCAAACCCCTTCCTGACCCCTGTATGGGGAGCTGCTGACCAGAGCTCAGCCCATGGACTGGGGGTCCTCAGATCCGGCTCCTCCTTTTCTCTTGGAGTTGTATTGTGATGCCTTTGACCTTGCTGCAAATCAGCCCTTGTCCCTTCCAAGGTACGTGGGGGGATGGGGTTGCTCCGTGTCGCCTTTGTCCCCAGCTGGTCCCCAGGCAGCTGCTGCCTGACTCTGGCGTCCGGGCTGGGCAATGGGAGGAGCCCACTGCCCTCCCTGCCAGCCCCGGAGCAGCTGGGACGAGGGGAGGGGGTCAGGAACGCAGTGCCCAGAATAACTCAGCAGTCACCGAGGGCCCTGAAGGGATGGCAAGGTGAGTGTGGGAGCCTGGGCCGGGTTCCTGCTTCCAGCACAGGGAAGGGGTGATGCCTCTCCCAGGACACAGACTGTCACCGGGTGCTAAGTGGTTGCTGCTTCCATGTGGGGACATGCAGGGTGGTGCAGGACATCCTGGTCATGTAGCTGTCATGTCCCTCTCCTGTCCACTGCATATGGAATCCTGTTGTAGACCCCAGGCAAATCCTTCACTGCCACAACTGCATGAAAATATCCCAATGCAGCTAAGGCACAGGGCAGATGTTCGGCAGGATTTTGGTGATGGCTTCTCCCACTTTGGCATTGTCCAGCCAGCCAGAAACCCGGAAGGGCAGTTGAAGGGTCTGGTCCACCTGGGAAAGAGCCCTCGCTCTGGGCGTGCACAACACCATGCTGCCTTCCCCACCTTGGGAGGGAAAGGAGAGAGTGGCAGCAGGACTGTCTCTCTCAGGTTGCTTGTCCCTGACTGGAGAGAGCTTGGCCCATGCCTGCTGGGGATGGACCCATCCCTCTCCCATTCCCACTTGCAGCAGCATGGAGCAGCCAGTCAGTTCCCGCGTGTTTCGGTAGGTGACCTTTGCACAGAGAATGGGAACAGCAAGGGGCCCTCTGTGCCCTCACCATCACTGGAGAAGGGATTTGGAGAGGGATCCCTCCCATCCATCATGGCTTGGGAGCTGAACAGCCACTGCTGGGTGAGATCCTTACGTTCTTTCCCCGTGCAGATGCCACAAATGGCTGCAGCACCACGGAATCTGCAGGAGCAGTCACCCACCCAGCATCCCTTGAGACTGGCAGGAACCAGAAGCCACATTTTGGCTCTGTCCCGGAGGGAAGGAGGCATTTTGCTGAAGCTGCTGAGATCCAGGCTGCAGTTCAGAGGGAGCCAGACAGCCCAGGCGTCACTTGCTAGAAGGCAGCTTTAGGAAGCTCAGCCTCTTGTTTCAGTTTGGCAATGGAGAATATAGTCAGCAGCCCCCCAGAAGAGGAAAGCCTTGGTTCTTAGAGAGGAAAATGCAGTCCCCAGGCAGCAGCTGCCATGTCCCTGCACAGCCCAGGCTATGGCTGTCGCGGGGGACCCCACCGGCACGTCCCCGAGCGGGGCTGGCGGCAGCACCGGCCCGCGGGGCCAGAGTTGAGGAAAGGCATCCGCAAGGTATTTTTAACCGTGTGACTCCGAACTCCGGCTGCCAGCAGCTGTCTGAGGTTAGTCCCGGGCTGCCGAGGGCTGATTGCCCACGGGCTGCTGGCGAGAGGGGGGAGTTTTGAGTAAAGTTCAGTTCCCAGCCGTGTCGCGGCCTCGGGAAGGAGTGGCGGCACTTGAACCATCGACCTTCTGGGTGACCTCGAGCGAACAGCTTCACCTCCCGCTGCCTCCCCTCCCATCCTGTGTGTGCCTTGCCCAGATTAGCGCAGCCAGGGTGGGGACAGCCGCTCCGTCCGCCCTGGCAGCGCCTGCTCCAGGTGCACGGCAGCTTCCCTGGGGCCAAAGGAGGAGGATGTCACAGGATTTCCAGCCTCCGCATCGCTGTGTGCTTTGACTACTGGCTCCACCGGCTGGAGCAGCTCCTGGGTGCCAAGTTGCCATGTGCAGGCTCGGGGCTGGCACTGCTGGGGACACGGTGCCATAGGGCTGTGGCAGCCCAGTCCTCCAGCTTCAGCCTTGCCCTTCTTCCCCTGGAAGCTGCATGGTTGCTGCAGCCTCCAAGCTACCATGTAGGAGCTGGATCCTTGTTTCTCCTCCTGGAGTCCACAGGGGTTTGCTGGCCACTGTTGGCTGCTCTAATTTTTATCTGGGGCTCATTGTTAGAACCATAAAATAAATAGGTACGTGCTGCTCTGGAGCGTCAAACCCCTCCAGGTGTAGGTGGGTTGCTGGGTTGCTGCGTCCCTGCCCGCCCTCCCTAATTAACTGTTGCTCGGCTAATCCAGACTTACTGACCTGCCCTAATCTTCCCATGCGAGGCCAGCCCTTCGCTGCTGGCTCCTGTCGCTCACCTCTCATGTCCCCTGCAAGCCTCTCTCATGTTTGCAGCCCTGGGTATGGGATGGAAGATGGTACCCCAGGAAGCAACAGAATACGCGGTGGGAGATGGCACCCTGGGAGGCAGCATCCCCCCATGCAGAGCTGCTGAGGTTGTTTTCCTGACCAGCAGCTCCCTCCGTGCCCACGCTCACACTGCTCCTCTCACCGTCCCCCCACATCCTGCTTCCCCTCTTTCTTCCTCCCATTGACCTGCTGCCGGTTGGATTATTTCTCCCCAGATGCTGCAATCTGCATTTTTCCCAGGTTGAATCTGCCTGGGTTTGTTCTCCTAATCTCTCTAAGTCCTTTTTGTGTTATTTCTGCCCTTGTCAATCTGTAGCACACCCACCACAGATTATTTTAATGCACCATTTGCTGGGTATCTATGTCAACACTGAGAGTGTCTGGAGGTGCAGCCCCTTTGTCAGGGTATCTGGGATAGTCCTTCTTTGGCTTCCAGGGAACCAGCTGGACATGAGCTAAGGTGCATTGTTAATGCTGGAGCCGATGCTCTGCTGGTCCCTGTGTTCCACAGCCCAGGGGTGGCCCATGGCCCCACGGAGTGCCCAGTGCAGGTTCAGGCAGTGCTCGCACTTGGCCGCTGGCCCCCACCGCTATCGGCCCATCTCTTCCCGCTCGGGAGGCGTCCTGTCCTTTCGGAAGGATGGGGGAAATGGAAAAGGCTCCACCTCTTCCCTGGGCAAATACAGCTCCTCTGAGTTCATATCCTGGAGAGCGGAATAGCCAGGTCCCAGCAGGGACGGTGACTTCACCTCCCGGTAACGCGTTTCCCCGGCCAGCTGGGAAAGGAGCCCTTGTATCTCCGAAGGAGCTGCCTGGCGTCCCCCACCCGAAGCCTTTCCCATCTGTTTCCATCCTGGATGGGGCTGGGGGATGCAGTTTTGGCTCTGTGGGGAAGGGGTGTTACCACTCCTCCCAGCCAGGGGAGCTGGGCTGGGCTGCATCCCTTTGGGGTAGGCAGCAACTACAAACCCATGAATTATTGTGGAGAAGGGGAGCAAGCACCATTCATCCCACCCCAGCTGAAATCTTTCTTGGGGCCTGAAACTCAGAGCAGGACCACGTGTTTGGCTTTTGCAAGGGGTGAATCCAGCCCCAAAGGACTCCTGTGATGCTCTTTTCCCCGCTTGGCGTTTGTCCCCTCCATCCCCTGTGGCCATCAAACCTTGGGGTCGAGAGCTGAGAGCTGCACCTTCTTCCCAGCTGTGTGGATGGAGACGGGGTTTCCGATTCTGCTTTTCCTTTCATTGTTCTGGGAGCCTTCGCTTTGAACAAACTGCCTGTTTTTTCCTGCTTTGCTTGTGAGGGGAAGCAGCAGGGGGGAGTTGGGGGTTTGGATGGGGGTCCTGGAGTGGCTGGGCTGGGGGTGAGTGATCATTGTCTGTGCTGTGTGGGGATGCTGCCTGGTGTCTCACCTGCTGCCAGCCTCTTAAAAAACTTTAAATGTTTGATTTCCCCTGGAAAAAAGGCTCCCAGCCTTTTACAAAGAAGGGAAAAGGCTCCCAGTTGACTCCATGCTCCTGTTGCCCTATCCCTCTTTGCCTGTGGTGGGCCTCAAGCCCAGCCCAGGGTGGAAGGCAGATCCTTGGACCTCTCAAAAACTCCTCTGCCTTTGGCATCACCTGCCTTCACCATCATCCACCATCATATTTGAATATGCTGCAGGACAGGATTGCTTAAAGAAGGAGATGAGGAAGGAGGCCAAGCTGCCAGAGACTCCGTCATGCCATCAGCAGAGACAAGCTGGTGACAGGAACAGCTTGGTCTCTGAGTGGCTGTAAGCCCTAAGATTTGGGGCTCCAGCCAGGGGTAAATGGTGACTTGTGTTGAGCATTAGGTGCAGGGATACTCACAGCACAGGGGTGCTGTGTCCAGCCTCGGGATGCTGTGAGGGGCCACCCAGAGCTCAGCTCCTGGAAGGTTATTGCACCTGCTGGGGTTATTCCAGGCTGCTGAAACCAGGAGCGGGGCTTGGTGTGACAGCTGTCCTGCAGCCTGTGCAGTGTCAGAGCAGGCAGGACCCTGGTCTGGTCTGGTCCAGGTTTGGGTAGGTTTCTCAAGGGGTGAAAATGCCAATTACTCTTGAGGAGTTGCCAGGTGTTGGCATCTGGACAATATGGGGCTCCCAGCCGCTCTCATGTCACTGCCATTTGCCCTCTGTTGATGGGAATCTGCCTCCTTGATTGCAGCCTCCCCATCCCTGCCAGTTAACCCAGTGGCTTTGCCCCAGTCACACCAACCCCACAGTGCCTGGCTTGGTGAGGGACCTGTTTGTCAGCATTGGTGGGGAGTCCATCTTCAGTGATGCTGCAGAGCCTCAGACCCGGCATGGGCTATTTGTGGGCAGGAAGGCACCTGTGGCATTCGGACAGCCATGGCATTTGGGCACAGGGATGGGTGCTCAGCCAGGTATCCCAAGCAGCAGCACCTTGGCAGCCAATTTCACCCGCTATCATCACGGGGGAATTAAGGGAGCCCCTGTCTGGGTAGCCAGGCACAGCGCTGGGCTCGGTGTTTGGGCCACAGCTGGTGGCTGCAGTAGAGAGCCAGGGTCAGGAGTCCTTGGCTCTCACCCAGCCTCTGTTCCGAGCTGGCTGGGCAGCTTTGGTTGAGTTTCTTAACATCTCTGTGGCTGAACTCCTTCCCTATCGAGGTGGCTGAATCTCTTCTGAACCTATTGGGAAACTGCTCCTGAAGCAGCCGGTCTGCCGGGAGGCTGTGCTGGGAGGAGCCGCGTGTGGGTGGCCACAGCGGACGTGCCTGTGGACAGAGAGGCGACAGGGAAGGGTGATTCCTGTGGAAGAGGAATGGATGTCACCTCTTTGGGTCTTGATTTTGGCCAAGACTGTGAGTCTGTCCTGAGCCCTGGCATGAACCCACCATATGCCGAGGCAGGGCCACCCTGGGCCATCACAGGGCAGGTTGGGTGAAGCTGCCACCTCCTGCCACCTCCGCCTCCAGCTCCAGAGGCTGCCACCACCATCGGAGACGGCTGGTGCTCTGCGGGATAGCAGCTGATTAGCTCCTCCAGCTGGTTTATTGACTTAGTGGTGACAGTCCCCAGGTGGATTTCCTTTTCCCAAGAGGGTATGTGCATGTATTTGGTGTGTTCAATGCACACAGTCCCTCTTCCACTGCCCAGGGAAGCAGGACGGTGTTCCTGCAGTGCCCTTGCAGGGCTTTGCTGGATGCAGGGTACTCATAGCAGGCAGTGTAGGGGTGCTCAGGGCTGAATGTTCAGGGATGCTCATGGTACAGGGACACTCGGGGTGGATGTTCATGACGCTGGGATGCTCAGATCTGCAGCACAGGGAGGCTCATGGCACAGGGGTGCAGCCAGCAGTGATTTCCCAGGACGAGGGGATGGGATGAGAGTCTGTGACACAGGACCAGCAGAAAGGGGTGTTTTTCCCGGCCTCTCTGGCAAGGAGGTGGATCTCCAGTTATGGATCTGTGTGTCCTGCACAGCAGCAAAGCCTTGTATTGGTGGAGCTCTGCTGTGGCTGCCCTGGGCGGACAAAACCGGCAGGGGGTCACAGCAAAAGAACTGCCTTGTGAAGCCTGAGTCTCGTGTGAGAGCCAGGGCAGGAGTCTCCAAAGGGCAGGACTCCACGGGATATTTGGGCATTTCCTTCCGCAGCCAAACCCAAGCAAGCACGTGTCACTGCTTCCCAAGGAGGGATTGTGTCGGTCTCCGAGAGCTCGGGGTGAAGCTCACGGGTGTCCCCGCCGGAACGAGCTCTCCGTTGGCGGGCAGGGGGTGACTCAGGGTGCCCGGTGTGCTGGCACAGAGGTGCTGGGCCGGACGAGGGCACGCCTGGCTCCACGCAGCCGGCACAGCCGGCGCCAGGCGAGTGCCTCGGGGGGTAAATACGGGTTTGTGCCGGGCCGGCTGCCAGCGCGGCGGGTGAGGTGCCCGCCCCGGCCGGCCGCTCCCCGGGTGCCCCCTGCACCCCACGAGGCGCCCAGCCCAGCCTGGCATCCCCGCCATGGGAGTGCAGCCCGTGGGGAAACCGAGGCACAGGCAAAGCAGGCCGCTGAGGAATGCGCCATGCGGGGCTGTGCCACGGTGGGGACCCAAAGGCCGAGGGCCGGAGCCGGGGCGTGCCGGGGATGAGGGTCCCGGCCGCTTCTGGTGCTGGGCAGCCGCGCTGCCTTCGCCACGGCCGGCGGCCGGCCCGACATTTGTAAGCAATTTGCCGGAGCGTTCCGGAGGTGCTTCCCGCTGCCGCTTGGCAGCCAGACGCCGCACAGAAGCTCGCTGGCTCCCTCGAGGCCTCGATCAGGCCCGGCCCTGCGCTGCGGAGCCTCGTCCCGTCCGGGCAGGCGGCGGGGAACGCGGCGGGGCCGGGGCAGAGCGGGCCGGGAGCCTGGCGGGACCCCTCGCAGGGGTCGTGCTGGGGAGCAGGGCCTGGCAGGGGAAGCCCACGGCTGGAGTTAACCCTTGAGGTGCACCAAGCTGGCTTTTCCCTGGAAATAACCCCTTCAGGGCGTGTTGTATTTCAGCGCTGGGTCCGTGTTCTTCTTCCCGGGGTGTGAGTGTGCTCTTGGTGGGGAGTGGGGGTTGCAGATCCGGCCTGAGAGTGCCCCTGCCCCAGTGCGAACCCAGCGGGGGTGATGATGTGGCTGGGAAGGATCTGGCCGCACCATCCCAGTGCTGTAGCTGGATTAACCCTGCAGCCCTTTCCCAGCCCAGCTCTGCAGTCCCCTGCACCTCTGAACAGGCCAGTCTGGGAGGGCTGTGAGATTGGGAACAGCTTGGCCCAGCCTCTGCTGAGCTCCAGAACATCTCTGTGGAAAAGGATGGGTAGCCTGGGCACCAACGGGGAGAGAAGGAGCTGAAGAAACATGGAGGAAACTTGGGGAATTGGTCAAAAGGAGCACATGGATGGAATGAGGAAGGGGGATGCAGGGAGATGTCCCATCAGCTGCCTTCCTGTCACTGGGTCCCTGGAGTTTGAGGCTGTGCAGCAGAACAGCACTGGTGGAGGGGTCCCAGCTGCCTGGCTGTGCTCTGCTTCTCCTCCATCCCTCCATTCCTCTCCTTTCCCATGCCTTTGTGCTGGGGTACCCAGATGCTTTTTCACCCACACTTCACCTTCCAGCCTTGCTGCAAACCCTCCAGCTCTCCAAGCAGCACTCTACCCAGCTGCAAACCAGGCATGAACTCTTTCCCTTCCTGCCCAAGGTGGATCCAAGCATTTAGGAAGACCCCCAAAGGGAATGCTGCTCCTGGCTCTGCTATTTGTGGCCTGCTCCTTTCTCAGCCACCTGCACTGTGTCCATGTGGTCCTGCCCTGTGTCCTGACCTGGCTGGGCTGCTGCAGCAGGGAACAAATTTGAGGAATGTTGTTCAGGGAGATATGGATGCTGACAGCTGCCTGGGAGCGGGCAGGGACACCCACCATGTCCTGGGACATCCCAGCCCTGCTTATTGGACCCCACTGGCCAGCTCAGTCCCCTTGAAGGTGGGATTAGGGATGGGATTTTGGGGTGAGCTTTCCCTCTTCGAATAGTGAGCATTGCTCAACTCCAGGGCCAGCCCCCAGGGGCTGTGGAATGCTTCTGCCTCTTCTGGAGGTGCTGGTGCTCATTGGGCATCCCCATCCATCCCCTTTCCTTTCCCAGCATTGCACTCCCAGTGGTCATCATTCAGGATCTGCCCCTCCTGCCCTAGGTAAGGACCCCTCTTCCTCCTCTTCTTCCTCCTCCCCTTCCCGCTCTTTTCCGGTGGCAGTTTTGAGCTGCAGATAGTGGGAGCAATCCCAGTGGTTATGGTTGCTCCAGAACTCGGATCAGAAGTGGCCAATTTACAAGTGAAATGTTATTTTTTCCTGGCTGCTGAGGTTGAAGGAAGCAACTTGTCCTTGATGAAGACCCCGGATCCTGGGCTCCTGGGGCTGGGAGGGAAAAGTAGGAGCTCTGCTGAGTGATGGCTTTGGGAGCCAGTTCCTTTGGGAAGAGCTCTCGGATTGGTGGCTGAGGCTCAAAGACAAACAGTTCCTGGAAGAGGTAATGAGGGTGATCCTGTCCCGCTCCCCTCAGCTGTGGCGAGGAGTCACGAGTCCTTCACCAGCAGCCACTCCAAGCCCATTTTGTGTTAATTAGGCTGTTTACAAAACACTGTAAATTGCAGTAATGAACACCCCGGTCCTTGGTTTCCTTTAATTATCCATTTGCATGATGAATGAGCCAGCCCCTCTTCAGCCCTTCTTTTCCAGCAGAGGGGTCACACAGCCCAGTATGGCTTTGTATGGGATCTGCCATGCAAGATGGGCAGAGATCTTGGGAGAGAGGGAGAAGAGAAGGGAATTGAGGAGGAGGAGAGGAAGGAAAAGAACAGGGATCTTCAGTCCCAGATATCTACCTGGCTGCGAGGAAGGGAGTTCCTTCCCAAGACCAACCACATTAGAGTGGGGTTTGAGCAGCTGTTTCACCCCAGGCTCGGAGCCTGGCACTTGGACTTTGATTTTCCATAGGAAAAAGTACAGAAACTATCCAAAGCATTTAATCCTCCCTTGCTCGGCGATGGGGCTGCCTGGAAGGGCACAGGAAGAGCGGTGGTATTTCTTGGCCCCCCACATACCTTCCCCTTTCTTTCCCTTTTGACTTGGCGGATGAATTCCAGAGATGTTAATCCGCTCTCAACCCCTCGGTGAAGAATAAAATGTCCTCTCTGTGTGGGAGGGAGGAATCCATTCGAATTAATTGCGGGAAGGAGCAGGGAGTTGGGGGTGCACTGGGTGTGAGTCTGTGCTGAGGGTGGGCTGAGCATCCTCTGCTGCCCAGTGGTCCCCAAAGGGGAGGGAGGGATGGGCAGGGGATAGGGATGTCCAAGGTGGCACAGTTCTTGGGTCCCCAAAGGGGAGGGAGGGCTGGGCAGGGGGATGGGGATATCTGAGGTAGCACAATCCTTGCATTCACAGCTGGAAGCTTCAGCCTCTGCCCTGGCCATAAAAATGCCAACCATGTGGTCTGTGGGCCAGAGCTCAGTGGCAGTGGCGGGCACAGGGAGTGAGTGGGGGGCAGAATGGCCCCACTCAGCAGTTTTGGGGTGTCAGTGCCTATAAAGGGGAGGGAAGTGCTGTTCTGCCGAGCCACGGTGGCAGGAGCTGCAGGGTCCAACCCATCCTGGGGGCACACAGAGATGGGGCAGGAGAGGTGGAGGGAGGAAAGTGCTGAGCTCGAGCTGGGTCAGCCTGTTGAGGGTTCGTGGAGGTGAACGTGGAGGTAGAGGAGAGTAGAGGAGAGACCCCCGGGATGGGCCAGGCACTGTTCTGCGCGCTGGGAGGTTGGTGTGGCTGTGGGATGGGGTTCCTCTGGGGGCCTGCAGGCTCTGCCTCCTGCCCTGACCTTCACCTCTTGTCTCTGCAGAGCTCCTGGGATCTGCCAAGCGCCTGAATGTGAACTACCAGGATGCAGACGGGTGAGTGCTCCCCTGGAGGGTGCTGGGTGCTGCTGCCAGTCCGGGTGGGCTCCTCTCCCCAGTATCCTGTCAGTCCTGCAGCTCAGAGTGTCATACAGCTTTCCAGGGGAGCTGGAGAACACAACAACATCCCAGAGTCAGGGCAAGCCCTGCACAGGCAGAGCCAATGCCTGCCTGGATCTAAGCTGAGGGGTGTGCTCAATCCATCCTGAAAATCCTTCATAAATCCCTTCTGCGTCCCCCTCTGTAGGGATGGGGGTGAATAGGGTTGGCAGCATGTCCAGCCAGTGCCCTGTTTCCCCCTGGTTGAAGCCCAGAGGAGCACTCAGCCGGCCTCAGCACCTGCACGTGCCTCTGTTTAATATCCCGAAAGCAAAATCCCATTGTTTTAGGGGGAGTTAGAGAAAGAAAAGATGAGGTTGCCAAGTGACCACAGCATATTTGTGTAGCTCATCACTTCCAAAATCCAAGTACTTAATAAGCTGGGTACTGAGAGTTAAAGAAACCACAAAGGCCCATAAAATAAATAAGCACATTATTCTTATTGAATTAACTCTGACCTGTCAGTCATTAGCATTGTTTTTATGTGCTGTTGTTGTACCTAATTTCTACATGTTTTCTTTTGGAGGACTCTGTAGGAAGAGGTGTCCATGATGAGTCTTAACAGGCCAGCAGGGGGTTGGGAACCTGCAGGATGGCTCCATCTTAAAATAATACTGTGCAGATGGAGCTTCATAGAAAAAGAGTTTAATAATAGAAGCAATGATCTGATTCTGATAAGGCACAGGGTTTGTGCTTGGGCAGCTCCAGGAAGGCTGATGGTGGGAACTGGAGTAAAAGGTCCGTCCTCAGGCAGGGCATTGGGTTTCGCTGGGGCACAGGAAGGGGATGATGTGGAGGTGAAACACGAGCATGAGGGTGGCAGTGCATGTCCTGGGAGAGCCATGGTGCTGGTGCTGTCCTCAGCATCACCTTGCTCAGGGCTTGGAGAGGATGGGGTGGGCGAGTGTGGGTCTGTGCAGCCACCCAGGGCAGAGTGGGACCCCACAGGGTTGGGTCAGGGGGATTTTGTAGCCCCCACATTCACACTTTGAGGCAGAGGTTTTGCTGTGGCTCAGGGACATGGTGGGTGTACTGGAGGAGGGAGCAGCCCTCTCTGCTGCGGTTAGTGTTGAGACTTGCACAGTCTCAACACTAACTTGCACAGAGATTTGGGGACTGCAGATTATGAGGAGAGCTGTGCTGGACGAGCTGCATCCCCAGCATTGGGTTTGGACACTACAGAGCCCATTGGAGCCCCACGCTGGTGCTTTCAGGAGCCCCCACATCCCTTGGAGCGGCACACGAGCTAATCCCCGGTGGCACAGGGACCCCTCACTTGGCCTTGGCCCTTTACGTGGCGGCTCAGGGGGAGAGCCAGGCAGACAGGCCCCTTTCACAGCCCCAAGACACTGAGCTCTTTCATTACTGGCGGCCTCCCACGCTCTGCCGTGGGCTCCTGGCAGCCCTGCTGGCATGGAGAGGGGGCAGCTGGCAGAGGGGGCAGGAGTGGCCACGGGGCTGATGTGTTTGCCGGCTGCTGTGAGCAGCGTTAGGGCTGCCTGGCTGCTCCGTGGAGAGGGGATATGCATCTCTCTTCATCCTGCCTGTTTCCCCCAGCAGAAGGCACGGGGTGAGGGATTCCTCTCCTTGGAGTTTCCCAAGGTACACAGTGTGCCTGCATCCCTCACTGAGCCCTGTGGCACAGACAGCTTGGAGGGATTTATCAATGTTTTGCTATGGGGAACCTGAGGCACTGGGAGTGGGGAATTGGGGAGGACATAGCCATCAACAGCCAGTGACAATCCCAGCCCTCAGCCTGTGTGCCTGTGCAGGGGGTGGCTGTGGGGACAGCACAGTGGGGCTGGGGGCCGGGCTGAGCCCTGCCTTGTGCCACAGGTTCTCAGCACTGCACCACGCAGCCCTGGGCGGCAGCCTGGACCTCATCTCGCTGCTGCTGGAGGCGCAGGCCACCGTCGACATCAAGGACAGCAATGGTAAGGGGTGACCCCCAGGCACGGCCCCTCTGGCCACCAGCTCAGCTCTCTGTGCCAAGCCAGGGGCCGTGTCCAGCCCTGCTGAGCCCTGCTGCCCACAGGGATGCGGCCCCTGCACTACGCGGCGTGGCAAGGCCGTGTGGAGCCCGTGCGGGTGCTGCTCCGCGCCGCCGCCTCCGTCAACATGGCCTCGCTGGACGGGCAGATCCCGCTGCACCTCTCGGCGCAGTATGGCCACTACGAGGTGGTAAGTGAGAGCCCAGAGCCACCCATGTGCCCTCCCCGGGGCTCTCTGGGGTACACAGGTGGGGGCAAACCCCGCCATGCTTGGCTGGGAGGGAGGCAGGGCTGCAGGGTGATGCTGAGCCCCTGCACCACATTGCTCCCCCGCAGTCGGAGATGTTGCTCCAGTACCAGTCCAACCCCTGCCTCATCAACAAGGCGAAGAAAACCCCGCTGGACTTGGCCTGCGAGTTCGGGCGGCTGAAGGTGGGTGCTGTGGGCTCTGCCCTACGCCAGGGGCTTCTCTAGGGGCAGCTCTGGTACCCGCTGGCTCCTCCGGGAGCAAAGCGCTGTGTCTGGCCACGGCTGCTCTCCCTCCACCACGAGACTCATAGCCTGGCAGGCAGCACCTGCCTCTTCCCATGGCCGGACACGGCCGGATCCTGAACCTGGGAGCCGTAGCTTTTGCCCCTGACCTCGCAGCAGGGCAGCGTCAGGCTGGGAGAGAAGCCAGGAATTGTTGCTCCCAGTTCTCCACAGCCTCCCCCCACCCACTCCAGCTTTGCTCACAGTTAAGCACGGATAGGCTGAGCTGGCTAATCCCAGCAAGCTCTGAGCATCCAGCCCTACTCCAGGTACCCAGCAGTTCATGGGGACAGGGCCACACCATGCTCTGGGAGACCCTGGCCCAGCCAGCACCACTGGTTGGGCTGGAGCACGGCCAGCCAGACTGTTCTGTGCCCCTCTGGGAGGGGACCAGGGGGATATTTCCATTTTTGGAGTATCTATAATGTCTGCAGCTATAAACAGGGCAGTAAAAATAACTCCTCTGTGCCTCTGGGTTGCCCTGAGATGCTGAGAGTTGCTCTGGGCTGGAGAGACTGGAGGTTTTTAGGGCTTGGTCTGAAAAGCCTGATTATGAGAAGACTATTTCTGGCTGTTGTGACCTTTTACAGCCCCTCACGATAGTGTGGCCAAGCCAAGCACTGTCCAGCTCCAGCCAAGCCTGGGGCTGTGGATGGAAGGGAGTGGCAGGATGGGCAGTGGTGGGCTGGCCCCAAGGATGAGCCCCTCACTGGGAGGGTGCACGTGGGGGTACCTGCACCCTGTTGCTCATCAGTGTCTCATGCAGGTGGCCCAGCTGCTGCTGAACAGCCATCTGTGTGTCGCCCTGCTGGAGGGACAATCCAAGGATGCCACTGACCCCAACTACACCACTCCGCTGCACCTGGCAGCCAAGAACGGGCACAAGGAGATCATCAGGTAACTCCCTGCCCAATGCTGGAAAAACCCATCAGGGCTTGAGTCCCTACCAAACACACCTACCTCCTGCAGGCTTCAGCCCCTTGTCCCCAAAGCAAATGCAAGGTGTTGTCCCCTTCCCATCGCAAAGCAGCCAAGTGCCTGGCCCTGATGTCCATGTCCTGCTGTTCATGCCTCTCCCTCCTTCCTACCAGGCAGCTGCTGAAGGCCGGGATCGAGATCAACAAGCAGACAAAGACAGGCACAGCCCTGCACGAGGCCGCGCTCTACGGCAAAACAGAGGTGGTGCGGCTCCTGCTGGAGGTGAGCGCGGTGGGGATGGGGCTGCGTGGAGGAACAGCCCCTGGGGGTCACCCAGCACCCCTTCCCCTCGGTCCCTTGCCTCCCTTGGGTCTGGTGGCAGGGAGGGATCTGGCCTTGACCATGTCTCCTCCTGGGCAGGGCGGTGTTGACGTGAACATCAGGAACACCTACAACCAGACAGCGTTGGACATCGTCAACCAGTTCACCACCTCACACGCCAGCAAGGACATCAAGCAGCTGCTGAGAGGTGAGGTTAGGAAGGCACTGAGAGGGGCTTCTTCCCCCTGGGACCTGCCTGGGTTCCCAGTGCTCCTGAACAGCCTAAACCAGTGCCAGCATCCCAGTCCCCTCTCACATGTGCCCCTACCCTACACGTGGGGCAGTGTCTGGGGATCGAGTCTTTCCTGCATTATTAATGTTTTCTTCTCTCCTCTCCTTGCTCTCACTCTCTCCTTCTGCCCTCCCTGGCCTCCTGTCTTTCCTCTCTACGCTCTGGCACCTTCTTTCTTCCTCTGTCCCTTGCCTTCAGAGGCATCAGGAATCTTGAAGGTCCGAGCTTTGAAGGATTTTTGGAACCTCCATGACCCGACTGCTCTCAATGTCCGAGCAGGAGACATCATCACGGTGAGGCTGCTCTCTGCGCCCCATCCCCCTGCCCCACCATGGCCCCAGGTACCAGCCCCATCCCTCTTGTCCCATGGCAGGTCCTGGAGCAGCATCCAGATGGCCGATGGAAGGGGCACATCCACGACGCTCAGAAGGGCACCGACCGGGTCGGGTACTTCCCCCCCTCCATTGCTGAAGTCATCAGCAAGCGGACAGGTCAGTGGCCATCGTGGGCATGCTGGGGACAGTCCCCTGTGTGAAACCTTCCCAGCCTTCCCAGCGCCTCCTGTCGGACAGGCCCTGCAGCCCTGGCTAACTAGGAGGGAAGGGAAGGACTCAGGGGGTGTGCCATGGGTGTGGTACTAATCTGGGGGTTGTGGCTCAGCTCTGCCCCTCTCCCTGCCTCCTGCATGGGCTCTGACCACACGTGTTTTGTCTTTGAATGCAGGCATGGTTGTCCCCCGCGTGGCACCCGCGCAGCAGCGCCAGGGTCCCCCCGGGGCCCTCCCGGCCCCCCATGGGGGGCTGCAGCACCTCCCCGACGAGTGTCCGCACCCAGCAGCCCCGAGCGGCCCAGCGGCCTTTGGCCACCTCACCCTAACCCGGACGGCCCCAGGCCCTGACAGCTCAGGTCAGGGGAGCACCTGGGGAGGGAGAGGGGCTGGGGACCTTCCTCTGTTCCCAGCCCTGTCTGGGCAAGGGCACAGGGGGAGACTCTCATCCCACCTCTCCATAGGGAAGCAGCCAGATGAGAGGGAGCAGATGCAGGAAAAAGGGAGTTTTGGGGAGCCCTTAGAGCAGTCCTTTCTCTCCCTGTGTCTCAGCCCTTTGTGTGTCCCTTGCCAGCCCAGGTCACCCTGTCTATGTTGTGCATGCTGGGAGGTGGGAGGGAACTGATGCATTGTCTGTGGCCAGAGGGATCTTGTGGGAGACTGATTTTTGCTGGCATCACTGTGTTGGCACATGGGTCCTTCCTGAGGACCTCTGTGCCCTGTGTCACCCCCGATCCTGGGGTGCTGCTGATGGGCTCCCTGCTTGCCCTGAGCAGCAGGAGACAGGAACAGCGTGGGCAGTGAGGGCAGCATCGGCAGCATCCGCAGCGCCGGCAGCGGCCAGAGCACCGAGGGCACCAATGGGCAGAGCACCAGCATCCTCATCGAGAATGCCAGGGTAGGCACCAGACCCTGCTCCCCGTGCTGCTTCCCTGTGCTGGTTCAGGCTGGTGATGGAGCCCCATCCCCTTCCATGCCCCCTCCTAGCAAAGGAGGGGCTGCTGGAGTTGAGAATCCTACACCAAACACCTGCTTGCTGCCAGGACTCAGCAGGGAGATGCTCCTGGGGGGACCCCAGTTGTCCCCTAAAGCACAGCTGGCCTTTTTGAGTGGAGCTGGAGGCTGTGGTTGGCATCACACAGCATCTCCACCATGTGCTGTGTCACCTGAGAGGATAATAAAAGACCCTGGGCCAAATCCTGCCTGGATCTCTTGCTGGGGGCCAGCCTGTTGCTGGGTGAAGCTGTGCCCAGCAGCCCAGTATGGGGACCCCCACTCTGCTCCTGGGGGTGTGACAAAGCTGGTCTCCAGAGTGGGGTACTTCCTCCACTCAGTCCTCCTCTCCCTCAGCCTCTGCCCTCCACTGGTGATGACCTCCAGCAACACCTTTTGGGATCAGAGCCACGCAATGGGATTTCCCCAGCAGGTGAGGGCTGTCCCAACTCCATGGGGGCCTTGGGGACAGCTGTCCCCACAGCCCCAGGGACTGTTTGCTGTTTAAGTGCCCATGTGACAGTTCTCTCTCTGCCAGGGCCACAGGGCCTCCAGACCCCAAGCAGCTGCCCCCCTGGAGATAGGGTCTTCTCCCACCAGTTCTTGCGTCCTGAGCAGCTCCTCGAGGGGAAGGTAACTGGGACAACTGGGGAATGGTGTGCTGGGTGAGAGGGCCGTGTCTGGGGCAATCAGCCCAGCCAGCAGTGCGCCAGGGACACGGGGAACTGGGTCTTGAGTACACTGGGGACAAGTGAGTCTTGCCCAGGGAGATCCTGTCATCTTGCCTGGAGCAGCCAGGTTGTTCTCGCCCCTGCAGCCACCGTCATGGGCTGTTCTGTGTCCCGTCCTCTCCCCAGGATGCAGAAGCCATTTACAACTGGCTGCGTGAGTTTCAGCTGGAGTCATACACTGTCAACTTCCTCAACGCCGGCTATGACGTCCCCACCATCAGCCGCATGACCCCAGAGGTGAGGCAGGTCCTTCCCCACCCTGAGCTGCCAGCAGTACCCACTGCCCCGAGCTCCCTGAGCCACTGCTGACCACGCCCCACTCTGCTCCCCTTAGGATCTGACAGCCATTGGCGTGACCAAACCAGGTCACAGGAAAAAGATCTCCACGGAAATTGGGCAGCTCAGCATCGCTGAGTGGCTGCCCAACTACATCCCGGTGAGTCCCTGGCACTGAGGCTTTGGCCACCCCCTTTTTCCAGGTCTTTTCTCAGAGCTCTCTGACCCTAGGATAGGACAGGATGGGGTCTGTAAGTAAATACACACTGCAATGGCTTTGACTGCATTAAAGCAGTCAGAGACACCCTAAAAACACAGTCTCCTGGGCAGGGGCAGAGAGGGGATGTTGAAGGTGCTGCCCATTCCTCGATGTTCACGGCAGCGGCTCCCGTGCTCTTTCCAGGCTGACCTGATGGACTGGCTCAGTGCCATTGGGTTGCCCCAGTACCACAAAAAGCTGGTGAACAACGGCTATGACTCCATCACCATCGTGACGGACCTGACGTGGGAGGATCTGCAAGAGATTGGCATCAACAAGCTGGGTGAGTCCCTCCTGCCATGCTGGGGTGGCCCAAGGCAGCCAAGTTTCCCACCGAGGTCCATCCTCACACCCCGTTCTCCCTCAGTCTGGGAGGTGCAGTCATGTCCTGAGCGCCCGGAAAGGGCAGTTCCTGGCTGTCCCTAAGAACTCTCCTTAGCCAGCTGGAGCTGGGCCCAGCCAGGTAGATGCCAGCAGTAGTTTGTCTCCTCCCATAGGCAGGGTTTGGATAACCCTGAGGCCTTTGCCCCAGTGTGTGACATAACTACTACTCTTCTTGGCCAGGAAACAAAGGCCTTGGGGGCTGGAGCTGACCTGATGTCCCTTTCCTTCCTTCAGGCCACCAGAAGAAGATCATGTTGGCTGTCAAGAAGCTGAGAGACCTCCGCAAAAGCCTCAACCAAGCAGAAGCAACTCTGGCAAGACGCAAAGTCCCTGGTTCCCTGGACATTGTCACCATCGAGTCGCTGGAGAATGGGGAGTGCCAGTCCCCACACACGCCCAAAATGACGACCTTCCAGGACAGCGAGCTCAGCTATGAGCTCCAGACGGCCATGTCCAACAGCTGCCACGAGACACTCGGCATCAAGAGCAGCCAGGGAATGTCACGGAGCCAGGAGAGCATCGGGGTGCGGTCGCGGGGCTCGGGGCACTCGCAGGACAACGTGTTGTCCCGGCGCCTCTCCAGCCCCTCGCAGGAGAGCCTGGGCAGCGGCGAGAGCAGCAGCAGCAGCGGGCAGTCCTGTGCACCCCCCCGCAGCAAGGAGAGCCCGGCCAGCCTGCCGGGCCGGCCCAGCCCCGAGCCCTACGGGAAGCTCGTGTCCCCCGAGGGGCTGAATGGCTTTGCCAATGGCGGTGGGGGCAGCCCTCTCAAGGAGAGGAACCTACCTGAAGGCACGGATCAGTACACCCGGCCTGTGGCTCAGAAAGGAGCCGGGACTCCAGCAGTCACTCCCTGTACTCCTCCCCAGACTCCCAGCAAGGGAACAGCCCCCTACGTCTTCATGTACCCACATGTCTCCCTGAAATCCCCAACGGTCCCGTCCATCCTGGGAGCAGAGCAGCCCAAGGCCTTGGCACACCCATACCCCTCCATCTCCCCTGGACAGAAAAGCAGCCTGCAGACGTCAGCCCAAAAAGGCTTCTCTTACCTGCACAGCCAGTGCGGCCCCACAGAGCCGCCCACCACAGCCGGGGAGCAGCACAATGGGGGTGAAGGCTTGAAACACAAGAAGCGCTCGCACAGCCTGAACCGCTATGCGCTGTCGGACGGGGAGCACGAGGAGGAGGAGGGGGCCCCCAGCAGCACCCTGGGCTCCTATGCCACGCTGACGCGGCGGCCGGGCCGCAGCCACATGCCACGGGCCTGTCTGCAGGCAGATGCCAAGGTGACCCGCAGCCAGTCCTTTGCTATCCGGGCCAAGCGCAAGGGCCCTCCGCCGCCGCCTCCCAAGCGCCTCAGCTCCGTGTCCAGTGCCCTCGCTGCCGAAGCAGATGGCGAGCAGCCCCCCAACCCTGAGCGGCAGCCCACAGCCCCCCAGGATGTGGTTGACATAGGTGCCACCCCCAGTGATGCCGGCCGTGGCAGGACAGTGAAGAGCCTGGCGGCTGCACTGGAGGGAACACCTGGTGTGAGTCCGTCCAAGCCCCTCCTGGCCCCAAAACCCCTGCACCTGACTCAGGACTGTCTCTCCCGGGCAGATGTGTGTGAGGAGTCCCATGATGGCGGTGACATGAGCAGTGCCACGCTTTCCGATGGCAGCAGGGACCCCTTTGATAGTGGCAAGCCACGGAGACGGACAGTAAGTGAGCCCAGCGCTCCTATGACAGAGGTGGCTGCGCAGGGTGAGCGGGAGGATGCCTGCTCAGACACAGAGGAGGAGGCCAAGCCAGGGGTGTCCTCTTCATCATCCCAGAACAGCTCCAGTGAGTGCATCCCCTTTGCAGAAGAAGGCAATTTAACCATCAAACAGCGGCCAAAGCCCAGCGGGCATCCCAAGGCCGACATGGCCGTGCTGGACATAGAGCCTGGTTCCCAGCCAGCAGAGCCCCAGGGCCCCGCTGGGAAGGAGCCAGCAGCCCCCGCTGTGACCAAGGAGCCCCCTGTGCTGGAGTTCAACCTCACTGAGTCGGACACGGTGAAGCGCCGGCCGCGCTTCAGGGAGCGGGAGCCACTGCAGGCGGTGCTGAAGGCGTTCAGCATGGCGGGGCAGGCGGAGGCGGGGGGCACCCCCACACCCCAGTATGCCCAGGCCCAAGCCGTGAGCATTGCAGGCCCCCCTGCCCCACCACCGGCACCACGGCCCACGCTGGCCGGGGATGCCTTTGATGATGACAGTGTGGAGTTCAGGATTGCTGAGATAGAGAAAAGCATCTTGTCACTGGAGAAAGGGATGAAGAAGGCCCCGAGCCCCACCAAAGCCCCCAGCCCCACAGAGCTGGTCGGCACGGCCGTGGTGAGGACACCCATTCCAGGTATGGGGGTTTGTGGAGCTGTCTCCAAGGTGGTAGTGGGGCTCCCTCCCGTGTCAGTGTGGGAGGTGAGGAGGATCTATGTCACCACCTACTATGAGTCCCCTTCCTTTGCAGATGTCCCTGCCAAGCACACCTCCGTGGCATCCACTAAGCTCGTCTTCTCCGGACCCAAGACCATCTACCAGCAGGTCCTGCAGCCCTCCCGCCACACTGTTGCTCCCTGGGCGGCCACCGAGGCGGTGCCAGATGTGATCGGGTCCCTGCCCAGTCCCAGCTCACTGACGCTGGAAACGGGCAGCAAGGTGTCAGCAAAGCCTTTGGCAGGTGCCCCAGGGGCCAACCTGGCCCAGCAGCGGCTGGAGCAGACCAACTCCAGCCTGGCTGTCACGCTGCAGGCAGCAGAGAAGAAGATCACAGTGGAGGAGGCAGAGAGGTGAGGGAAATGCTGGGGCTGGGCCCCTTGATGCGGGGTTGGGCAGGTCCCAAGGAGGGCAGAAGGGCTGTGCATGGGCACCTCATGCCTGCACCACACAGGTCACATATGCTCGAGCCCAGCTCTGCTGAGTTCCTGCTGCTGGGTTGGGTCCAAGTTTGGTCCAGCCTCACCAAACCTTCCCCGTCAGCACCTGCAGCCTTTGGGCAGTGCTTCAACTCTCTCCCTTTCCTCCTCAGCCACCCTGGGACTGCGCACTCAACCAAGAACATCTTAGAAGACATCAGCAACATGTTTGATGACCTGGCCGACCAGCTGGACGCAATGCTGGACTGAGGCTTGCTCCCTCCTTCCCCTCCCTGCCGCCGGCTGCTGCACCAGTGCCCCTTGTGATGGGGGAAGAATCTGGCACCGAGTGGTGCCTGCAGGTCTCTCCAGCCGCCTCCCTCCCCGCGCTTTGCACTGCGGCTGGGAACACAGCTGCCCTCCTTGCCCACCACTGGCTCTTATGTCACGTGTGCCAGCGTGGCCTTGGGCCGGTTTCCGAGGGGGTCAAGCATTTCCCACCAGACTGGCAGCAGGAGAGCCCAGAGGGGCTGCACATGCAGTCCTGGAGGGCACGGAGAAGCCCTCGTTCCCTTGCACAGAGCTGAGGAGCCTCCACAAGGGACCTTTCTCTTTCCCCGCTGCATTGTTGAGTCCTGCCTCTTATTATTTATCCCCTGCCAACAATGTGTCACAGGAGAGACCTCCCCGGGCAGCTGCCACCGAGCTGGCGATTCACTGAGCAGCCCCAGCCCCGGCCAGGCCTGACAGCAGCTAAAAGAAGACAGGGCTTGTCGCAATTTGGCAGCTTGCAGAGCGAGAAGGAACCTTTCTGCTTTATTTGCCGCTTTTCCAAACGCGTCAGCATCAGTCCGCGTGAAATCCAAGTGGATCGAAATCCCTCCAGCGGGACCCACAGACCCCTCGAGATGGTGCTGGGGCTGGCACAGCCTGCAGAGCAGCGGATGCTCCACCACGGCCCTGCCGGACATGGGAGCCTTCCTGCCCCTTCCCAGAGTGATGAGGATGGTGATGGCAGTGCCAAAAACCTGGGAATTTGGGCCAGTCTGTCTAGATCATGCTGCTCAATGGAGTTCACCCCCTGCCAACACCGTGCCTATGCAAACCCCCACCCTGGTCCTTCCAGAGTGAAGCAGCAGCGTGATTAATGATTTTTAACTTTTTTTCTCCCCTCATCCCTTTTTTTGGGAGAAAACAGTCCTGTTTCCCAGTGCCCCTCCCTGCGGGGAGCTGCTGGCACAAACCCCGCCGTGAGCATTGTTCGACAGTAGCAGCGTTTGAGACGTGATCCTTCTCTGCGGCTCTGCAGCCCAGCGGGGGAGCTGACCCCGGATGCACCGGGGGAATTCGGCCCGGGAGCAGCTCCCGCGCGCCGGATGCGGCCATTCACAGCCCGTGGCTGCAGCGGGGGAACGGCAGCGAGAGCTCCCTGCGTCCCGGCGGGAGGAGCGGCTGCATCGCTCCGAGACAGATTTCTCTCGCAAGATCTGCTCAGTAGTGCATGGCTAAATATGTCCAAGAGCCCCGAACTTGGCTCGCGCTCGGCATGCCAAGCAAATGAAAGCATCAGAGCACCAGAAGGGAACCGAAGATTGTGCTGAAGTGCCATTTGCTACAACAAAAATTCCAAACAAAGGGAAAGAAAAATCCACGTTTCCCTTTAAAAAAAAAAAAAATCACCATTGCAAAACCAAACTGGAGAGGGAGAAGGTGGCTGAGAAGGCAGTTGCTTCCCAATCCTGTTGGGAGTTTGCAGCTGGATTGGACTGTTTGCTGCCCCTTGTGCTGTTGCATGGGAAGGGGAGCAAAGCCCACCTGAACATTCCTGAGGGGAGATGTGCTGTGGGCTGGGCAGGCAAGAGGTGCCAGCCTGGCTTCTGGGCTAAAAAGCAAATATAGGAAGCCCTGAAAAAACCTAAAATCCTGTCGTTGGCCAGGACTTCAGGTCAGTGTGAGGCAGATAAGACACTTCTTCCCTGGCTCCGATTTCTGTTCCACACTGAGTGTATCCACTGCCCGTGTCTGAGTGCCACGTCATGAACATGTTTTCAAATAGCTACAACCAGTAGCACTTTATCAAGAGGTTCACAGAAACCTTTTAAAACTCATTTTTACTCTCACGAGTCAACTTGGGACAAACCCAGTTATTTTTTTCTCCAATGTTGATAAACTGTAAATGTTTTTTTTTTAAAAGCCAATGTATATATTTTAAATGTGATTTATTATATATATTTACTAACCAGAACTGCAAGTCTTGGGTCAGGGATAAGAGGACACTGGGGTGGAGCTGCCGCTGTCTGAGCCACCTGAGGGCAGCACAACGCTGCTCTCATTGTCAATAAGGGAATTAAACATTTGATTTTGCAGAAGAATGCCTATTTTTTGAGCTCTAGATCTCTATTTTGAAGCTACTGTATGGTGTGTAAGTTATGTACACTGCAACTGGGACTAACTGACCCCAGCTGCACCTGCTCCGTGCAGCGAGACAGTGAGGGGAAAAAATAGCCCGTGTAATCACCAGACTGACAACAGATTTTAAACCATCTGCTCTGTTTGTGTTAATCATGTTTTGTTTTCCACTAACATCCATTAAGACTAAATTCTATTAAACAGTGGGGCATATTTTACCCTTTTGATAGTTTTGCCTAGTTGTGTCCTTTGTGTCAAATGGCACAAGCCTGTCTCCTACTGCTTGAAGTCCATCGAGGATCAGCTTTATCCTGTCCCCTGAATGCTCCAGGGTTCCTCAGATAATCTCCCCTGGTGAGTCCCAGTCTCCTCCCGTGAGGTTAATGTTCAGTGTGAGTCTCACCACCACGGCAGTAACGTGGTGACAGCGCTGGTGTCCCAGTGCCCAGCTCTGCCCATGTGACACCTCCACTACCCCCCTGTGCCAGGCAGAGCATTCCTCCCTCCTCCTGCCTGCTCAGAGTGTGGCCACTGTCACCCCAGGGCCTGCTTTGCTCAGGACAAGCAGCCCAGGCCTCCTTATCCCACCACTGCTTGTCTCCAGTGCTCCCAGTGCCTCTTCAGCTCACCCTGACCTTTCATTCATCCAGAGGGATTCAAACTGTGCCACCAGCCTCGACTGAAGCAGTGCCTGGGATCCAGGAAACCACCAGGTAAGCAAACTTATTCTGTAGGAAGAGGTGTTCAGAGATGGACAGATTTGCCCAAAGCTGGGCAGAAACTGGGAAAAAGGCCAGAACTGGATCCCAGGAGCATCAAGCTCTCAGACTGTGTTCCTACAACAGGAAAATCACACCCTGTGACCCCAGCAGCCACAAACATTTTTACCTCCCTGCTTTGCTGGGTGCAAACTCATTCCCACTCTTAGGTGTGTTATCCAAGACAATCATTTATTGCCATTCATATAATGGATGCTTGTGGGTCTGGGTTTGTTTCTTTTTTTCTTTTTTATACAATTTACAAGTTTTAATACAAATGAAATATTTTTACATACATCCCAAAAAATTTAATATAAAATATACAGCATTTAAAAACATCTGATGTAGGAAATTTCCTTCTGAAGCCGTGCACCCTGACCCTTGGACACTTCAAAGGCTGAGGGAAGGGTGGCACTGGCAAGACCGTCCAAAAGGCTCCGTTCATACACTTTAGCTCCCTCCAAGTCTAGCAGGGGAAGGAGGATGCAGGAAAATAAACATTTGTGATCACCCAGAGGAGGAAACCTTGCAGGTGCCTCCTCCAGCGGAAGGTGTGGCCAGCAAGAAGCCCTGGAATCCGCTGCCTTTTATCACCTACAAAAGTTCATGGCACAGGGCAAGAGCTGAGGTCTGGGTGGGGGGAAAGTTAGGACAGCAGTGAGCAGCTCTGTCCTGCCTCTGACTCCAGCTCAGCTCTGCCACAGAGGAGATCATATCCCACTTGTGATCCGACCCTGGCATCAGGAAGGAAAGCTGATTTCTCAGGGGCCAGGTGTCACAGATCTGGAGCTGGCATTTAGTGAACTGAGGCTGAGAAAGGTGCAGCCTGTTCTCCCTGAGCCCTGCAGGTGCCAGGGGAGTGAGGGCACAGTCCAGCCTGGCTGGCAAAGGTGGGCAGACACTGCTGTGGCGCAGGGGAGCAGCCCTGTGCTTCCCCAGGGAGCTGCTGGCTCCCTATCCCATGCAATCCTGCCAGCACAGGATCTCTACTTCTGCTCCTCAGCTGCAGGAACTGGGTCCAGGGCTTGGAACACCCCCAGCTGCCCCCCTCCAGCATCCTCAGTGTGTCCCCAGAGCTCAGGGGTTGGCTGTAGCCAGCTCTGCTCCTCTACCAGCCCCACAGCAGGGTGAGGGTATTGCTTAGAGACACTCAGCCGTGTCCATGCTCTCTGGTTATGCTGAAAAGTGAGGAAGACAAGGTGGAGCAGCAGGGCAGAGCTTGGGGTTCCCAGCCAGCTCCCTGCCTGCCCAGGAGGGACCAGCTGCCACTTGTTAATCTCGGGTACCAAAGGGGAAATAACAGCCAAATATTGTAGTGTTAATTTTGGGACCAAAAACAGGGCCAGGATTTACCAGCTTTAGTCAGTGTTTAGAACTAGGGTCAACATCTCCACAAGCTGCAAATATTCTGGGAGCCAAGTCTGTGTGCTCCTGCGTGGCCCCTGGCTGTCAGCCCACAATGGCACTAGAGCTCCCAGTACAGATGGGGTCTGGTCAGAGCTCAGGAGCTTGTGTGCTGCACTGGGGCTGATCATGGTTGGCTGTAGCACTCAGGGGAGGGTCCTCCCCAGCAAACTAAGAGGTCTCCAGAAAAACACTGAGCAGATGTTGCTCAGGGAGGTTGTGGCTGCCCCATCCCTGGAATTGTTAAAGGTCAGGTTGGACAGGGCTTGGAGCAACCTCAGATAGAGGAAGGTGTCCCTGTACATGGCAGGGGGTGGAACAAGCCATGCTTTAAGGCCCCTTCCAACCCAAACCATTCTGTGGTTCCGTGTGAAGGCATTAGCACGGAGAGGAGAGATTTCCCAGCACTGTCACAGACAGACATGATTGGCGGGGGTTCCCTGTGCCTTGGAGAGCAAGTACTGGATGCAGCACGGTCCTGGGATTGGGAAAGGAGCCATTCACCAGCTCTGTATTAGTCACAACTGCAAGTTGCAGATATCCTGCCTGGAAGGGCATCCCCTCTCTCTAGGGCGGGATAGGCAGGGCTCAGGCTTTATCTGGAGCTGTGGCTCTCTCAAGCAGGCACATTACTGAAGCAGAACAGCAATTCAGATCACAAACAGGAGAACAGCTATAAAACCTCTCTGGGGGTTGTTAAAGAAGATAAAAGCTGGTTCAACAGGGCTGCAGGAAGCTGAGCCATGCTGGCTCCCTACAGGCAGGTAGAGCTGCCCTCCCTCTGCACCAGACCAGAGGATCACAGGCAGCCTTTCCCAAAGCCCTGTCTCATCCCTCTTCTGACAGAGCCAGCACGTGGCTGTGACAATGACACTAGAGGGCAGGGCTGGCTCAGCCCGGCTGTCCAGAGACTGTCCCTTCCCACTTGTCTCCTCGGGAATGTGAGCTCCCAGCACTCCTGGGACTGCAAGAGGGATGGCTCCTTTGCCCCGGGACCCAGGGCAGGGAGGCGGGGAGGGCATGCACGGGCACGCACACACGGAGAGCAGGCAGAGATGGAAAACCAAAACGGGTTTCAATAGAGATCTCCTGCTTCAGCAGCCCTACTGGTCCCAGATTCTCCTGCCAGGCCCAGGAGACCCATCTGCTCACAAAGAGGAAAGGAGTCGCTTCATTTTAGCATCACCATGATACTAACAAATACCTCTAGCAATAAATAAATAAAGGAAAAGCAGCCTGAACAGGCACCAGAGCTTGCAGGCTCCTGTGAGGGTACCTGGCAGGCTGGGGAGGGGCTGCATACCTGTGGAGGGATCCCTGCCTGGGGCCCGGGAAGGTGCCAAAGTAGTTTTGCCAGGAGGCTGTCTGGTTTGCATGTGTGAGGGAAAACTCCCTGAGCCTTTGGTGCAGCCACTCTCCCGGTGGCTGTTTGGCCCTGGCTCCAGGGAACTTGAGCTGGGTGCTTTTAAAACGGAGAATTCATCCCCAACTTGGTTTCAAACTGCAACTTCTGCCTCTTTTGGTAACGGACGCGGACTCTGGAGAAGAAAAAAGAGAGTCAGTATGTGGAGGGGTGAAAGGCAAGACTGCCCCACTGCCATTCCTGAGCTGCCAGTCCCAAGAAGCAGGCTGTGGCCTGGCCTGGGCCCTGTGGTAGCCTGGGAGGGGAATCAAATCCAGAGAGCAACCCATGGTCTCAGTCCTACCCCATCCTGCTAAATCCCATCTCCAAGGACACCAGACACAGCACAGAAAGGTCCAGGAACTGAGACGGTGTCTCTATCCCCATCAGGGTTCCCTGTAAGCCCCACTGCTTTTCCTCCCCAGCCCATTTCCTGAATCAATGTTCATTAGCGTTGACTCCCAGCTCCGGCTGCTCCCTGTGCTGGGAAGAACAGCCAGTCACTTTGCCTGCTACTCGTTCTTGGCTTCAGCCACTTCCTGTGAAAGCGAGTCTCACAGTCCAGGCTCTGTGTGAAGGCACATTTCCTCTGCTGCGATTCAATGCCTCTCTGTCCCCATGGGACAAGATGGAGAGAACAGCCCTCCCCAGTTCCATACTGGTGCTGCATAGACCCTGGCTCTCTCCCTCCCTTTGGTTTGAGATAAGGAAATTTTGTTGTCCCTTCCTGCTCCCAATCACTGCCACTGCCCTTCTCTGACCCTCCTTCCTCCCCTGCGCTTCCTCCCTGGGAGGTGGAACGTGGGCCTGCACACAATAGCCAGGTGATTTACACAATGCAATCAGCTCTTCCTTTTTGTTCCCCACCCTGTTCCCTGGGCATCATTTTTTTATGCAGCTCAAGGTCAGGCTGGAGGAAGGCTCCAGCCCTTTCTCCCCATCCTCCCTTCAACCCCCATACCTGATTTCATGCAGCTTCACAATCTCATTGATGATAACCACAAGGACCAAGGAAAGAAAACCCAGGAGCCATGAGACCGGAGAGATGGAGACGTGGTTAAAGGTCAAAGAAGAATTGAGGTTTTCCCAGAGTTTCAGGTCCAGCACAGTCTGTGCCACTTGCCCCAGCAACCTGAGATTAAAAACAAACAGAGCAGATCTCAGCAGACCTGACAAGCTTCCCAGGATCTGCAGATCAGGGTTCAGGCCCAGATGAAACGCTCACAACAGAGACCCTTCACCAGTTCAGCAGTGGAGATTGATTGCCGTGTACTTTATTCTCCTCAGCACCAGCAAACTGGTGCTGGAGTGGGCCTGGAGCCCTCCTTGTTCCAGCATCCTGGAACACCTCCCCAGGGCCTGGGGGTACTCACACAACAGCCACAGTGAGCGTCCACCACCGGTTGGAGAGGGGGCTCTTCTTCCACAGGGGCTTGGTGCGATGGACGTGGGTGATGGATATGAACACTGCAGGGGAAAAGAGCATTATTTAGCATCACACACAGATACAGCACTTTACAAGGTACATCGACACCTAAGGGATATGGGGTTCACGTCCTTGGAACCGACCTTCCATTCAAGGCTCTTTCAGACCAGGCTCCTCACAGCAATGCCAAGTCCCTGGAATGCAGGTGGGGGCAGTGCAGTGGTTGTACTGCACACAGTTATTCACTGTGAGGTCGGTTCACAGCCTGAGCAGCTAAAACAGAGCAGGCAAAGGCCCGGGTCTGGGGAGTGGGACAGGGGTGGGTGTGCCCTTGTCCCAGTGCTGCACCAGAGGAAAGCTCCAGCCCAGAGAGAGATTTAGCCAGAGATCCAGAGCTGTCTGCACAGGACTGAGCATTTGCTCAGCTTTCACTTGGGCTCTTCCAAACAGCTGCCAGGCAAAGCACCCCTGCCTTGCCTCAGTGGTCTGAGGGACATAAAAGTACTGCAACCCCCTCTCTCCAAAGCTGGAGATCAAATCAGGAAGCATTTCTGTTGGACTGGACACCTGCACATCTCAGCACACAATGCTCTGCCCAGCCCCATGGGACATGAGGAACAGGGAGCAGAGATCCTTTAGGTTTCTCAGGGAGCACCTGGACCTACTCTGCCAGGCAATGGGTGCAGGTGATGAGGGTCAGCCAGGAGCTGGCTGCACACCCTTCCAAGAGGGTTTAAAAAGGCTTCCAGCTCTCTAACAGTCACAGCTGCACCAGTGCCCTTTGGAGGAAGGCAATAGGGTACTTCACAAAATAGCAAGAGGGATATAAACACTTTAGAGGCAGGGAATATTTCTGGAGAGCTACAGGTGCTGCTACTAACTTTCAAGAAGGAAAAAGGGATTTGGCTCTCCTGGTGAGACTGGACAGAACCAGCACTTTACCAGGCTGGTAGGAAGCAGAATCAGTTCTGAGGGTGTTGTCTTTCATCTGCCAGGGCAATGTCAGGTGAGACAGGGGAATTTGTGATTTGTGCCTGTGCTGTGAGGCCACTGCAGTGTCTGCTTCTATCAGGGAGTTTGTGCTCTGGCATAGGGGGCAAAGAAAGAGACAGAGGATGCAAGTTTTCCCCCAGAGCAGGGAATGGGGTTCTGGGAACAGGGACTTACCTGTGTGTAACACAATCAGGCCAGCTGTGAGCTTCTGGGCTACCAGGAGAGCGTTGGAAAATGTCCCAAACCAGTCAGGAGCACCATCAGCATTGCTAGGGAATGAGAGGACACGGGAAAGAAGTCAACAGTGGGCACTTAACGGTCTGACCTGTTTCCACCAGGGCCGTGTCCTCCTTCAGCAGCTGAGGGATCTGTGTGAGCTCAGGCTGTCCTGGTACCAAGAGGTGACAGTGAGCACTGATGTAGCTCTCAAGGCTACAGGGAGAGCAATCAGCCCTGGTGGGTCATGGAAGAGGCTGAAGCTTGTTAGAAGATTGGAATCAGTTCTCCTTGGAAAGGGCAAGAGCAGTAGGATGTGTGTTCCAGGGCCAGTTCCTCACCTGTGCAGCATGATGGAGGAGCAGGCTGTGAGGTTGAGGCTGGTGGTGTTCACCCCTTTGCAGGACTCATGCAGGGTGAACCCGAAGCAGATGAGGCAGGAGCAGATGGTCAGGCTGAATTTCAGCAGGAAGCAGAGCAGGAAGTAGTGCTGAGTCTGTGAATAAGGGAAAAGAAGGAGGATGACACGGGCATGTCAGTGGTACAACCTCCTCCCCATGAACCATCAGAGAATCAGTGGCTGCAAAAGACAAGCTGTAGTACAGATGAGATGCTGCACTGACGATCTGCCCTCTGGGCATGCTGGAACAGGGGATTCCCTTCCTGGCTCATGCCATGGATCAATTTACTGAGCGAGCTGGGAAGGCACAGGGCTTCAGCTATGCATCAACACTGGGACAAAGCAGAAGAGAAAAATGTGGGGACAATTTAAATCTGAGGGGCCACCTACCTTCTTGGGAATAGAAGTCAAGTTTTTTCCTGTTGCCATGGTCATGATGGAGCTGTGGGGAGGCTTGCCCAGGAGCGAGATACTGGAGGAAGGTAAGTTAAGTGTCTCAGTGTGGTGTTCAGGCACCAGAGCTATTATGCTTTTATCTGTGTCTAACATTTGAACCCAAATAACCTACTCAGACTGCTTGAAGCATTAGCACTTATCTTTATATATGCTGTAAAAGGTGCTATTCATGGCAGGTGCACATAGAGAGAGAAGTGACCTTCAAATGTATGAGGGAGAAAAAACCACCTGTGGTACCTTGGCCTCCACCTGACACCCCAGACTCTCCATCACACAAGGCAGGGGTTAACACAGCAGCACACAAATGCTCCTGTCATTGTTTCCAAGCACCTTGTCAAAACAGGTGCTTGGAATAATCCTTGCAGCCTTCTTATCATGCTGTGGGTGAAGTCAGTTTTCTTTTAGCCTGGACATAGTGAGGCTGAGGGAGTGGTCTGTGCATCCTGTGGGGGGTGGGAGGAGATTATACCCTGAAAGACTCACCTGAGCAGTGGGTAGCAGAAACAGGAGAGCCACACGATGTCTGTGGTACTGAGGATGGGTGGCAGCTGCACCAGGCAGGAGAGGAACTGGACAGAAACAACCCAGAGTGAAGAGCATGAGCAGTGCTAGGACACACTTGTTACCCAAAATGCTGTCTTCCCCCAGAACACTGGGATGAGCTGGTAACTGGGCTGCCACTGCACAGCCCCTCCATATGTTCCTGTGGCAGGAGCTGCAGGGGATGCTTGTCCCCAGGCAAAAAGGGTTTGAAAGTAAATGTAGAAGGGTCAGGGAGCAGGGGCAGTGCAGGTCACAAAGTCTCCATCTGTAACTTCCCCAAACATGCTGTGTAAACCTGACTGAAGGTCACGTTCCTCTCTCGTGGCTGCCCCACTGCAGCCAACCAAATCCATGCCAGCCCTCCTGTCCTCTGAGTTAAACACTGTCCCCAGCCAGGCCAGGACTCACCTGAATGACAACCAAGGTCAGCTGGCACTGCAGCAGGAAGAGGAAACACTTGCGGATCCCATACGTTGCATGCCTGGCCTGGAAGGAAGCACAAGCCCTCAGAGCCCTGCTGGGAGCAGCTGCCAGCCAAGAGCAGTTATTGGCAGGCAGGGGCAGAACATGTGGCCTGCAGGGGAAGTGGGAGGGGAGAGGATCTGGACACACTGAAAGCAAAAAGAGAAGGTCTCTTGCCTACATAGAGAGGCTCTGGAGGAAAGGCAGAATTTAGCCGAGGGGTAAGTTTGTTTAAACTCTTGGCTTTTCTGGGGTTACACTTCTCCCTAACACTGCATTGCTGTCTGGCTAGGGATCTCTGCAAGATACACTTCATCCAGATGAACAATATTCATGTTCTGTTGCCACAAGGCACCATTCCCAAACAATCCCCTACACCTCGGACCAGGAGGGCCAGGCAGGAAAATTCTCCCTGTTGTGCTTCCTGAACAAAGGCCAGGAGACACAAGCAAAGCTCCTGCTGGCAGCACCATGGGCACCTCAAGCAGAATGCTCGTGTGAGCTCCTGGTTCTGCTCCTTGCAGAGGGGAGAGGGGATTGCCTGGCTCACCTGCTCTATGAGCCTGATGATGCTGGTGCTCTCCTCCTGGCGGAAGGACATGGAGCAGGGCAGGCTGTTGAGCTGCCCTGAGAGCTGCAGTGGGGTGAGCTCCTCAGAGCCATTGGTCAGGGTGGTGCTGGTGGCATAGCCAAAGGTCTCCCAGGAGCAGCGGGATGGGTAGAGAGGGTCCAGGGCTATACTGCAAGTACAACACAGGGGTGTTGGTGAAAGGCCTCATCCCAGAGGAGAAACCGTCTCACTGCAGTCCAGCTTGGAAAGTCACACTGTGCTGTGCCATGCTCTGTATACCTTGCTCAGGAAGAGAAGCCTGAGCTATGACATGAATTTAGGATCAATTTCCCTAGACTTTCAGTTATTCACAGAGAAATAATGAACATATTTGGGTTTGTAGCACAAGGTCAACAAATTGGCTGATCGAGAGGGGTATTTCCACTCTTTCACCCAATGGGAAGCATCTGTAATGCCAGTTGGGGCACAACAGTCCAGCATGCAAGAGAGTATCTTCCTTTCAGACATGGAAATAGCTCTGTGTGTCAAGAGCCCTAAGCAGTTATCCCATCCAATACCCCCAAACCTCCATTATGAAGACAAATTCAGCTAAAAACGGGCAGAGCAATTGTGAGCATCTCCCCGCACAATCCACAGGTGTGGTGTGACCCATGGCTGGCTACTTGCTAAGATCAAGGCAAAGGCAGATGGAGGATGAACAGACCCTGGCCCACCTGATATCACTTTGCAGGAAGAGGCAACTGTTCCGAAGGTTGGCAGAGCTTCCCAGACAGCAGGTCACCTCCCCATACTCCTGCATGATCTTGATCATCTCACACATGGCTGCAGAGGGACAGAAAGAGCAGTAGTGTGTTATGTCATTATGCACACAAAAATGCAGTGTTCCACATCCTTTCCAATCTGGATAACTAACAGATCTTTTAAAGCTGCCCCAACTGATACTTGCCAGTCATGTACAGGGAGATCCACAGTCAAGGCACAAGATAGTTAATGAACTGCAGACCAGGTGCTCTGTATACCTGCCACTGCAGGAACTGAGCTGTGGTTCAGAGAACTGTGACCCAGAGATTTGAATTTTTCAGACCAGAGATGTAGGTATCGCCTGGGTGCATGAAACAGCTTCAGCATCAAATGGTCTTGTTAGAAAACAGCAGAAAGGAAATAAACCTAAATCATTCAAACTGAAAATAAATACAATGTTTCAAACTCTGTTCAGCAGCACATCACTAGTGTCATTGCAAGTCTAAAGGAATAGAGGGAATGTAACAAACCACTCCAAAAGCAGTGCCACACTCAGCCATGCTCAGAGCCAGCCCCTGTTCCTGCACTCCCACCCACTACCACTTCTACCCTTTATCAATATGTTTATCAACATCCCCAGAGCCTCTAAGTCAAAGCTGCTGTTTGATCTGATTTTAGTTTTGTAGCTCTATGCACAGTGCTCTCTCTGTGTGTACATGGATTTTCTAGAATGCTCCAGACAAAAACCCCCAAGCCTCCCCTCTGCAGATTCCCTTGTAAACACCTTCACTAAATGCCTGGTGCACAGAGACCTGCAGCACAGTGAGGGGTTGGGTCAAGTGGGGAGCTGCCACTTCTGTCAAAATGAGAGAGAGGAAATTTGGGCACTAAGTGTGAAGGCAGACTGGACTCTGATTGACACACTGGAAACTGTGACCAGAGGTACTAAAATGCCAAATCATAATGATGCTCCACACTTTTAATGGACTCGGCAGGTATTAGCCAGCTGAGCACTCAGCCCCTTTCTTAGATAAAGTAATATCTCAGAGAGAGAGAGAAATTTTGTCCTTTCTGTTTTCTGCAATCAAAACCTGCAAAGCAGCAGAAGGTGTTAACAGCAACTGCCAAGGGAAAATTCTTCTGGGAAGTGATTTCTGAGTTATATAACAGTTGTGAGCAGAGATCAAAGTCTCCTGGTACACTGATAACACTCATTTAATGAAAGGCAGTAGAATTTTGGATGTTTACTTTTGTGTCTCTTACGAATGCAAATTGAAAGGAGTGGTTCTCAGCCCAATTCAGTAGCTGGGCAACAGCTGCACTAAAATTAAGTCAACACCTGGCTCCCCACAGGTAGCAACAGGGGGTAATTAATATCAACATGTCCTTCTAGATCTCTGGAATTTATCCCCTTCCCTTCACCCATGTCCACACTTGGATGAGCCAGACCAAGAAGCTGGGGAAGGAATTAATGGACAGGAGCAGGAAAGGCCACTTACTCTCTGGGGTGCAGTCTGTGAACAGGGGCACCAGCAAAGGCACGTTGTCAATGTTCTGCAGGTGAGGTCTCACCTGGTGGATTCCCCGGGGAAGTTTGGCCTGAAAAAGAGAAAGGACAGATAAGCCAGGGAGTGTGAGGGAGAGGTATTTCAGAGGGAACTGCTGAAATGAGAATGATGATTCCTGGAATTATGCAACTTTAAGATCAGATACAAATTCATGTTCCTGCAGACAGAACTGGCTTTCCCAAGCCACTGTCAGAAGTTTTCTGATAAAGTTCTACACTGACCTGCCAAGCTGCCTGTGCTTGCCCTCAGGGTTTGTAAGGTCAGTGTGACAAACCTGTGCTCAAGGATTTCTAAGGACTTTTTGCCTGTGTGGAGAGTCTAGTCAGACACATCTGCTGTCTCCCAGCAACTGGATCTATTTCAGTTGCAGCCACATCAACCTGCAGCAATGCAAGAAGGGTTCTTGCCTTCTAAAACCAGGCCTAATAGATTTTTTTTAAAATCTGTATCTCTGATATTCCTGTAATCTCTGCTGGGCATGTGTGAAGTCTTTATGAAGCAGGAAGGGCTTGTCTCACACTCTGACCACTGGGCAGCACCAGTCTGTGGCTCACATCTGGAGGAGAGTGTTTCTTCCGTCCGCATGGAAAGTGGGGATGTTCCCACTCCCTGCCCAGCCCATGGAACCCAGAGGAACTGAGATGCAGCTCTCAAGGTTACTCCATGCGTAGTAACCTCCATTCCTAAACTCCAAAGCAAAGAGTTGTTCAGCAAAAGTAACTAAGAGAATCCCACATTTCTCAAGCTGGAAGAGGGTGAGGGAAATCGGGAGTCCCAATGTAAACCAGTCAATCTGCTTCGAAGAGGAATTTCCTCTGGGAGTAATGAGGTGACACTTCTGACCATGACAATAGTACAAGGTGTACAAGGAAAGGGGCCCTCACCCTGTTGCAGTCCTCCAGGAAGCTGGGGATATCACTGTCTGTTGGCTGAAAGCTGATGAGATCTGAGTGCCCTTCCTCTTCCATCAGCAGAAGCCCCTCCACATCATCTCGAGAAACTGGAGCAGAGAGAAGCAGCGTAAACAATAATCACAAACCTGCCTCTGCCACCCCTGTGCCACCCACGTGGGACATGCACGTGGCGCTGCAGAAGCCAGGAAATGTGAGGCCTGATTTTCTGGGTTAGCAACACTCAGATCTCCCACTCAGTCATCTAAAATGCAGTATTTTTAGATGACTAATCTGTTCAGAGGTAGATATGTGAGCCTAGTCTCTGCTCTTTTGAGACATGATACTTTATCTGGTCTGCTGTCCTTCTAGGGGAAGAGAATAAAGAAATCGCAGCTGAAGTAAGAAAAAAAGAGTAATGCACAGGCAAGGGACCTGCAGTGGATTGACCAGGGCCCCAGCAAGAACCAGAAGTGTTCATGAGGACATAAATTCATGGCAGCTGGCACACAGAAGGATGTCTGTTTCCAAAAACTTGGTACTGGCTGGCTAGAAAGGCTATAAATATAAAGTGCTGTCGCTTACACACACACACACCCCCCGGAAGACCATCCAGTTTTGTGCTCAAAGCTCTGACGGATCAGGTGTCAGGTCTGGACACAGGAACCTATGAATGGGTTTAAAAGAACCACCCAGGAAACACATGGCACTCAGAGTGGCCAAGGCACAGTTCTCACCCTGATGGAGGTCATCGTGCAGGGAGCCAGCATGGCTGGGACTGGAGGGGGGGATCTCTGAGCCAGGCACATCACCATTGGGTGTTAAGGATATGTGGCAATTCCAGCCAGTCTCCAGACCCATTTTTTCAGCAAACACCTGTGGGTGAGCAGACAAACAGTGTTAGGGTGGCTGTCCAGGCCAGAGCACTGCAGACTGATGCCATACTGGAGCATAGGTACTTTCTAGACTCATTAGTGGGCTGAATCAGATTAACCTTAGATTGCACTGGAGCTAAACTCTCCAGTCAGACAAAAAAGGGCCATGCAAGGTTAGGGGGTTCACCAAAGACAGCTTACCTTGCTTTTGAGCTCATCTTCCAGGGAGAAGTAGACAAAACGAATGCAGGCATTGACCAATCCATCAATGAGGCGGACAATGTCAAGGCGGGCCTGATACTGAGATGAGACCATTCCCATGAAGATCTGTCCACTCAGAGCCTGGATACAGTCTTCCTTCTCCATCACTTCCCCAATCCCTTCTTCAGGCATGCAAACAACACGCAATCACATTGAGACATGAGGGGCCACGTGTGCATCAGACAAAGGACACGAGGTGGGGAGGCCACCAAGGTGACACCCAAGGACACAGTAACCAGAAGCAGAAACGTGCAGGAACACAAACACAGGAGGAAAGATGAACAGACATCCATTTGTCCCAGCATACCCAGTCACAGAAGCGGTTTCAGAACATCCCCACATACGAGACCAAGAACACAAGTGAGAAACAGCAAGCGTGGAAAGGAAAAAGATAAAACAGAAGGCAGGGATCAGTCACAAGGAATTTGGGTAGAAAGGTCAAGGATGTGTGCTGCATAATGTTCACATGGCATTTTAAACACATCCTACTGTGCCTAAACAACGTGATGAGTCTAGCTGAGGCACAGTGGCATCAGAGCACGAGGGGCTGATGCAAAGGAATTGAATCATGTTCCCTGCAGACACTTCCAAAGAGCCTCTAAAGGCTCTTTGACAGGGTTCCTTCACCATCACCACATCAGCCTGTGGTGAATAGGGGCTGGATGCAGCATGAAGAACAAAATAATAAAACACTTCACACAGTATCAAGACTTGCCACAGGTGGGACTCAAAAGTGTTCTGAAAACACTCACAACTGTTCCCAGCTGCTGGAAACCCCACTAGTAACATTTTACAGAATGGGAGACCAAGGCAGAAAGAGGTTAAGACTGGTTTTCCAAAAGAGCCTCCTGGATTTATGTAATGGTACATGCTTCTTTCTCAGTTTCCACTGCTGTTCTGAAGGACATGTACGGTTCATCTAGTAGGAATCAGTTCCTTCAGTACAGCAACAAAATCCAGCAAGGGATAATAGTTGCATAGCACCACACGTTTCATTCCTTTGAAAGTCCATCACATGTGATTTCCATAAAATCAGACAAATAGCAAACCAAGAACTGAAATACTCAGAAGTCTTGACTCTCAGTAGCCTGCTTTAGAAAAATACTTCCCACAAGAAGAATTTCTCTGCAAGCTTCGATAACTCAACTAGAAATACCCCTACCAGCTGCTACATCATTACTTCCTCTGAAAACACCTCTACTTCAGAAACTCTTCCTTCCAAATTTCCATCTGCTACTCTGAATAACAATGCTCTTATAGCTGTAGACTGATCAGATCCAGCCCCTGGGCCAGCAGCAGATCTGGTTACAGCCAGGACTGAAGACACACGTACCATCTGAGCTCCAGCTATTCCTCCGGCTGCTCTGTTTGATGGGAGTGGTCCCGGGAAGGTCGCAGCACGTGAAGATCGCGCTCTGCCCCGGCACCTGCACCAGCTCTATGCATTTGCCATTGAGCTGGGAGGACAAGGCACAGTGCATTGGCTTGTATGCAAAGGCAGAGCAGTATCCTGACAGGCAGGCTCGCTGGTAGAAATCCAGCACCTTCTTCCTATGTGGAAGAGATTAAAAACAGGCAAAGTTAGCAAAAATGTGCCATGTTTCTGACAATGTATGCTGTAGTTCCATGTATCTGGAAAAATGTCTTCCACAAAGAGTGGTTAGAAAGTCTGAAGAAGCCTTTCCCTACTGTTTCTACATTCTCCAAGCTGCAGGCACTTCAGCGCAACAAGAACACATATTCCAACAGGGGCAGTAGTGAATATTTCTGTTTGCTCATCAGATTGATGGGTTTGAACACAGAGCTCTTTGAATACACTTACTAATATAATATGCTCTATATGGCTGCCAGATGACTCCAAGGAAGTTCACTGCATGACAGAAGAAGCTTAATTCATCAGACATAATTTATCTGTAGGGAGATAAACACCAAGGAGGGAACTGACAACTCTGACAACAGGACCTATGGCAGAGATAGTTGCAGTAGCAGACTTTTCTCCTATCCCCTTTCAGAGTCTGGGTCCCAGTATTTAGTCAATATTCAGTCACTGAAATAAGGTAAGGTTCCTTCTCTAAGTTGAATTCACAAAGGTAATAAATTAGACTATACATCAGATTTTTCATTTGCTTGTAACATGATCAGTATTCCAAAAAGGATCAGTGAGAGTTTTTTCACACCTGAAGATAAGCAGATTTAGAAGAACAATGTGAAAAGTCAGTGAAACTAAACATTACTGGTCTTCTGTGCCAACAGGAACAGCAATTCAGCCTGTAGATGAAAATACAGCACACACTGTCTGATATTGCAGCAGGACTCCAAGGGTGTGATGCATTGTGTGAACTGGTTCAGGCACAATTGATCGTTTTGCATTTCATGTAAGACAGCACATTTTTCTTGAAAAACAACAAAAAATTCTCTGCTACCAGCATGACCTGATTATAATTCAGTCCTACTACACAGTACAGTCAGAATCCACTTGCAAGAGGACAATATCCCAACACATACAGTAAAAAGTGGCTTGTTCCTACAGTCCAACTGAATGCTTGTTGCTATTTAATCTCTTACATTGCTATGATAACAATTAATTACAAGCAGAGATGGCTCATGTTCATAACCTACTTGAAGCTCTGAAAAAGCTTAACAAGCATCACAAAAAGAATTTTAACAGAGTGACCAGGTTCCCTCTGCATTTCATCTGCAGCTCCTGAATGCCCCAAATGAGAAAGCTGCCCACCTGTCAGAGCCAGAGAGGGGGTAGATATCCGTACCATCCCAAAAGTCAGTGCAGGCCTCAAGGATGATGTCAGCTGTCCCATGAGAAAACATCTGCTCAGTGCCTGAAGTGTAGGAGAACAATGAGTCAGCATCACACATACAGCTCCCAGGAAGGGGATATCACACCAACTGCTCCCTTATTTGTTAAAACATGAGTGTTCCCACAAAATGCTTTGATGCATTCTAGATATCCCCTTTTCCTCTGCTGAAAGTCTTCAGTCTCCATCAAGAAATTATTCAGGACTGATGAAGCACTTGCAGCTGCCCTTTGTCTAATTGTGGATTCAAACAAGGCTGTGATGAAATATGAGCCATGTAGTCCCTTCCTATTCTCCCCTCACCCTGTGTATCAGTCCTGCTCCTATAAAGGTGCGATAATATCTTGCTCCTGCAAGATATCCTATCCCACAGAGCAGAAGAAGAGAAATTCCTTTGTGCCTCTTGTCATGAAAGTACAAGTAGCAGTGATGAGCCAGAGATCAAAGTGTGCCTACGCTGCAAAGTACATTCATTTTTAGGCCAGACGTGGAACTAAAGAGTAAGAACTATTCTTGAATACTTTTCATTCAAGTAACAGAAGATAATTTGACAGTGTGACCTGCCAGATAACAGCCTGTTTCACATTTTGACCCTGAAGATGTGTTAAATCAGGATGGGTCAAAAGTTCAACATAACAGACTCCAAAAAAGTAACTCATGTTGTCTTTAGGGAAGAACTGAAAATCAATGGACACCACAGCTTGTCCTGTTTTTCTTTCTCCCCCTATTTCAGTCTTTAATACAGACTCAAAATCTCTTATTTCCTCTTGTAGACAGAGGTGTTAAAAAGTTTTTCTCAGAGGCGTGTGACATCACTGATGCAGGTCCCAGGCACAGGACACAAGTTCAGGGATGTGGGGTTGCCTCCCCTCCACACCTCCTGCTCCTTCTCATTTGTATCGACCCATTAACATTTCCTGCACGTAATCTCCCTTCCCTCCTCCAGCTGCTCTGTGACTTTGCCCCCAACAGCTTCAAAGCTGAGCTAATGACCCCCCTCAAAAAAAACCCCAAAAAAACCAAAAAAAACACTGCCAAGAAAAATGAGCCCAAAGGCTTCTTGCAGGCATTGTTGCTGACTGCTAATGCTCACACTGGCTGGTGAAATCCAGAGCCAAGAATATCCCCTCAACACAAACCAGGCAGGGACCTTCAGGAACACCGGAGGATTTTCCAAAACATAGCAGCTCTCTGCTTTTGCTATAAATAGTCATCACAAGCCAAGTTTATCAGCATAACAAACCTCCAAGACAAATAAGAGCTCTGTGTGAAAGAAGGAGCCTGTCTCAGGGACACAAAGGAGCACTTGTGAAGAGCTCTGGTTAATTTAATTGTATAAACACCTAATCCTTCCCACCTTGCTCCTAAGGTCAGATAGTCCTTGCCAGGAGATGTTTATCCATGTAAAACCTATGTCCTGGACACAGAGAAAGAGCTTGCAATGACCACATGCACAGATGTACCGACGTTCGTGCCTGCAACTGCAACCCATTTCCCATTCATTGCCACCAGAATCCCACACCACAGCCCTGCTAAGGAGAAAGTGGCAGTGGCTGCAGACATTATAAACTGCAAGGAGTTCACTGAGCTGTCCTTGCCAGTAAAATGAGCTCAGCCCTTTCCCTTCCCACATCATGAACTCTCACGCCAGAAATTCTCTGGCAAAAGGGGAAAAAACTAATGAATAGGGCAGGGAGTATGACCAGGCATCGATGGCTGCTGGGACTCATTGGGAAGAACCAAACTGCTCCAGCTGAGCCAGTGAGACCAAGCAAAAGGAACGGAGCAGTGCAGCTCCAGCAAAGGAAGACAGAGATGGTATCAAGCCGTTTCACTCCATGGAAGATGCCGGTGAGCCCCTCATTTCCATGTGGTTACTATGGATCTGGGATGAACACTGCCAGATGGTGGGACATGTACTTCAATGGAATAGTAAGGGAACATACAGATAAGCTGCCTCCTATTTCTGCTACAGCTGTAGAATTTATTATGTATTTCCCTTTGACTGCAGTGTGTCATGAGAGTGGGTGGATTCAAAGATTTATTCACAAATAATGTGTGGAGAGAGGTACGTTATGATCATCTGGTCTGACTTCTGCATAAACAGAGCCATTTGACTTCAACCAATGTTATCTGCACAACCCAGTATTTCTGGTTCTAAAATGGCAACATTTTAGGAAGTTTCAAGGGACGGGACTACTATGTGAGAGGTGTTCCAGAGATTAACTAAACCCAACTGGCAAAATTCCTCTTAGAATTTACTCTAGACAGCATAATCCAGGTCACACATACCCGTCTGAGCTCCAGGCTCGAACCTAAACCATTTAAAAGTGAGGATAAGGAGTTGAAATGAGGCAACATTAAAGGTTTTTTCTCTACACTAAAAACCTCAGCATCAAAATAATTCCTGCTTATGAAGGCAAGACAGCAGCAATCAGAACAAATGAAAAAGCTCCTTCCCAGATAAAAATTTAAGAAGTGGGTGAGAGAAAACAGTTAACCTGGTAAAACTCCGGCCAGCACAATGATCATATTTCAGATTCAATACTGAACATATGTCAACTCCAGAGAGCCAAGTTCAGTCAATTTAAGGAATTACAAAGAGGCTAAGAGCTCTGACAAGCAAGCTGTTAAATCTTTCTGAGGTGCTTTAAGACCTCAACCAGCTGTACATCATTTCCATCCTAGCCCATTCCTACAAGAACAGGAAGGAGTAGAAAGAGTGGAAAAGTCTGCATGGCCTCAGGTGTTATATTTACGATCACTGTGAGTTTGCATGGGAGTTTTGTGATTTTTTACTAGTATGCAATATAGGAGTGGGCAATGCGATACACTAAACAACTCACAAAGGTAATGGTTTATGATTTATCAGAAGGATAAGCATTATTAACTAAAACCCAGAGTGATATTCAACCTGGTGCAGTATTAGTTTCACTACCATCATGAAGTCTACTAAAAACCCAATAAACCCATATCATGCTCTGCACTGCCATTTGGTCCCAGAAAACAGGTCTACTATATTTTCTATTACTATTATATTACTATTTATATCTAAGATTTTTTTAAAATTATTTATGATTCTGGAGTGAGTCAAGGCTGGGAAGAATTCTCCCCCTCAGTATACCGCAGATGATCACTGAGGTTTGTTAATCCTATCTGCACTGGCCATGGGCAGAGCAGGGCCATCACCCCACAGGGACTCCAGGCTCTTCCAGCCTGACATTTTCTGGGTTCTCTGAGGAAAAGCTCCCCCTGTGCAAAGTGGATACCCAAAGAAAGAGGCAGCCTTACTGGTAGTGGTGTCCTTCACAAACAGGTTAATCATGTGGCTCAGGGGGGGTCTCCTCTTGGTGATGGATGAAAGCTTCCCCAGGATGGTTTCCTTAACCATCTCATCACTTGGCAAGCGGTACAAAGCCAAATAGTTCTCCTGTTTGAAAAGATCTTTAGCACCTGGTGTGAAACCTGAAACACGAACACAAGGAGGAGGAAAATTAGGCTCTAATCAATGCAAAAGAAAAGTCCCTTCTCCTGCTTCTGTGCCACCCACTTTGCCTGTGCTTATTCTGACACCTCCCCAGCAATTGGTAGGTGAGCTGTGCTCACTGTGCATCACGTAAATACGGCTCGAGATCTAGGATGAAAAACACCCAAAAGGACTAGATTAGTAATTACAGTGTTCATGCTCTTGTTCACTTAAGAGAGTAATTATGACATTGCAAGACAGGCACAGAAATTAGTTCAAGTTTCCAGGTTTTAATCCTAGTGTTACCTCTAACCTCTTACCTCCCCTGTGCCTCCATTTTACCATCTATAAAATGAGCTGAGGTACACCATTTATCCCTAACCTCCCTGTAAAGCCCTACTGTAAAGACAGGACAGGTATCTGTTCATTAGCAGGTATTCTTTGTCTCCTGATGAGACTGGCAGACTCACACCAGAAGAATACGAAGCCTAGCCAGGGCTGGCTGGCACTGTCCTTGATGACATTTGTTCCTTGGATAGCGCTGACAATGTCAGAACTTGCCAAAAGCCATCTCTTTAATAAACTCTTTTGGCAACCAAACAACAACAGAGTCAGCTCTGTATTTCCACCTCCTCAGCAAACGGGACTGGGGAAATATCCTTGTGCTCTCTAAGGATTAAGTGTCTGTTGACAGCTCTGATTTCTCTGTGTCTGCTCATCCAGTTCCTCCTCACCTATCAGCCTGGCAAGCTCACAGAGGCCCCAGGGCACGTGGACAGGCAGCACAGCATTGTGAGTCTCCTGCAGGGCGATGTTGCAGAGGTGGTCAGAGAAGCGGCACAGCCGCTCGGTCACGCCGGCGTTACACAGGTTGAGCAGCACATTCAGGCCCAGAGGCTTGAGGGAATTCAGGTGCATGTGCCAGTTAGAGTCATCAAACTGGATGCAGGAGGGGTTCTGCTGGTCTTGGGACAGGCTGAGCATCTCCAGGTGGTAGTCACACACAAAGTCTTCAGCCTCACAAGCCAACACCTCGCTGTCCCCAACAACCTGGTCCAACAGGCAGAGAAATTCTAGTTGGTTACAATGAATACAGCTTGAGCCTGGAATCCTGCAGGGAATTCCCAGGTAAATTCCCCAAAAGTGGGTACTCTATGGGTTTGAGTCGGTGTTACAGCTCCACAAAAGCCTACATGTGTGCCCCTCCAGTATGTCTTACCTGAGTATGTTCCTCCTCTCCACCTTCTGTGTCCTTGCTAAAGCTCACGTTAGATCCAGAGGGATGTTTGCTTCTGCTGTTTGGCTTTCGGTGGGCAGAGGCTTCAGGAGCCTTTGGAGCATCACCAGACCAGTTGTTCCTCTCTTGTTCATTGGCCAAGTGCACTGTGTCTGCCAAGGGGCCAGAGAGCAAAGCATCTCTTTCATGGGGCTGTGGGAGACCAACAGAGTGAAGGGTGGTGATGCAGTGGTGGAACACAAGGCACTGGTGATTCACCTGCTGCTTTAGGACTCCTGTAGAAAAGGATCCTCACTGCTTCTTCATCTTTTAAGCAAAGAATTATGGCACAGGACTTCTCTACAACGCCCCTCTATAATATCACATTGTTTGTCAGTCAAACTATGACTGCAGCCAACACACTACGTTATGGATTATGCATCACTCACCTCATCTTCCATCTCAGGATGGCAGAAGGACCGTGTGGAGAGCTCGTCAGTCAGGTCTTCATGGCTGTCATGAGGTGGTTCCACCTTCCCACTGAAGAACAGAACAGTCTCTGGGCTGGGGTTTGGCCAGGAAAGAATCCCCTGCTTGTCTACACAGCAGAGCACCTAGAACATCCCACAACATCCCCAAGAAAGCAAAATCTTAGTGAAGACATGTCTCAGTGTTCATGAATAGTTGTAAATATCATGACTTTATTAAACACATGGGAGGACAGACAAGTCTTTCCTTCACCAGCTTTCTCTCTTAAGAAACCGCACCTAATAACACCCCAAGAAATCCAAGAATTCCTTGCTCTAACAAGACTGATGGATTGTTTAACACCAATTTTACTTCGGCATATTACAAAACTAGGCATGAAGACCAAGAGAAGGAAGCAACTACTCAACCTATTTCACCAGCTAGTACCTTACCAGGACCCAAACCAGCTCGTTCTTGCACAGGAATTAAGAGGGTAATTTGACCAGCACCAGAGATGGAAAATACAGACATCTTGTCAGATGTCACAGAGTATCTCAAACCATTGTTTTAGCCTGTAAATGTGCTCGGACATGACAAGACAGTTATAAACTCTTCTACAAAGACAGGTGCCTGAAGGGTTTCTAATTCCAGCACAGTGAACTGATTGCAAACAGTCTGTGCTCGGGGAAGGACGACATGAACGATGCAAATGAAGCATCCTCACAGGGCTCCTCTTTCTGACAACCCAGCAATACTCACAGTGACAGATCCCAGACTGTGGAGCAAGCTGGAAGTGAAGCTCAGAGTTGGGGATTTGCCTTTTAGAACACAGAGGAAGTGGCTCCAGATACAGCGTATCATTTCCTGACGAGGGAAGCAGAGGACATCAGCCAATTAGACACTCATTCAGTGGCAGATAAAGGGAGAGAAGGAAAAAAGGGAGTATGACGTTACCTGCTTTCACTTTCAACACAGGGATACACTGTAAGGTAGACATCAGTCTCTGTGAGAACCTGTTACCTGATGCAGTGCTGGTGTTCTCAAGGGAAAAGCATTTCTTCCCCTTTTCACTGATTGCTAACAGTCAGTCTGATTGTTGAATTGAGAATTCACTGAAACTACCTCCGTCTACCCAAAAACACAGAATGGAATTCTGAAGTGAGCTCATTTTGAGTGAATCAGTTGTCACTTCTTAGTGTTTTTTTCCTGAAGTAACTCAGCCCCTTGGATTATGGAGTTTGAGGCCTTTGGTTTCCCACCACCATGCTGCAAATCAGGTAGAGGATGGGGTCCCTGTGGTGAGGTGACTTGCCCAAGGTTACTCACTGAGTCAGTGACAATGTTGGAAATAAAGCCAAGGTGCCCTGACTACTCCATCACTACAAAGGAATTGTAATTAAATGGAAAGAAGGGGATATTTTGCAAAATTAAAATGTCCAGTTGGCACCCTTCATTTTCCACACAAACATGTTTCAGAGGGAGTCTGGATAGCAGCAATTGATCCAAGTACCAGAGCTGTGTGTTTTCCTCTGTGCAATCCTAAAGCCAGCAAAACCAGGATTGAATTACTGTGTTATTTCACTGCTTTTTAGCTGTTATTCTGAAATACTGTCACTGCAGAGCACTTCCCCCAAAGCTCCTCAAATCATGTTCTCTGGATCCTAATGGTTAGTACAGCAGTAAGCTCAAATGCAAAACAATCCGGAGCCATCACCAAGACAAAAAAGGTCTTATTTAAACCAGGTTCTCCTAAGCAAAAATGTTACAAAAGAAACGATACAGATCTTCTCAACAAGGTAGGTCAGCTGAAATCACTCCCTTTTAATACCTGGAAAACATCTCAGCTAAACTATGAACTGGCACAGAATGGCAACAGAACATTCAGCAAAGGAAACGTGTGTGTGCACCCATGTGCATTCCTCTGAGTGACTGGAAGCAAGGAAACAGGAACTGATTCTTTTAATATCTAGGGATTTTTAATCGCTCCTGGAGTCTGTCTGCCTCCTTATGGAAAGGGGAATCTTAATGCCAGACTAGACAGAGAAGTATCTTTCCTCTACCCACCTGTTTAATCTGGATGATGCAGTTTATAGAGTGGCTAGAGCAGTTCCTTCCCCAGAAAAAGGGCTCCCAAATGTTTAATTGCCCCAGCTTTGGAAGCACCAGTAATGTGCTTAAGCCTGATAAGGAGCCTATGGAACAGGATCAGAAGTCTGATCCTATGGTCCCCTCTGTAGTTTGGTCTCGGTGCTGACCACCATTCCCTCTGGGTTTTAGTTTTGGCTTGAACAAGGTTTTTCTGGTACAAGCAAAATACTTCTCTTCTTTCAGACACACACCATAAAAGTTTATTTTACTTCTGGAACAGGTCTTGAAAGAGGTTCTGTCTTCAGGACAGAAAACGTTGATTTCAAACCATTTGCAATATTCAGAAAAGCACAACTGGACTCGGTATTGAGGTCACCTCAATCTCTGGTCAGCAGAACAGTATTTACATGGGGAGGTGCAGGGGAGAGACATGCAACCTGCATGCACAGCAAATTAAAGCAACAAATGAGTGACAACGGACAACTGACACAAGTAAAATGGTCTAGCAACAAGCAGGAGATCAGAGAGGAAGGGAAAGGATATAATGAAGTTCTGCAGTAAAGATGGAGGAAAACAATTCATAATAATAGTACCTGAGAAGATACCATCTCTGTGTAGCTGCTGAGAGTGTCCTCTGAAAACTTAGCAAGCTGCAGCAAGAGAAGAGACCAGTTACTATAATTGTGCTCAGAAATGTGCCATGAGGAACATCCTTCCCTCAGGATGTGCCTTCAGGGAGGAGAAAGCAGGAGTCCTGCTCTGTGGCAATCACTGTACCAAGGCAGACCAATAACTCAACAAAGCAATTAAGCCTTTAATGGACTCTATCTTTATCTACTTGTGAAGCACAGGCAAAGTGCCTGGCGCTGTACATCACAGAGGAACACACAGTCATTACCTAAATGTCTACAGAGAAAATAATAGCAATTAGACCCAGAGGAGGCTCTTTCTGGGTGGTTATATTTAGTTAGAAAGAGCTGGGACTGAGTGATCTGATTTTAACTTATATGGGTCAGTTACAGGAAGGGAGCTGGAAGAGGGGTTGGAAAAGCAGGTGCCTGGAACACAATGGACACAGAGGAATGAGGTGATACGAATGGGATGTGGATAGGAAGTGAGAAGAAATTACAGCAGGGCACTACCACGGTGCTCTTGCAATTACACTGAGAAATTCACTAACTCAGAATTTTTGCATCCAGCACAAAGGTATTCCACACTAGATGTAATTTTGAAAAAGTTTAAATTTAAGTCTATTCATAACCATAAGTGAACATGGCAATTACATTTATATATAAATAAAACTGTAGCCCAAAAAATAATGCATATATCTGGCACTTCAAAAAGGATCAGTTTAACAAAGCTGAAAAAAGCCAAGAGAAATCTATCAGAAATCATTTAAACTAAGAACTACAAAAGATGATTAGGAACTGTTCAAGAATATTTTGTTACAATTTTAAAAAGCAACAATCCCATAGTAAAAATAAGAGACCAGTTTTGAGTGAAAGTGAAAATATAAGTAAAAATTAACATAAAAAATAAGGGAAAGTATACCAGTAGGTAATTAAAACCAGACCACTGCTTGTTAAAGACAGTGAAATTGCAAATGACATTGTAGGCAAGGCAGACATGTTAAACAAATATTGCTATTCCTTATTCAGTGATACAATCATACCATATGATAACTATGAAATATTTTCCATTCCAACACCAGCTACTGAAAGTAAATATGTTTAAATTAGCAGGTCTGGACAATGACTGTTACTGCTGATTTTGCACAAGGCTTGAACTATGGATTAAGTCCCAGTTCAATGGAAGTGGTGCCAATGCCCAAAAAGGGAAGGAGAACCATCTAAGTTACCACAGGACCCCAGACAGACTTTGATTTCAGACAGAATAACAGAGAGGCTAATATGAGACTCAATTAAAAGAAAAGAAGTGGAATAATACAACCAGTGCCAAACACCACAACTATATGAGCAGCAAATCTCCTCTAACTGTTGTGATATCTTTTTTGACAAAATTACAAATTTGACTGATAAAAGTACTGCTTTTGACATAGACCATTTGGTAATTTGACTTGATTCTAAATGCTTGGCTGGTTTTCTAACAAAAATACCAAAGAAATCGGGCCCATGTTAGATATATAGATGTATAGATATATAGTCTAGAAACAGACTATCTCTAAATGGAACAAAAACAGAAGTTATTTGCAATAATGTGCAACTAGCTCAAGCAGGGATAAATCTGGGTATTTCGTTAATAGCCTGAGAGAAAACTAAAAACAACACATTACTGATAGAGACTGTATACAATACAAAGTTTGGGGCAATGTAAAGAGAGCAGACCACTGTCACAGAACAATATGGATTGCTTGGGCAATATGCAAAAACATGTATCCCAACAGGCACAAAATTAAGGCTGTGTATTTAGGTGCAAAAATGAAGGCTGGACTTACAGGACAAGGACTCTGAGAAAGCAGTAAGTGCAGACTATCAGCTGAATAAAGCCTGGCCTTTTAAAGCTGTGGCTAAAAGATCTAATGGGATCCTTTGTTGCACAAACAAGGGAACACAGAGCAGAAAGTCCAAATTATTCTGAAATTTATCAAAAGCACAGCTATTACTGGAATATTTTGTGAGTTTTGAGATTCATAACCCTACAGTGATCCTGAAACAGTGGAGAAAGCTAAGAGGAACACCGAGAGAAATATTAGAGGTTTGGAAAATATGCTTATAGTGCCTCAAAGTGCTTAAACTGTTTATTTAACCAGAGATGGTAAAAGGGAATGTGAGTAGTCACAACAGTCCAGAATTTTGATTGACATGCTCTTTGTTCTTAAATCTAGGAGACAAAAGATGTAAACGTTCCAAAGGCTGGAAATCAGATACTGCAAAAATTCCCACTAATGCAGAACGTCCATATTTAGCAGCGAAGGTAAATAATTACTGAGACAACCTATCAAAGGCAGTACAAATGTTTTCAAACCAGCAGCAAAATCCTTTCTAAAAGGAATGTTGCTGCAGTCCAATCATAGTAATACAGCTTGAGGCAGGGGCTTGTTTAGGGGGGCACTGGTTTGTGTCCTTTCAATCAGTCACAAGGGTCACAAGGGCCTTGAAAAACTGGGAATCAAACAGCTTGAACATGATAGGAAGGGAAAGAAGATGGAGAAATGGCCAAGTCACCACCAAGTAGGCCAAGTGATTGGAGAGGAAAGGGGTCTTACCTGCTACATTCTGAACAGAGAAGAGAGAAGGAAGGAGGGAAATAGAGAGGCCAAGTGACTGCCCTGGTCGGGGGGTGAGTGACCAAGGCAAATCACAACAGCTGTTGTGCAGCAGCAAGGATGGAGGATCATGTCTGAGATGCCACAGAAAGAGCTGGCTGGACAGACAGGGTTGCTGGGACAAGAGAAAGGAGAAGACAGGAAAGAACAAAAGGAAGGTGCAAGTATGAGTGACAAGGCAAATGGGAATGTTGAGAATGATGAAGCAAGGAAGCCAAGGAGCTCTGGCTTTTCCCAGCTGAATAGCAAATTGTGAAGGGAAAGAGGGAGGCTTCAAAAGTACAAACCAAGTGATGCTGAGAATGGGTAAGAAAAGTAAAGTAGAGAAAACACTGAGAAGAGATTCTAAAGGAATCCAAGCAAATTCCAAAGCAAATGCTACTAAGGAATGTAACATGTGTCCTTCCTCCCAGGACACGGGCAGCTTAGTTATGTACAACTAGAGGGAAAAGAATAGAAAACACAGACCCAGGGCCACAGAGGCCAAGGAAGGACAAGAAGGAGAGAGAAACTCTGTCCAAGTAACAGAAATCAGCACAGAAGACAAACATAGCTCAGTGCATCTCACCAGCACTGCCACCAGGACAGAAGCGATGCCCAACAGCGCATCCAACTCAGGATTACACCCATCAGACCACCAAACTCCACTCCCAAAACCAGCACAACCACCAGAAACTGCTCTTATTCCCTGACCTACCCAAAGGCCATGCCTGTAAACGAAGCCCCAGAGCCTCAGGAAAGGACTGTTCAGCACAGAGGGCATTGCAGAGGATATGATGTATCTCATTCCTTCTCAGTAGCCACACATTGCCCAGGTACAGCCACCACAGGGCATTTATATCCATGTTGACCCCTCTGACAAATTATATTTATCTGATAGAAAGCACATGCCTTGAAGAGTTTTATGGAACCACCAGAGCTTCTTATCACCTTGGGATATCTGTAGAGAGGTTGAAAAAATTAAAGCATCTGCTCAAGAAGTAATATTGTACTCCAGGGAGAGGGCACAGCTGGGACAAAGATCCAACAAGGTTTTACAATTATGTGGACACATCTGCTGAATTCAGTGTGCTCACTTCAAAGAGCCTTTTCATCTCCTGCCCTTGTCTCTGCAATGGTTTGATGTGGGGCGAAACCTACCAGTGAGGTGGATGAGGCCTTGCTCATCTGGGCCAAGACTCTGGCTTCTCCAAAGGCTGTAGCAAGAATCCACAGGACAGGAAACAGCAACGGAAGGATGGGTAAGACACCATTCACCTGAAAAAAAACCATCTATGGTCACCAACAAGCACAGAGAGACAACAAGAAGCAGAACCTCTCACATAACATCTTTTCCACCACAGGGAGAGGATAAGGATAAAAGGCCAGGGCAGGAATGAAGGGAACTGGAAGCAGTGCCAAACAGTGCACACCTTAGAGAGGTTTACTGAAGGAGGCCAAGAATCAATCACACCAACTTGCAGCTGGTTTTCCTGCTGAATGTGGCATAAAACTCTAATGAATTTAAAGCCAAAGGATACCACAGATATAGATAAACATATACATGAAAAATGAGAGAACAAAACACTTAAAGGGAAGTCTATAAGGAATGGCCAGGGAAGTTTTGTTGTCCTCCTCCACTAAATGCTCCTGGATCCAGCATGCTTCCAGATCCAGCAAGCGCAGGATGCTGCCATAGGATGAATTAAGTCACTCAGGGAGGGAATCCATCTCAATGGTGCTCTGGGGAGGAGGTGTAGTGAAGCTCAAAGCTCTCCTTTACCTGCAGCTGAAGAAGAGTGTACTGCCAGGAAGCAATTCCAGGAGCTTGGAAAATGAAGCGCACGGCATTGGTGATCAGGAATCCAGCCTGCAATTCAGAGATGACACTGTCACCTAACTACTGGCACTTGCAGGGAAGGGGTTTTCAGTGCCTTGTAACATTTTCAGCCCTGAGAAAGTATGAAAAACGTATTTTTGATCTGCTGCTGCAGTTCCTCCCTCCACTCTCATGGTTACATGTCTCAGCATCTCTGAACTGCCCAAGGTACACACAGAGTCAGCTGCATGAGTGAGCCTGGCCACAACTTCCTGTTGATGGCTGCAAATTCTTCACCTTTATTGACAAAACACAGCTATTCTCAAGGACAAAGGCTTGGAATGAGACCCACCAGCACGATAGGGACTGCATATTTCAGCATCACCGACTGTACAGTGAACCTCTCATTATCCAGGGCTGTCACAGGCCGTGACAGAGCCATTTCCAGGCACCACCTAAAAAACAGAAAACAGCTTGAAATTTCAGCAGCAAAGACCCTAACCCTTCACTTTCCTTGAATATAAACCTCCTAGCAGACCTGATTAGAACACTGTGCTCAGCCTATGCTATGAGAGGTGGCTGTCAAAAGAGAAGCCAACATCTACAATAAGAGTGTGGCACTTGCCATGGTAAATTTGCAGTGTTGTCAAGCAAACTCCTCAGGTCTCCTCACCTGCTTAACAGCAAGACAGCAACAAGGACACAGACAGCTGGGCAGGCACTGTGCCCTGCATTTAACCCACCTGACATTATCAATTATTGGGGTCTTCAACACACGGAAGAGACGATAGAGCTGAGGGTTCTGGGGTCCCTTCTTCACTTCTCCCCTTGGGGAGGGCGGGGGTGAGAAGGGTGGAAAGAGATCTCCAGGCTCCAGAACTATGTGCTCATCATCCTAGAAAAAAGGTCAGAGAGCCCAAAGGCTTGTGTTCAAGCACATCTGGTTATTTCAGGAGAATTGGCATTTGAAGTGAAAGTTACAATCAAAACCACCGAAGGTAAATTTCAACCTTTAAACTTTTTCCAACCTTCTTCAAACAGTAAAATCTTTGTATAGATCTTGTAAGTGATTAGTTAATTTACTTCTACCCCAGGTATTTTATATTACCTTCTTTTATAATAAATCAGTAGTAAGGAGAAGGTCAAAGCAGACAAATTTTATTTCTGCACATAAAAAGCAGGATAAAGGACAGGGTTTGTATGTCATATTATCCTGCCAGATAGATTCACTCCACTTATATTTAGCAGCACATTACATTTTCCCCTTGACCTGGGAGAGGAGGAAATATAGTACTTTTGTATAACATTAGTGTCTCCTGTCCAGTGGGTCTGGGAGTTCATGGAGAAGATGCAGCCTGGCTAACTACGCGCCGTCCTTGACTGAACTGGAATTTCAAGCTATTTTCAAGGTCAGAAGAAACCAAACTCTCCAATAATCTGTACTCTGGGAATTAAGAGTATTAGCAAGAAAAACCTGGGAAATATATTGTTACAGGCCAGGGAAATTAGACAAGCAAGTTACCTTAATCCCTCTCAGAGAAGCAAAGGACTCCTGGCCTGGCCTCAAAGCAACAACATCTCCTTCTACCAAGAGGCTCACAGGCAGGTTGACAAGATGCCCATCCCTGTAGGCCCAGTGAAGGGACCAGGATGGGGCATAAGGCATGTGAAGGTCAGGGTACATGGAGTCTGGCCATTTCACCTCTTTGCTAAGTGTATCTGAAAGCACAAAGTGTGAAAGAATGAAGCAGTGGCAATTCTGGATTTACATCCCGCAGTGGGCTATAGGTCCCCCAGTGCTAAGCTCAGCCCATTCTCATGATCTTTTATCATCTCTCTCTTCCTCTGTGATGGCTTTTCCCTTCTTTCTCCACCCAGTATTAACAACTAAACAGTCATTAAAAAACCTGTACAACAGAAAAGCTAAAGGCTGTCCTTGAAACTGCCCCACTGGAATGAACTGCCCCCTCAGGTCCCAAAGCCCCCATTGAGACGATGCTCACGCACAGCAATTTATTTCCTTCTGCTCCGTGTTGTGGTACAACCCCACGTGTTCTCCCCTCATCATCTGCTGCAAGGCAGATATTTTTATAAGGATATGAGGATTCGAATTACTCCAAAGCACAGCCATAACAGACGCCCACCTGGTAACACACAGCTTGGAAGCACATGGCCACATGACAGCTCAAAATAACTATTTTACAGGACAGGCATGAGGAGAACACACTTCCCACAGCCTGTTTCTGTGCAACGCAGGGGAAGGTTAGCGAGCTTAATTAGGAATGCATGGGATCAGATTTGGAGAAAGATTCAATGGGAGGAAAACAAAGTGCAAATGGGACAGATGAAGGAGACCTCACCATTTATCTTATCAACGATGGTCTGAAGCCTCCTCTCCACCTCTCTGCACTTCAGCCTCTCTTGACGTCCTATCATGAGGAGATCCAAGAGGAGCAGGAGGAAGAGTGCCAGTGCATTGACTATCTCAGCACCTTGGCTTCACACAGCAAAACAGGAGGAAGCAGAAAGCAGATGAGGTTTGAGTAAACGAGCAGAATACACTGCCAGACACCCACAGAGATAAACACACAATTGCCTGGTTGTTTATTCCCACATCTCACAGATTTATGGCTCAAAAAGAAACGCATGATCACACTTTCTTCTTTAGGATAATGACACCAGAGAGGTCTGAAAGGACCCATCTCAATTAAAAAATACTTTACAAATACGGTCAAGGCACGTATGGCACACTAACTTCTCCCATGAGCCACTAATTTCTCCAGTTTAAAAATACTTCCTAACTATTATAATGCCTTAGGAGTTTTAAAGATCTAGGAATGCTGTAGAAAAAAACCCCTCAAGTCTCTCCATAGGACACTCTCTGGGTCTATTAGAACTAAAATTAAGTTGGCTGAAGTTCTGTGGAAGGGACTGATAGGGAATTACCAGTGTGAGTATGCTGATTTCAAGATGGCTAGACAGAATGAGGGACAACACTTATGTCAACCACACACAGTACTAAGATGATATAAAACTACCACCTTGCTTCAGTTAAGCAGCACAGGAAGCTTTGCTCACCTTCCCTGTGGCTGGCTCCCATAGCAGCACAGCAGCAACAGCACTGCCAGCAGCATCAGAGACGCACCAGGCCAGTGGAAACAGGAGCAGCGGTTACCATGGTACAGAAAACTGCTCCTCCACACCTCCTGCAAAGGGAGAGCAGCAGACAGTCAGCACTCATAGAACACAGAGCCAGACGTTTGGAAAAGCAGAGTGAGAAAGGGTGAAGGCAGCAGCTGGTGCTCTAGGGAGAACAGAACTTTGCAAAACCCCTGAACATGACACACAGCATCCCAGATCAGTTGTGTGAATCCTACAGCACCAGTGGATGCTCAGCTGGTGAGTCTGGGTGAACACTCTCTGCTTTAATCTTGATTGCAAGAATGAAAAGGCTTCTGTGCCAGGCTGTCCTATTGTCACTGACCAACCAAGGAACACTTTTAAGCACTGTGCATAAACACTGGCACTTTGTATTCAACACACACGCCAGGCAAACACAGTGGAAAAGGGGAGACTGTTGAGCTTCACAGCTCTTTATCTCCACCTGAGATGGACCCTCTAAGCTCAAAGCCCTTAGTGGTTCTTGAAGTCCTTAGATCCTTCACAGTGCAAGAGGCATCTTCACACAGAGCTCTGACATCCAGGAGAGAAGTGCTGACAGAAACACACCCTTAGATTCCTTGCTTTGTTCCCAAGGACTTTAGCAGTTCTACACCTGGACACTCTGCAGCTGCACTCCGGAGGGGAACGCAGCCAACTTCTGTTTAACCCTCATCTTTACTTTGAGAAGGGGAGACCGAGTGCCCAACTTGTGCTCTTTGGTGCCTCACCTTCCATGAAGTCCCTTTTTTCCTTTCCTTCTGATGCCCCTCCAGCAGTGCTGACAATTGGTCTCTCAGGATCATGAGGGCTTTCTTTGTGGTAAGGCCCAAACTTGAGGTCATCTCATCCTGAGGTGCAAGAAAAATACACTGGTTAGTGCTTCCCTATTTTCCTTTTAGGCTTTTTCCTGATGGCTGACAGAGCACCTGACGGTGAATGCCCTGTACTCACGATCACCAGCCTGATTCTCCACTTTCCTGAAATCATCTTCCCTCCCGTGAACTTTAGACTGCTGGCTGGAATTAGAGCACTTAGATAGTATCAGGTAAACAAACCGGTCCTGACTGTGCTGATAAATACTTTATCAAAGCACAATACCAAGTCATTTCTGTGAAACAAGATCTAATCAGTAGAGGCTGAGGACAAGACAAACTGAGGCTATGCAGGCTTGAACTGGTATCAGCTTGTAGAGACAACAGAACACAGTTATGGTAGAATTTTAATGATACAGGATGAATTTGCTAACAATAGTAACAACCAAATAGTAGAATATCTGCAATTCAAAACAAGAGTGGTCCAATTTCCACAACTGCTCATTACAGATTTTCGTTTGTGAGTCAGGCCTCTGTGGCTACTCTGATGCAGAAGCTCCCAGATTTAAGTGCTAGGCTGTGGATCAGTTCAGGACCAGACATGACCCCGCCATCAACTCCTCCTTTTACAACAGCTAACACTGAAGTTTTAAGTGCTGATCTGCAAGGGAGACATTTGGACTTGCAGGAAGCACAGAGTTCACAGCACCTCTCCCTCAGTGCTCAGCAAAGAGGCAGCAGTCCCAAAGGACTCATCCCAGGAGTGTGCCATATGGAAAGCCCCGCCATAAGATGCTGATAACAACAAAGTGGGGTAAACATTTGCATTTCTGGGGCAGGAGCACGAGCACTTTCCTTTCTTTCAAATCACAAATTGCAGTGAGGTACTGCGGGCACCAGATAAGCTACAGCAAATCAACAGGGAAGAGCAGGCAGGTGTCCATGAGAGGGCTACAGCAGCGAACTGGTAAATAAAAGTTCTCATGGGCATTTCATGTTTTAATACAAACATATTGAGCATGTACAGCACATAGGATATCGTGCATGTTGGAAATGTTGAGGTGTGTCATACTGTGCACAGAGTACAGAACTACTAAACACAAACAGGCAGGAAGTTTGTCCCCCCTGTCCCCACCAGTGTGATACAGCCCAGAGCTCAGGCAGGAGCTGCAGCTCTTCCTGCTCTTGTAGCTCTTCCCAGCCCTGCCAAACCCACCACGGTCTCAAACTGCAGCAGTTCTGCTCCTCAGGAGCTGCTCGCACACACCCAGCTCTGCAAGTGCAGCTTGGCTCTGATCTTTTCTTCCTGTTCCTTAACTGCATGGTTTTGTGATGAACATTTACTGGAAACTAATCTTGGACTTCAGACTCATTTGCACTGATGGTCCAGTCCAAAACTGTAATGCAGTGTTGAAGAATAGCACATAAATTCTCTTTAAAATACCATCTACCACACACACACACATTCTCCCTGCCTATCAGGGACAACCTGAAACAGCAAATTCTGTCCAAGCAGAGTCCAGCAATGCTGCTTTAGCTGTACTTTTACAGAACTAAAAATAATCCTGCTGCAGTTTTCATTCTCTGTGTCAGTTTTAGGAATAGAGGAAGCAGTTCTGTATTGTTCTTGGAAGCAGCCCAGGTAACATCAGCACAGGAATAAACATAGGAGTCTCTCAAAGACTCCCAGAGGAGAAGATGGCAGTGGAGCTGGCACCAGCCATGCTGCTGCACCACGGAGTGCTGCAAACAGGAGTGTCTGAGAACAACACTGAGCAAGGGACAATCAGGCTTCTCTCTCTTGTCTGGCTGCTGCCTCTTTGGGGCAGAGCAAGGCATACACAGAAATATAAATCCTCTCCAACATGGGGAAAGCAGGCAGATAAATAAAATACACAGAACAAAAGGTAGCAAAAATAAGAGGGACTTGAACTGAAAAGCAAAGTCTGCTTAGACACCGAGCTGGTTCCAATGGCCACATTAGGAGCTACAGAAGAAATGACAGGAAAGCTGCACTTAATGCCAACCTCTACTACAGTCATACGGTGCCTGGAAAGAGAAACTGCCACAGCACAGCAGGCAGCGAGCACAAAAAGGCAGCAAATCCAGAGGTAATCAAAAAAGGTTCCTGAAACACTTACACACCTGCTCCAGACTTTACACAGGAGTTGCTGGTTTGGCACAGTGTCAGTCAAGATAAGGGCAGCCACAAAGGAACGTGGCTGTAGCAGGTGACAAAGGACAAGTGCAGCGTGGCAGGGCTGGGGAAGAGGAAGGGCAGGAAGGGCAGGGATTGTTAAACACCCATCCTGACACTCAGAACATGGAGTATTTGGCAAAGGAGGCAGAGCCAGTCTGGTAAACAAACACTGTAATACTGTGAGTGAGGACTGCTGGGGGCACTCAGGTAACTTGCTGTGGGTGAGCATCAAGGGCAAGAGCCTGGGACCCGAATGAAAGGGACAGGCAAGAAGAGCCACCGTGAGCTCCGGGCAAGGGGCAGCTCCAGGTTTTTGCAACAAGAGCTGCCCTGCTAAGTCATCAACTGCTAATGAGGCATCTTTCAAATGCCCTGAAGTAAACCTTTGTATATGGCAAATCCAGCTCTGAAACTGTCCCAGAGGGATCTTTCCAGCCTTTCATCAGCTGCAAGTGCTCTTCCTGCCACAAATCAGGAAGTGAGCACCCCAGGGTGAAGAAGCCATTCACAGGAGGTGTCAGTTCATTAATAGAAAACCTCAACATTCACATCTTTGCTTTGGGAAGTTACATTCAAAGAGAAATCCGCTAATTTTCCGGTCCAAACAGAAACAGCAAGACACCTTCCCACCCAGCTGCCTTAGCCTAGGGTTTTCTGTGAAGAACAACAAAGAAAGAGCAGACAGTAAATTCCAGGTTACAGTGAAAGCAAACCCCTGATGAGTATCAGGAGGCATTTTAAAAGGCTGTACTTTCCTTTTGCCTGGGCCTGAAGGCAAAAAGTCCTAAGGAGAAAATGAGCAGTTGCTTCCTCCTTTGCCCTGGAGAGCACAGGAGCCTCTAAGTGCACTTAGGGCTCCTCTGGAGCTGACCCCTGCCCTGGCTATCCCAGCCTCAGTGTGAGAGGCACGGCTGGAGCCAGGTAAAAGCGGGATGATTGCATCCTTCTGCTTTGGAATGATACCAGGGCTCTCAAGAGTTGTGATCTGTGGGATGGCTGTTAAGGGAAAAACAGTGCAGGACATTTCCTTCCTGCGTGTCATTTTATTTTCTAGAGGCAATGAATGTGCTGAGGTGTGGACTGGATGGAAACATGAAAAGATGTGTGAATTTCTCCACTCGTAGTAAATACTCTACACATTAAATTACTGCTTAGCTTGCCTGAAAACATTAGGGAAAGGGAACCTGACATAGATCTTGCAAATGCCCAGGTTTAGGAGCTGGTTTGGCTCTTCAGGAAGGAAACAAGAAGCAGCTCAGGCAGGAGATGAGGAGTCACAGAATCTGTAGACTTTTCTTCGCCTTGTCGTTTCAGTTGACCCTCCATAGTTGGACAGGGGTAAATTAGTCGTCAAATACCGAGGAGCTTGTTTAAATCCATAGCCTTGCCTGGCTCATGGCAAATAGGTTCTCTTTGCCTGCCTCAGGGCTTGCAGGAGCATTTTCATCCTGATAGGTAGGAAAAGTGTGGTTATTTTCTGATTTTTCCTCCCACAACGTGAAGTTGTTCCCGAGCAACACCACCTACCCATGTCTGCTTCCTGCAGCCCACCTTCATCCTCACACAAATTCACCACTGAGCTCTCTTCCGAAAATTCCCGCCTTGTTCTTTTACACATAGAATCGTTTAGGATTACCTTAAAAGTTCATCAGCTATCTCACACTCTCTGCTATCTGATGAAAGACAGAGGTCATGCACCTTCCTTCCAGAGGAACAAAGAAGCAGAGCCCAGAATGCGTACAGAGAAATGGACACAAAATATTAATATATTAAAGTCCTCTTATATTTTCCCACAGCCATTACACATCCATAGCAGCGTATTTATTTGTCGTACCAGTAAATGTTGATATAACATGTGCCAAATATTTTTTTTAATAATACTGGAACACAAATATATTCCTTGCTTTCCAGAGCAAAGTGGGTTGAATCATCCTCCATCCTCTGTGGATTCAGTCTCTTGCAGAATAAGGGCTTCTCACCAAGATTGCTGTACACTTGAACGTAACTGGCTTTACAAAGACTGTTTAAACAAATAAGTGAACAAAATACAAAATATTTGCTACAAGTTTCAATTCTCACAAACTGCAGATCCACCCCTCTGATTCAGAGTGGTGGAAAACCCCTGCAAGGCAGTTGTCAGACTGTTTCCCTCTCCAGGCTGCACTCACTAGGCTCCTTTTATAACACCTCTAACTCAATTGCTTTTCAGATCTGAACAGTTGGAGGTGGGAAACTGGGCAGCAGAATGTTCTTCCTTTTTCTGAGAGCTGTTTTGCATTCCTTAGCAGAAAAAGAAGGCAGTTTTTAATTTAACAATAACACTTTGCAGGCAATTAATCTACTACAGGGATTACACCCCCTGAAATGTAAGCATTATTCACAGGTTCAAAACCACACAACAAGGAGTAACTCCACCAAATATATTTGCATTTATTACTGTAAGTCCGATTCTTGTTTAGAATAAGTCACAATATGACACAAAGTGGGGTTTTTGGATCTGATCAGAGAGGATGACACACATCAAACACGACAACACACAATTTCTTCAGGTAGCATTTCATACAGCAGCATAGTGCTGGAGAGGAATTTATTCCTGTTCTAAAGCAAATCACACATCAGGATGCTGCAGCTCCTGTACACCTGCAGCTGCTGTTTTAGTGCTTGGACTGCCTGAAATGGCTCATGCCTGCTACAGAGTGGCACAGATGAAACCAGCAGAGCCAATGCATCGGTCACTCTGGGCAGAAACTTTCCTTTATTTCTCCATCCTTGCTCCCAATCTTGCTTTCTGTCTTTCTTGGTGCTCTCCTGGCTACTTTTCCTAAGAGATCAGATCCCTGAGCCCAGGCAAGAATGCTTCTCTAGTGACCCAGGCTACATCAATCATCCACCCTGACACATTCCTACTCCATGGGATGAACTTTTGATTAAGACTCTGAACTGTCAGGACAGCTGGATTCTCTAATTCATTCTGCCACTGGTTTCTGCATGACAGTGGGAAAACTGGATACTCCTCTGTGCCCTAGTTTCTCATTCTGTGATGGGGCTACCAACTCCCTACCAACTGCTGTAATTGTGAAGATTATAACATTCACCCAACCACCTGAACGCTGCTGGAGAGCTCAGGAAAAAGAAATGTATGCTGATATCTGCACAATTCAGGCAGCTCCACCAAGCAGACCATGGCTCTGTGGGGACCACTGCCTTTAAACATGGACATGTTGGGAAAAGCAGAAGGCACAAGGAACACAGCTTTTAAATTGGTTTGAATGCACCTGACATGAGCTTGGCAGCCACAGCTTAGCTGTTGGTGGTCTCAAATCAAGTGAAACAAACCAAGTCTTCAGCACAGCAGTGCCCAAGTTAATGGACAGAGCAATAGGCAGCAACTGCCTCCTTCCCCCTCCCCGTGCAGCCCAGGATGAAAGGCAGCCCAGACCTCCCGCTGCCCCCGGACAAAAGAGCCCCCCCAGCTGGGTAACTGGGTGCCTGCAGGGGCTCCAGTGTGGATGCTTTGAGGCTCCCCACAGCTCATGACTAACAGGGCCTGCAGATTCCCCCTGCAAAGAGACAGAGCTGCAGGAGCACAGAGCTCTGAGATGTGGCCAAAGCAGCGCTCACCAGCCTGAATCACTGCTGCACTTTGCTGCGCACAGGGTCCATCTTAATCCACTCAACAACATCCACATTTTATGCTCTCCATAAAGCACAGAACAAGATGCCAACAGGCACAATCAACCTTTCTACACAGGTAATGCAAAGCCCAGCACTTTTCTTCTCCCCAGTAGCAGCCCAGCAGCAGAGAAAGAGGCGGCTGCTCCCCAGGAAACAGCCCAGTTTGGAATTGTACATTCGTCAGTCCGTCCCTTCAGTCCTGTTTGCAGCAGCAAATCCCCAACTACAGTTACCTGTCCCACCAGGCTGCTGGCAGGATAAGGCAGGGTTTATGGAGAGCTTTGAAGCACTATACAATTATTAAGCTTTAATTACTGTAATTTAGCCAGCTGCCTTACTCCTCCAAGTTCAGAGAGCAGTTAGGATTTATCCTGGCTTCAACACGCCAGTAGTACTTCATGCCAGTGCAGAGTTCCCTCCAGGGAATGCTAATCCCCTCCCAGAGGCCAGTGATGCTCAGAAATCCACAGAACTTCAGCACATCTTTCATCCCCTTGATAGCTTCCTTCCCACCCTCACTTCTTCAGCTGAAGACTTTCGGGACTAAAACGATGATCCAGCCTGGCAGGTGCACTGCCAGACGGATACCACAGGGATAAGAGGTTCAACAGTTACAGATCAAATCCTATAGAAGCAACAGACAAATTTAAGCTGTGAGGCAGAGGGGCAGCAAAGCAGGAGCCAGCAGCTAAATCCTGTGTGGATCTTCCTGTTGGTCCTGGGGTTAAAACTGCAGTTTAAAACAGTTTCTTTTCCCTGTCACTGCCAACAGCAAGCTATTCCCTAGCTAAAATCATTGCTCCCTGTTTCATGTCCTGCCATAACCTCCTTCCCCAAAACATCAAAGCTCTTCATGCCCCATCACATCAGGCAGGATGCAGGCTGGGGAGGGAGACAGGGAAAGCCATTTTGAAATTAAATGTTAAGGGAGAGGAACTTACTTTGCGACATTTGCCTTGATGGGGGATCCAAAGATCAGCCTGTTTGAAGAGCATCTGGGCTAAATTCCTGCACCACTGCCCCAGCAACTTGCACTGCTGCTGCTCTCCAAAAATGAGAGCGCAAAGAGGGAGAGAGAGCAAGACTGTGCAGAGCCCAGAGCCGCAGAGAATGAGACAGAAGCAGCAGAGTGAAGCACCAGTCTGCTGATTAATTCAGCCTGTTTCCAGTCACGCTGCAGATCCAGCAAGGAGGCGGCGGATGGGGGTGGGGGATGAGGGAAGATGAGAGATGGAAAGAGGGGCAGAAAAAAGCAGAGAGAGAAGAAAGTTTGCCCAGGATAGCACCAGATGTCTGTGAGAATGGTTCATTCATCAGATGGAGCCGACACAGTGAGGATCCCTGGGCTCCCTGCCTGCAGAGCTGCATATGCATGCACAGGAAGGAATGATGCTGACAGACAGGGGTCTGTGCAAAAGCAGATGGCAAAGTAGGTAGGACAAAGTGCTATAAAATATACTACAGGGGAAGGAACACCTGAGTAGGCATGGAAAAAGACTAAATTGAAACCAAGAGACCCTGGAATACTAACTGCCCCACAGATGACTCCACAGCTTTGGACTCAAGCTCAATTCAAAAATTTAAGTATTTGCTACTTAAACAAGTTGAGATGGTTACAGGTCCCATCTGAAGTGTTCCCTCCCTCTCTCTTCTCTTGTTGATATAGAATGCAGCAAAAGCCTCTCTCAGTGTCCCATATTCACCCCGAACCACACAATCTGAACTAAAAGGTGCACATAAATTCACCATAACCATGCCTGGGGTTCCACACTTACGTGAGCACGGCACACAGGAGGCAAAGGATTAGTGTAGACAGTGAAGGGCTGGGTAGAACAACAACAAGGGTCTTGAAGGAACAACAAAAAGGTGAAGAAGGAACGAGCCTTCTCTCTCATTCTCATCTTTTACAGGAATGTTCTTTTCTCATTGTTGGAGGGACACACCTTTATAAGTGAGTTTTTATACAGCTCCTACTTCAGTGGTGTCCTAATTCTGTCTGGGGCTTCCTAGTTCTGCGGAGCAATCACTAGAACAACTGCTTTCATTCCACGCAGAAAGGGGTAAAGAACTGGCCCAACCAAGCACCACCTCAATATATTGCTTGCCAAGGATTACAGCTGGCTGGTACCAAACAGGACGGGCACTGCAAAGGCTTCCAGTCTCAGTACAATGTGCAGCTCTGAAGAACATGTACAGGTGTCAGGACTCACCTACTCTGCCTGGACAAGCTCTTCACTTCCTTTCTTTTCCTGAGGTTCAAACGTCTCAATAGGCACAGCCCATATTCTATGTTTTAAGCCAGAAGGGCAGAGATTAGGTGGCCTCAACATTCACAATAAACCCAAGACAGGGTCTGGTATCTACCACCTGTGTGTTGGCCCTGAGTTACATACATCCACGTGTAATCTCACAAAGCTCTTAGAGCCAAAGCTAAAGGGAAGCAGACACTTTGTATTTATTTACTGTAACTTCGGGAGAAAGCAGAAGAGAGAGAGGCAAAACATCCTTTATACTTCTGCAGGGCATTTTGTTTCCTAGACAACAATTTTAAACTGCAGAAAACAAGAAAATGTCCTAATGGCACAATTTTTCCTTCCTGCCTGCTAAGGAACTACTCACCTACTCCTTTCAACACAAAGAAAAAAGGAGAAAAAAGAAAAGATCAACAAGATGCGGTAAGAGTGGATAAACCCTCACACAACATACTTGTAAGACCCCTTCTTTATCACAGTGCTTACTGATCTGTTTCCCATGGCTTTGTACCTTCTGGAGACTCAAAAGAAAGCGAATAAAACAACTTGCTTGTGCAATACCAGCAACAATCCTTGTGCTTCATGCAGTTAGAGGTCCCAACTTCAAAACCTCCAGCTTTGGTCATGGACACAAATGGAATTGGATCAGATAGCTTCTTCTTGTTTACCCCACTGCTGGGAGACCTTGCTCTAAAGTGTTTTGTGTAGGGCAGTAACTTGTACTATGTATCTTCCTTCTGATATCATCTGGTATCAGAAATTGCATCTGGATATGCATTTGTGCATTAAATAATGGAATGAAAGAGCACAAGACAAAAACTTTAGATCTGAGGATAAAACTGGGACTTGAAATAAAAGGCTGAGTATAAAGGCAGGGACTGACCTATACAAAATCTGCAGCACAGATGAGAGACGCCCGTGGAAAAAGGATCACTTTGTGAAAAAGCCCTTGGAAGAAGAGCTGAGCTTTTAGAGAACAGCAGGGAATAAAAACAGAGACACAGTCACTGGCAGGATGAGAAGTGGCAAAGGACTTGGGCTACTTTTCAGTCCAAAGGTAGGACTGCAGCTCTTGTTAGGCAACCTGGAACAAGGACCAACAGTGCTGGAGCTGCAGCAGTCTGGGGCACAGCACAGGCTCCCTGAATACGTTTCCAGGCTCTGGCCAGGAGGCATGGTGCTGTATCCAGGCTGCAGCAATTACACTGGGACAATACAGCTCAGTTGTTATGGGTAACTATGGAATGGATGATGTCAATAATTTTTATTAGTTGTGTGGCTGCAAATCCAGCCTACATCTAATGCAACGCAAACTCAGGAGCCTCCCACTGTCCTGTAGCAATCAGTGCTGCTCTCTCAGTATGTGCTGAGTGGTCTCAGAGCAGAGATTCTGGCACCTTTCACAAGGATTAAATTCACTTCAGAAATACACAGAAAATTTTAAAAGTCAGAAGAAAAGGAGAAAGAACAAAATATCAGCACATTTAATTTAAGAAGGTTTTGGCTCTGCTCCTAAAATACTCTCTGCCTTTCCCTGTGCTGTCTGGTTTCTGGCAAAAACTGGAAGGCAGCTTGCATTACACCTGACAAACTCTGATCCTCAGCCATTCCTGACAAGGGAATTTATTAGCCAACTGGAGCCAGAGGACAAGTCTCTCATCTGAGTGACGGACGTCTGTGCTGCAGCAGTGCTCTGAGCACGTCTCCTGCTCCAGGAGTGCTAACTCTCCATCACACACATATATTGAAGAGATTGCTTTCAACCACATGTGGGACTGATGTTTTCACATGGGCTCATTTTATTTTTAGCATTTCAAAATAAACCTAGCACATCAAATTTACTGCTGAGGTTACAAAGCAGGTTAATTTGTTCTCTTATCAGTGTGTATGTGTCCAAGTTCTTCACTTTAGGAAGATGGATTCCATCTTAAAGGGGGTGAAACAAGGATCTGCAGTATTAAAAGAAACAAAAAGGAGCAAACTCCTTAGCACCAAATAATAATTACAGAATGGTTTGGACTGGAAAGCACCCTAAAGATCACCTAGTTCCAAGCACCCTGACATGCGGTTGCTAACAAGAATAAAACCATGGTCTTTCCTCAGAATCCAAACAAAATAAGTTGTAAAATGCAGCTTTATGTATGTGTGGGGTTTTTAAATTACTATTGAAAAGACTGTGGTGATCTCTTGCCTTCATTTCTAATTCCCATTCAGAAACGACGGAAAAAAATTTCAGGAAGTCAGGAGAGGAGGTTAGGGCTTGAGAACACCGTGATTCCCCCTGTAACCTCCTTGTCAGGACACTTTCCTAACAGGCCTTTTAAAGGTCTGTTACAATACCGTCCATGCTGCTGCCTGTCCAGCAATTTGATATGATCTTCCTGCATTGTACAGTGGAGAATGTCATACGAGAAAGATGAACCAAAGATAGTGACCTACAGTGAAAGTGTCCCCGCTATGCCCTGCTCTCTCTGGTGCTCTCAGATCCTACACAGAACACACCCCTGCAGAGAGTGGTAGTTGCGTCATCTCTTAAAATGATCAATACCAGATTAGCCCGTGATGTCATTAACAAGAGGATAAGTAGATAATTGTCCTCACTGGAATGTTAACTCCATGGTAATAAAGTAGTTTGATATAAAATAACATAGGTCAAACACGTCCTCAGAGCACTCCAGCACCAAGAGGTTTGGGCAGGAATGAGCCCAGGCTTTCCTGGCCTAGCACAGCTCAGAGCAGAAACCCAGCAAAGAAGCAGTTGAGTAGGCAAGTGCCACAGTTGATGTGAAAAACTGACCTTTAAAAGTCACTTACACTGTTGTAGTATATTTTAGAGCTGATCTGAGTCTAGGTGAGTCCCTAACAGGTACTTTGCACTAATGAACAAAACAGCAAGGAAGGGATGCACGGAGAAAACAGAGACAGCCAACAGACAAAAGCTCACGGTGTGGTGGGGAAAGCGACACCAGAGGGAAAAGCCAAGTGTGTTCTCTCACCAGAGCCAGCTGAGACCCAAAGTTACCACCAGAAAAACTGGACTCAGATGATTTCACTGCCTCGGTTTATTTAAAAAATCTTCCCAGTGAATTCAGCCTCTCAAGTAAAGCCGAGCTGAGTGTCCATGGGAATGGAATCCCAGCTTAGAGATCAAGAGAGACACAGCAGGTGTGACAGTGGACACCCAACCTGTGCTGTTCCACCGTGGTGCCTCAGCCCCAGCCTGCAAAGGATTTCCCTGCCAATACAGGGATGTGAAGGTTACAGAACTCTCAACTTCATTACAATCCATTACATGGATTTATACCACCACATAATAATGCCACCTGGTGAATCTTGACCCAAAATAATAAAGACATTTAAAAGGACTCAACACTTAAGTTGGGTGTGACTGTTATCAGCAAACCTACCTGACACTTCTCCTTGAGGTCCATGGCTGTGCAGTTCTGTAAGCATGTCCAGCAAAAGGGCACTGCTCCTCAGGGGAGAATGTCTCCTAGGTAGAGAAGAGCTTGGCTACATTGACCACATCACCATCTGTAGAAACAGAAGGGGAAGCAGTCAAGTCTCCCACATTGCTTCCTTTAGAATAAGAAAGTGATGAAATTCACAATATTGTAATTACAGGATCGGTACTTAAAAGAAGGAGAACTAGCGAGATGAAAGTCCTTCTAATAGTACATCAATCCACCCCATAACTCAGAAGTTAAGCTAGCTTAACTCTCCCCAAAATCTGGCATCCATAGATGAATTAAGTTCCCTCCAGTGCAGAGTAAGAGTGTTATCGTAGTCCTGACAGGCTTTTGGGCAAGCCTCCAAAAAAAGGCCGACAAAGCCTGGATTCCACCAGGTGTCTGAGCAAGCTGTCACCCACAGCTATTTGTCTTGTTACTTTTATCTACCAGGAGCTTTGTCCAGCTATTCTCTAATGGAGCCAGCAATGATTCTTCCATTTGCTGAACATCACATCCAGCATTTGACAAGGTGCTGGGCTGAGCATGGATCTGATCGCCAGTGAGTAGGCCGGAAGTCCTAAAAACAATTCCAGATGACTGTGGATCTAGGCCTTTTCTCTTTTTAGCAAAACTGGGACTCTAACAGAATTGAGGTAGGAAGCAGCTCTGGAACTCACATCCTTCTTCTAGCTCACCCTCCTCTACCTCCCACGGCACAAATTTGCTCTCCTTTCACAAAATGTCTTTTCTGGGCAAAACAAAGGATCTGTGTACATTGCTCCAGAGGACTCTTACATATAAATACAGCATGATCTTATAAGATTATGCTATGATTGTCTTGGGAAAGTCTTTCTGTTGGTTAGTAATTCTTGCTTCTATTTTTTAACATCACACAGAAGCTCAGGGCTTGGACATAACCTTCTCCTAAATCCAAATAAACAAGGAAGCAGCTAGATATGCAAATCAACCCAAACCACCCGCACATCTCCTAGATACAACGGGACTGGCCTTTGCCAGCTGGGATTTACTACCCTGGTTTATACAACACTGCCTTCTTCAAAGCAGGATTCTGGAGAGCCCATCCTTGTGGCCATCACCTACAGCGCTACTCTGACAACGCTGCATAATTTCAAGGAAAACTTTGGCATCCAAAGTTTAATCAGAAAGCCATTCTGTCCCACTCTGCAGAGCTAGATTTCAGTATTTCCTCTCCTGCAGGCAATCCTGCACCTGCATTCTGGGGGGGAAGCAGCAGGCATTCAATATTCAGAGTGCTGGTTATCAAAGACCTGCCTGCAGAACCACAACCAGCACCTGCAAGTGCCATTTTTTGACTGCCAGGCTGGCTGGCATGAGCCACCAGTCTGGACTCTGCCCTACTTTTCTGTTCTGTGACCCTTTCAATGTGCACACAATGAGGGAATAAAGTTATTTTCAGTCACTTCATATCCCTGCCAGGCCAATTAGCAACTGCAAAGAGAAGATCAGACAAAGTTACTGGAGTGAAGCTGACAAAGAGCTCCCAGCAAAGGGCTGGGAGTGGGAAGGAGGAAAAAGTACTTCTGTGTGTTTGCACACAGCAGTTTAGAGCCTTAGTATCTTGACTTTAATTCGAGAATGACTTCAGTATAAGGGAAGGCAAGACAAGATGATTTTAAGGAGAAAATGGTCACTAACAATAAAAGGACTAAGATAAATCCATGATCCTTCTTTTTAGTCCCCTCTGAGAGAAGATTTGTTACTTGATCTACTGAAAGACTTATGCACCATGCTCTCACTTTTTCAAACAAAACTAAGAGTCTGAATTTCTCTCTGGATCTGGATTTCAAAAGTATCCAGCAGGAGTGGGTGGCTCTGGCTGGAGAGCAAGGGGCTGAGCTGGGCAGGAGGCAGGATTTCTGCACTGCCCTCAGTGACATTCTGGTTCTGGCAGCAAACTGAAATGTGATCCTGAATGCAAAACACGCCATTCCCTAAAGTTCACAGCACATCATCTGCATGCTTAGGAACACCACCCTGGAGTCCTTCAGTGCTAGGAAGCAGGAAACACACCAAGGGTGTTAAAAATACAAAGGATGGGTTGGAAAGAGTGAATATTCCCTGTTTAGAGAAATTCAGAAGCTGTTGTAATGGACAATACAACAAGAGCTTGTGAAAATAATCAGTGGTGCACAAAGCACTGCTTCATCATCGTACAAGTTCACAGCTTCTCCAAAATGTGAACACACTGACCAGCCCAGAAGCAGCTAAGTTTTTCTCACATCCTCAATTTAAGGTACCAGCAATGGTAGATTGTAGACATTTCACAAAGAGAAAGCAAGAAGACAAGTCTTTCCTGTGCCAATCTGGATACACAGAACAAGGAGAATGTTTAATTTTCCAACGTTTAAAAAGGGTTTTCATTCAGAACCAAAAATTCCAAACACAGCTAATCCCCAACAGGTTGGGATATCTTAGTATTGGGTTAACTGAAGCCAATGGCAAAGATGGGCGAGGATGAAAAACCAACCTCCCTCAATTTCTGCACCTGGACTGGCACTGGAACCATAGAAGATGTGGTTTGCGTGCCTTCTTTTAAATGCAGAATTTATCCAAACAAAACTGCAATTATTTTGTCATTCCAACTAAACACCTCGCGCACATTACAGAGGTCTTGTAAACACTCAGGAAACAGCTCCACACACTGAGATTGCAGCAATTTAATAAATTCTGGAGGCAGCCTATAGATCTTCAGAGTTGTGCATCCACTCACTCCTGACCCTGCAAGGTCCTTGTGTGCTCCCCTCCCAGATTCCTGTTTCAGGGACTCCCGCAATTCCCACCTCCAGACATGTCTCTGATCATCCCTACCCTGCTGCAGGGACTCTCCACACTCTGGACCCGTCCTAGTTTCGTGCACTGCTATTCCACACCGGAATATCTGCTTCCTTCTGTCCTCCCTGTTCTTATCTCTCTTCTGTCTGCCCAGGCAATTAGTCACGTCAACATGTTACACTCTGCAGGACAGAAATGAAGTGGGGCTGCTTTGCTGGGACATGTTGGAGGGTGTCAAATATTCAGTCACAGACTATCAGAGATGCTTGAAGCTATGGCTGCTCTAATCAGACACCACATGCTCCCAGTGCAGCCAGTTTACCCCTTCCACTTTCCCAGCACGCTCCATTCTCCTCAGGATTTTCAAGCCTAGAGCAGTTTGTGAAACTTGGGAATGGCTGGATGTGGTGTTCAAGCACCATCACGTTGCATTCAGCCTGAGAAATATTTCCAAATAGTTGGGTAAGAGTGAAACCCGGGATAGGGTTCGCCAAATAATCCAATGCTGACAGCAAGCCAACTGTCTGGGAGTCCTGTACGCCAAACCCAGGCAATGGTTATCCCACAACCGGGGGAGAGGTCTGCAATTCACCTCAGAATATCTCTATTTTATACAACTGAGTGAGTTCAGGGCCTGGGCTGCCATGTGTGTCTGACATCCTTTTCAAATTAAAAAATACACTCATATCCCCCTCTCAACTTGTTTCAGTTTGGATACGCCCTGAGCAAAGAGCAAGTCTTGTAGCTTGATCTGAGTATCAACAAGTGTTTGAAACATCCCTCTGGACAACAGAACTTTGCAAGGATCCATTCACCCTTTTCTTGACCAGATTATCTCTTGAATAGCAATGTGTTATGCAGACAGTGTATTTATATAGGTAAAAAATACTATGGCTCAGATTTTCCTTTGAAATCCAAGGATTTCAAATCACTTAACCATCAGTGTGAGACAGCAGTGTTGAATTTTAATAAAAAACAATACAGCATGATATATTACTTACTGAATTTATAAAACAACTAGCGAACAGAAAGATCAGGTAATTATAGAACCTATAGACAGCTGGAAAGAAAAATGTGTTTCAGAAGCTGCTGTCTTTAGGGAGAAAAATAAATCAACCTAATGATACTATTTTCCCTAAAGTGTTCAATCACTGATGCTTTCATGTTATTTACTGAAAATTCCCAACACAGATTAGTCTATGAAAAATGACGGGGAGTACGAACATTTCTCGCTGCCAAAAGTGAATTCCTCAAGAACAGAAGACTGATCTGTCACCGAGAATAGAAACACGGGGGAACAGATAATAACCAAAAAAAGCAGCTGCCTTGGAGAAAATGGCTTCGATTTGAGCTGATTGTTTTGATATCAGCAGAACCATACGGTCTTCCTACTCATGAGGAGCTGATGTCTGCCTGATAATTTGCAACATGGGCACATTCGCTGATATATGGCCTTCCAAAGGTGCATCGAGTGATACTGTCAATTGCTTTGAGACCCACTGAGAGCACAGAATAATTACAGCCAGGGAGCTGGCAGCCACACTTCTTGGCTTCGCTATCTGCCTGTGAAAAAAGACTTGTCAGAATTTGGGCCAGCTAAACATTCTCTGCCTCAATAACCCCAGATTGCAGATAGGAATATGCATATCTGCTTCCGAAGGAGACTGTGAAGTAAATTTATTAGTATCTGTAAAGTGAGATCCTCTGAAATAGCGTTGTATATGTGCTAAGTATTATCAACTCAGTAGCAGTCAAATATCTCATTTGAGCCTGGCTGTGAAGAATCAGGAGCTGATTTCACACAGCCTCTGCTTCCCTTCCTAAATGACAGGAATCAGAGAGAGGTCTATTCTACACTGAATCACAAACCGGATTAAACTTGAACTTAAGAGCTTGTCATCAACTGACAAGTGTGTCTTTTGGAGGTGAAATTACTTTTTGTTTAAACCTTACTTGCTGAGCGTTTTCTAATAAAAAATATCTGACTCTTTCCTTCTTTCTTCAGGACTTGCACATTGGACTGTTTCAAAAGAGAGTCATTGCTCAAAATGAAACCTGAGCAACAAAGAGGGAGAAGGGGAGTAGGGAACGGCTTTGGCACACTTGTAAGAGTCAGACCTTTGGTTTACTTACGAGATAAGACTGATAAAACAAGATGTTCCACAAGTGAAAGAACACTTTTATTTTTGTTTTCATTTCATTCTGGTGAGCTGAGAAGCAATTATCAAAAGAAATATGATCAAAATAATTATAAAGCTAGTTTAGTCTACCTTATTGTTTCCACAGGAATACTGTCTCAAATTAAGGTATGGTAAATCTGCAAAGTATTTGCTGTGTTCATTTTTCCTTACTTGGTTAAAAAGAAAAAAGAGTGTTTGGGAATTAAAGGATTGCTTTATTTTTTCTGCTTCAGGTACTGCCCGCCACAGAAAGACACGGCATGTAGAGAGTTTGGATCAAAGTTGTATTTGGAAAAATGCAACAAAAGGTACAATTCTGAAAGCTGGAAGGGCCCCTCCAGCTTCTGCAGGGAGATGAGACATTGTTGTGGCATGATGTCTTGAACAGAAATTTTTACAGCAAATCTATGGAAGAATTCACTGCAAAAGTGACAGCTGTCATTCATCATCATGATATCGGTTATTATGGTAACCAGGATTGTATAACTACCTCCATCTAAAAAGAAGTAATCCTGAAATGTTAGAAAACCACGGAAAGACAATGGCCCAAAATAAAATTTTAAAAGCTTGCACTGTATTTATAGGGCCTTTTAACAAATTAATTTTTGCTGATATACACTGACTCAAGAGACAAAAGTGCAGCTTTGCCTCTTAAATCTAGATTATAAATAAAGGTGTTGTATTCCTAGTTTATAGTAAATCTAGGTAAAAAAGCAGTCTTACACCAGTGTTTGCCATTTGGAGATATTTGATAAACATTGTGCCAATGGGAAGGTGTTCTCTGGCAGTTCCCCAGAGCAGACTCAGCACCTGAAGGCCATTCAGACCAAGCTCAAACACCCACTCCAAGCACAGCACAGCTCTTGCCTAGAAAAGGCACTGAGCAGTTCACAGATTGTGTATTTTGCTATTCTCACAAGCCTCATGAAAGTTTTATGATGAACACGTGTAGGATGGGCTGTGTCTAGAAACAGGGCAGTGAGCTGCCTCACTCTACTGTGAAAGGAACACAAGAGTTCTCTGCAGCTCCTGAAGAACTTTCCCCCTGTCATCACTCAAGAGCATTCCAGAGATCCAAACTGCCCTATCTAGTGTTCAAACAGTCCTGTACATCATCACAGATGTGAACCCAACCAACCCAAAGCAAACCCTGCTCCCACAGGCCTAAGTGCAGGACAATGCTGGCCAAGCCCAGGAAGGTCACTCTCTTCGGCCAACCCAACCAAAGGATTTGTCTTTGGGCCAATCCTACATGACCCCTGGCCCTGCTCCTGCCAGCCACAGGGGGATATAAGCCCTCCCAACCCACACCTTCTTAGGCTTGTGTCTCTGTCTTGAGCAGGTTGGTCTCTTGAGTGCTTGTAGTGGCTTCCAGCATCTAATTTGGGCAGGGCTCTGACAGATCAAGATGTAAACAGAGCTGTAATGTGAAGATTAGAGGACAAAGGTTTGTTTTCTTGCTTCCACATGCAGCACTAATATTGATTTGTTTGGTGACCAAGGCTAGAAGCACTAATATTTTAATCCTCTCATCAGGTAAAAAATGTTGGCAAGGTGTTTGTTTAAAAGGTCATGGTTAAGAAGAATATTATGTATATTTTTTTCAATAAGCTTGAGTAAAAGATAGGAAATATAAACCACGTCTCTAAAGAGCAAAACATATCTTGCATAAAACCAGCACCATGTAGCTATTTCTATGTATGCCTACATTAGGCAGGCTTCTTGGAAAATAAATTTAGTTGGCTTGCTAGGGTAGTCAAATTTTACTATATCTGAGCAAGCCCTGTAGATTAATGCAGTACAACAGCTGCTGAGTAACAGTTTGTTTACGTAGAAACCTGCATTTCTAAGTAAGCGAAAGTGTTTCATGGAGCTCGTGTACTACTATTCTATTTTGTCCCATTGTGTGTGAGCTGTCTGTTCAACTAGGAAGTTTATTCTACAATTGCTGGGGGAAATGATAGGATTTTAGAGAAGCAGGCCTTAGTAGCTTCCTTTTCTGAGATAACATGAAGGTGTCTATGACTTGGTAGCTGCCTCAGGAAGACGGATGTGTGCTTATGCTCTCTGCTACTATCTTGGTAACTTTTAAGACTGGTAAGCCTAACTTAAGGAAACTCTTCCAAGGCACAAGAGTTCCTATGAAAACACAGTGAGTGTTCAATGTGTAACTAAAACACTCTCCACTCCGGTCTCTGGGGTCTCCCCTCCTCTCTATCTTCTGGGTTGATAGTATCATCTAAGACAAATGTCTCGTGCTTTATGTAATGGGATTTTTAAAGAGGATTTGTTAGGCTTTTCCTTATCAATAACGGCCTGTGTTATCCTGATAGGGGAAAGCTCCCAAACGGACGAACAGAAAGAACTGCATGGACCACAGCTTTTGAAAATAGAACAGGTGGACGTCTGGGGCAAAATGAAGTGTGCCGTGAACTTCTGCTGATCAGAACACTGCGATGAAGTAGGCACAGGAGTGAAGCAATATGAAAGAACCAGCTGGGCGAAGGCTGCTATCACGGCTGGAAATGGTCTGGAAAAACTCCTAAAGGCCAGAATGTGGGACCAGACACTAAACCTTTACGCGGAGTATGAAACTGCAGCTACCCCAAGCGCACCCTCGGCTGATGGGCAGCCCCTGGCCTGGCTCCGAGCCCGGTGCCCCGGGGGACGCTCCGTGGCGCTGTGAGCCGGAGCCTGTCCCGCAGCTGCGGGAGAAGCCCCGCCAGTGCGCTGAGCTGCCAACACGTGTTTGGACTGCCTTTTGTGTGTCCTTTTCTAATTTCCTCTCCCTCCTAAGCCGCTGGGTAACGCTCCGGCGAGCTGCGAGCAATGGGGCCGCGGGACTGCCGCGGGCTCTGCCTCGGGCCTCCCCAGCCG
>VZRR01010742.1:210334-388964 GCA_013398015.1 Oreocharis arfaki | reverse complement strand
CAGGGAGGGGGCTCTGGGCTGGGACTATGAGCATTGCCTGCCCTATTTCAAGAAGGCACAGACACATGAACTGGGGCCGGATCAGTACAGAGGTGGCAATGGCCCCCTGCACGTGTCAAGAGGGAAAACAAACCATCCTCTTCACCATGCATTCCTGGAGGCAGCCCAGCAAGCTGGGTATCCCTTCACAGATGATATGAACGGCTATCAGCAAGAAGGCTTCGGCTGGATGGACATGACCATACACCAAGGTAAATCACGAGGTGGTCCTTAAGCGATTTCTATCTCTGACCCAGAAATAATTTTGGAATATGGATTTATAATCTGCACTGAATGCCATTTGAGTGTTTAGGTTCCTACAGAGCTATGGCACTCTGTATTTACAGCCTATTCATATCACACTGTACTGTGCATTTCATTGCTAGTTGCATTGGCGGGCGAGTCCTGATTCACAGTTGAAACTATGTCATTGTGAAATGTATTGTTAAAATAAAATCTTTAATTATTATATCAAATCACATTTCCCTTGAACTCTGTATATTCTTGTGAAGACTCTCCATCTGTAAGTATCCTGGTGATTATTGGCCAAAATCTGAAGAACACTGAGCATGACTATTTTGATGTTTAATGTAAATATACATTGTAGGTCAAAGATGGAGCACAGCTAGTGCTTATCTTCGCCCAGCCATATCACGCCCAAACTTCTCAGTTGCAGAGAAGACACTTGTAATAAAAATCTTGTTTCAAGGAACAAAATGCATTGGTGTTGAGTATGTGAAAAATGGGCAAAAGAAAAAGGTAAGAGATTTTCTATTTCCAGTATGAAAAGTATGAATCAAAGCTAAATTATATATATTTTTTTAAATCTATTAAAAATGACACTTTACTATGCAAAATGTCCCTTTTTTGTAGAGGTTTGGTTGTTTCTTCCATTATATGATTCTTTGTCAGTTATTTTACTGTAGATGCTACTCCAGTTGTATTGATTTAGAGATTAACTTCATCATCATATTTCCATCTCCCTGTGCTGAGGGGACAAGCCACGACTTGATGTTACTCAGAGTGTTGTGTAAGATGTCTGACTGTAACTGTGGTGCAACCATGCCCTGTCCCAGCACATTGACCAGCGTGCTGCAGTGGTGATGTTTCTGAAAAACAATTCTGAAAATGCTGGTGTGGCATAATCAGGAAATCTGAATGGCTCGAGGGATAAATGACAAATCTCACCTTATGGTTGGCTGCGGAATGAATATTTTTCAGTTTCAGTCCAACTTCCACTGAAAATGTCACTGTGTGGAAGGAAGCTTGAATTGTCCTTGCAACTGAATTCTGTGGATAATCAGTTCATTTATGCCTCTTTCAATCTGTTGACTTCTGTAAGACCCAAATAATCCTCACTCCCCTTAAGAGCTGATTACGGAGTATGTAGCCGAAATGTTACCTAAAAGGGATTTGTCTGCTAATAACCTAAGATATTTAGTCTTAGTCAATGATTATAAAACAATTACAAACTGTAATAATAATATCCTAGAGAGTAGAGTAAAAATTTTGATGGTTTGAGCTCAGTAAGTCTTACAAGACTCAGAAGACAAATGTTCTGTGACTGAGCACCTGCTAAAAATTAAAATGCAGCATAAATGATCTGTTCTTTTATTTTCTAAAGCACAGAACAAATCTGCTGCTTTCTAAGTGGATTGCAAATGATAATAATTTCAACAATGGAAAACAGAAGTTGCAGAACGTTTAATTGATTTCATAAGCTTTTAAATTTCTGTGAAAACAGTACCTCTAATTGCTGTTCTTGTGCCATTATCAAGAGCAATTTTGTTGAAGAAAGTCTTGGAAACCTAATTACACATGATCAAAGACTTCCTGAATACTGGACAATTTAACTGCAAAATTCTTCAATGGCTATGATTTTTCATACATATTAATATAAGTACGAATTCTACATAGAGAATGATATATATTTATATCATGTATTGTGCAAAGTGCACCTTCAAATTATTTCCCTTCCTTTTCTCCTCCCCACCAACATCGAAACTGCAGGATTAGTCTGCTTTTACTTTCTGGAAAATTTTTAATCTGTTGGGATGGAAGAGCTAATAATTTTATTGCATTATGAACATCAAGACGAAGCACTTGACTATATTAAAGTGGTTTTTTGCTACAGTCTGTTTTAGATAGAATCTCTTTTACATCAGTTGTCACAAAAGTGAAAAGATCACCAAAACCTGATTCAAAACCTATTCACCAGCCAGTGACCTGTTATTTGTGTAGCACTGAAGTCCTAGAGATCTCCCAGGACCCCAGTAAGCCCTCTGACAAAAGTAGGGGAGGTAGACTGAACATTCCTGGAGTTTTTAAGTTCAGAATCAAGCCAAAAAGCGTATTTTAAAGGATTAAAATGTTTTAATGTATTATAGACTAACCCATACAAAAATGTATCAAAGTCACTTTTTCCTCTTAGCCTGTCAGGTGTACCTTTATGGAAGACTGTGTGGGCTAGGAATAACCACAGCGCTGTCTTTGCAGTGAGTTTACACTGAGCAAGCATCATTTGCATGCTACTCTGAACAAACTGGTACCAGTTCTGCACGTACCATAGAAAATGTAAATGGGTAGTGTTTGTATAACACGCAAAATACAGCTCTAAGTATTGATGCAACAGGCACTGCCACAGTCTTTGTTAGTCTTAACATACTAACGATTGCCCAGAGCAAAGCAATAACGAACAAAAAATGTAGCACTGGCCATCTGTTGGCCATATAGGATAAATAGTCTGAAAATTCTTTTTATTGTTATTAAACTTTGATGTTACTCTGGCAACAATCTCGTTCACCATCATTCTATATAGCTGAGGAGCCATTCAAAAAGGACAGGATTACAATTTAATATGGATTCCATGCTAATCTGTTAAAACTCTGAGCCAAAGGCAGAGGAATAATTTAGCAGCCTGTATCATGAACCAGCTCAGGGCTCAGACCAAACCATTTGATGAGAAGACTGTCAGCAAAACAGAATTGAATGTATGCCTGCAGTCAGTTTTATCAGTAGTGCTTTAGTGGGTGGGGGGCTTTTGAGGGCTACCACAAGCTGAGAAACCAAACTTTAGTCCAAGTTGAATTTTAAAAAATGAGCTCTTGAGAATTTTTGAGCTACCGCGTCTGTGAATTCAAAATCTTCCTTAGGAATTTCAGTTTTAATTTATAAAGGGTTACTGAAAACGGGAGAGGCTTAGCTGCCTGATCTGAGTGTCACAGGTACTATTCCCCTGGCAAGTAGGACAGGAGTTTATTTGCAGCCATGGTACTGGCTGGGCTGAATGCTTCTGTGCCACACAGTTTGAATGGATTGTAAAGATACAGGAATGATCAAAGTAAAACCTCGATTATTTCTCTCTGCATAAAATTCTGACAAGACAGGAATACATTTAAATGAGAAGGGTGTCTAATCTGGATCAGAACAGCATATCCAAACAGAATCCCTTGACGTTGCTTGCATTCAGTTCAGGCTTAATAATCTTAGGGCTTTTGTGCTCCTTTCCTTTTAGGTTTTTGCCAATAAGGAAGTTATCTTAAGTGGAGGTGCCATAAATTCTCCCCAGCTGCTTATGCTGTCTGGAATTGGAAATGCAGATGATCTAAAAAAACTGGAGATCCCTGTTGTTTGCCATCTTCCTGGTATTTTTTTTTTCTTCCTTCTAACCTTTCATCTTCCTATGGATGCAACTGAACAACCATTAAATTAAATGAATCGTGAAATTGAGTTTTCCTTGTGTCAAGTTGTGTAGACTGAAACATGTTGAAACATGTTTGTAACAAATCAGTGGAAAGATGCATTGATTTTATACAGACCAGTGGAAACATGCATTGATTTTAAAACTGAGCAACAAACACCTACACTTTCCTCACTACATTTGACAGCGAAAAGTGCCTTTCTGAAGGCATATTTTTATAGCTAAGCAGCACACTTGTCATTAAGAGTTTTGAATTAGTTTTGATCCACAACAGATTGTGTAAACTCCCACTGTCATAAATATTCAAATATAGAAGAAATAACACGAACTTTTCCTTAAAGCTAAAAAAGTATTTGGAAGCCACATCTGGCAATTTTAGAACAAGTGTATATCCACCATTTAACTTTCTATTTTCATTCTACTTATGCTATGTTTATGTAAAACCTTATTCTGACATGAGCAAAAGGCTGATATGATTCATGGCCTTGGTCTTAGTCATCACTGCCCTTGTGAGAGGTTGGTTTAGTTCCCACTTAAACTGTTTTCTGCTTGAAACATGGTGGGTGATTGTTCTGCGTGAAATGACATTTTTTTTCCTCTCACTTTCCTCTCCCTCCCTCCCCTACAACCTCCTGCAGGAGTAGGCCAGAACCTTCAAGATCATTTAGAAGTTTATGTGCAGCAAAAGTGCACCAAGCCTATTACTCTATATAGTGCACAAAAGCCACTTAACATGGTGAGGATTGGTCTCGAATGGCTTTGGAAATTTACAGGTATGAAGCAAAGTACGCAATCATTCTACCACTGATTGATTTAGAATTATGACAGCCTTTTATCTGTGAATTTTATAGTCTGGCAGCCTTGATACGTAATCATTTTCATGCTCTGGGAAATAACTCGAACTTGCAAGTAGATTTAAACTATTTATTTTCTTCCAAATGAGAATATTATAAAGTTTTTATATCTGAGGTAATGAGGGAGGTTATACACCACTTCTAGCATTCTTGTATGTCATGCGAAGAAAAATTCTATGTTTAAAAATCAGTGCTACTGAGAAAAGCTATTGCAAAAAAAATTGAGAAAATATTCTATTTTAAATCAATGGGATGTCAATAAAAACATGTTGTTGAACAGAAATAAGTTTTCTATATAATTGTCTCAAAAGAATTTGTTTGTTGCTCTGATCAGAATTCTTTAGGCTTGCGAGTAAATCTGAATTGACTTTCCTTAAAATGACACATGCATTTTACGGTACCTCAGTCATAAGTTGTACCTGAAAAAGAATCTGTAAATATAATCCTTGATGTCAGTTAAATAGCTTGGCCAAAGTTGAGCTCTACATCACTTGCTGAATTATGTTATTATTTGGCAACTTATTCTAGGTATATGTGGCTTTTTACCATGGAAGTAAATATTGGGGGCTAACTTAAAGTTTTAAACAGAAATGAAACAAACATAATTTGAGACACATTGCAGGCTTTTCATCTTTCCCTTCATAGCAGGCACAGTGGATGGCTCTGCCTATTCCACATGACTGATGGGATAACTGGGGTACAGGTCACAGAGTGTGCAGGGCAGCAATGTCAGGGTGTGCAGCCAGTTCCTGCCACACCTGTTAGGATCCAGATCTGCTTCTGGAGTCAGACCCTTGGCCTGCCAGTTACAGTGAGATGACTGCAACATCCCATTCTCAGATCAGCAGGATTTCCAAAGTTATGCATATTTACATTTATCTAAGGAAGTAAAAAGCAGAGGAAGGTGATGCACACTGCTTAAATTAGAAGCCATTCATAATGGATTTGCATTCCTTGCAATTGACCCTGTACATATAAATTATTCATGGTAGTGCAACTAAGGGTTAAAAAGAACTGGATTTATTGCTCTTCTGAGGTCTTTTAATGGCGTCTTCTCTCTCCTTTACACCATGTAGGTGAGGGAGCCACTGCCCACTTAGAATCTGGTGGTTTTATCCGAAGTGAACCAGGAGTTCCTCACCCCGACATTCAGTTCCACTTTCTTCCTTCTCAGGTGATTGACCATGGTCGGGTTGCTTCCACAATGGAAGCTTACCAGGTGAGTTGGAGAGAATGTTCCAGTGAGGTTTTGTAGCTGTTAGCAAGGAGGTTTATGCTCCATTACAAATGTTGATAATTTGGATATATATTGAAAAATAGTTTGTTTAGTATAATATGAAACAGACTGCTTAACCTCCTTCATTGGTGAAAAAACACAAGCTTGTTATTTGATATCACCACCAAACTTGTCAGTTTTTATCTCTGGGAAAACAGGCAAGAACTGAATTGAGTATTCACTCTACTGAAGTGCCCTAGCACTGTGGGTTAGGACACAATTTTGCCAGGGGCTGATCAAAACTACTACAAGGTGTTCCCTGTTCCACTGCAGTTTGGACAAAGGTCTAAGTGAAAATTTGTAAAACCACTCATTTATTCACAGGCACAAACCCAAGCCCCATTTTAGACTATCATCTTGATCCAAAAGCCTGGACTAATTCTGGGGAACCGTCACTGAATATGCATGTCTCCCCTTGTTAATCTATTTTCTTCAGAGATGATAATAATTTGGTCCAGTTGCAGATTGTATTAAAATGTTCTGATACTACTAAATTGGAATGGTTGTATTTCAAATGAAAAGAACAGCTGTGAGTTGATGTGACAGACATTTTTCCTCCCTGCTGTGGAATTTCATATTTACAAAAGAAATTATGTAAAATGGAAAAATGTTCATCAGTATTTTCCACTATCTCTGTTTCATGTTTACATTTGCTGAATTTGTAAAGTCTGTCTAAATTGCAAAAAAAACCCCGCAAACCATGCTGAATTTGGAAGCAGATCTGGTGGAATTGTGTCATGAGTGCAGTGTGGGTGTTGCAGGTCCACGTGGGACCCATGAGGAGCACAAGTGTGGGCTGGCTGAAGCTGAAGAGTTCAGACCCAAACGAGCACCCCATTATTGAGCCCAACTACTTGTCCACAGGTAAATGCAGCCTCTCCTTGCTCTGATGTCAACTTATTTCCCACCTGTTTCAGTAGCAGATTTTTGTACCTACTCAACACCAGTTCAGAAGCGCTGGTTGGTACATTGGTACTTCTTTCACATTTATAAAAGTCTACTAGTACCAAAAGAGGCAACTGTGCAAAGCACTGTGTAAACTAGAAAGAATTCCCTGTTGGGGATGAAGTCAGAATTCTCAGTATCTGCTGTGTCTTGCTGTTCATGTCATCCCCTCCTCTGCTTGTGAAGGAATGAATCACTTTTGCTTCTTTGTGCTGAGACTATTTTCCTTTTTCCTAGACAGTGGGTACAGCAAGATAAAGTGCACTTCCTCATAGTTCACTTCTTCCCTTTTGGGGTTGTGCAGTATAAGCGACAGTTTTGTTCACAGTGAATGCAAATATCTGTGGCTTTGAAAAATATTCTGCTTTATTATGGCTTTCAGCAAGAAGTGAGAGACTTTCCTCCCATCCTTTTTTCTTCAGTGCTGCTTTTTTTCTGTTTTGCATTCTGTATGTATTGGTAAATTAAATATGCACTTACAATTTTCTTATTTTCTCTCTACACAGAAAGAGATATTTGGGAATTCCGCCAGTCTGTCAAGTTGACCAGAGAGATCTTCGCTCAGAAAGCTTTCGAAAAATTTCGGGGGCCTGAAATTCAACCAGGAAATCATGTTCAGTCTGACAAAGAAATAGATGCTTTCATAAGGCAGAAGGCTGATAGTGCTTATCATCCTTCCTGCACCTGTAAAATGGGTCAGCCTTCAGACAGCACTGCTGTAGTTGATCCCCAAACAAAAGTAATTGGCGTTGAAAACTTGAGAGTAGTTGATGCGTCAATAATGCCCAGTGTTGTCACTGGAAATTTGAATGCCCCAACTATCATGATAGCAGAGAAAGCTGCAGACATAATCAAGGGCCTCCCATCACTCCAGGAGAAAAATGTTCCTGTATATAAGCCCAAAACCCTGGAAACACAGAGATAAATAAATACTCTCATCCTTTCATATCATTTGCTATTTAGGCTTTCATCAGCATGTTGATTATCTCATACTGAACATGCCAACATGATAAATATCATGCAAAGCAAGATATCCTATTAAAATAACTATTAATCTGAATAATTTTTTGGTGCTAGACAAGCCACTTTCTTTTAATCAGCTGGCTTGAATTGCGTTTTCTAGAATCATAGAATATGTTGAGTTTGAAGGGACCAATAAGGATCACTGAGTCCAACTCCTAGCCCTGTGCAGGACACTCCAAGAATCACAAATTTAGTTAAATATGACCTTTTGTGGTAAATTCAAATTTTCTGTTGAAGAGAAGATGTTTCTAAATGACAAGCCATACGCCAGAAATACTGTGTGATTGCATGAGGAATGGAAGAGATTAATGTGCGCTCTTTTGAAAATGATTATGGCATCCCTTGTTATTTGAAGAATTCTAACTGCTATGAGAATGTTAGCCAGGATAACAGCAAGTCAGTAATCACAACATCCTGCAAAGAATTGTCTAGCAAATGTAAGCCCTTATGCAATTTTATATTCACAGTTTTCATATTCACGAGCTGAATTCGTTTTTATCAGAACTCATAGGAAAGGGAGGAACCTGCATGTGCTCAGAGTTTGTCAAATGTGGTTTTTATGAAAGGAATGCACAGTTTACAAATCCTCACTCAAAGTTAGATTTCACTAAACTCAGCAGTCTCTAACTGTATAGTATTCAGGGAGAAGACATACAGTGTATTTATCGGACACTTATTTTTCTAAAAATGAAGAACTGGACTTGATATTTATAAAAATCTACTGCAAAACTGGAATTTCTCTGTTTTGTTTTGCTTTTCTTCACAAGTAGCTTAGTAGTATTCTGCTCACAATTTTAGCTGATTTACTTGTACTACTCTAGCAGTAAGAGATTTGCACTTCTTATAACAGCCTTAAAGCGACTGGTCTTTGCTCAGATGATCATTTGCAAAAGATACTTCTCAGTAAATATTCTGAACAGTGCCTTGCTATCACTCAGATTTTATTTAGAAAAATTGCAGCCAAACTAAATTTAAATGAAGTGCTACTCAAAATAACTATATAAGGTCAGATTGGATTATATGGGAAGAGGGCTTTTTAAATTAGAAGACAAGTCTTATTCACTGAACCAATGTTATACTCTAATTAGGACTTAAATCTATGCTTTTTTAATCTTCAGATGTGTAGGTTAAGATACATGAACTTTCATGGCTGCTTTTGGTGTCAAACTAACTTTCAGCTACTGATTTAAAAAAAGAACTAAAGAAACTGAACTCAGTGAAAGAAATTGAATCCATGGGTTATTTTGTATTTATTAAGCATTATGAAGTAGTTTCTAACTAAGCAGATGTCAAATCATAAAGGAAAAGCTTCTGTAGCCTAGGATTGCTCAGGACTTGTGGCAAAGAGAATAAACCTTTTTCAGAAAAAAAAAAGGAATTTTACACCATTTTAACAGACTGTAGAAAACCTTGCTGACTCAGATGTTGGCTGGAGGGAAAACTGCAGAAGTTTAAGGCAGATACTTGTACCTGGTGCTGCTCGCTGTAAGGCACTGATTGGAAGCCCTGCTGAGGGAAAGGACTTAATTCATGAGAGCATCTGCATAAAGCCAAACGAAACCACTGAAGATGGAGGATGATGGCAGTGAACTCTGCTCCAAAAGGAGACAGGTAAACCCTTTCTATATATGTGATGCATTCCTTTGAAATGGGGGGAAGAACAAGAATATTTCAAGTCATCAATCAACTCATAGCTGAGTTGATGAGACAATTCATCTGGTGCAACTGTTTGGGAAAAGCATGGACTGTATTCTGTACCTCCTAATGGCAAATCATTCTTTCTCAGCACTTATGCTCTCGAGATTTTTCTTTAAAGGTATTCAGTAAGTTCTAGTGCCAGTTGGAATACAATTAGGATACTCTATGTAATACATAGTGGTGAGACTTACCACAGTCCTGAGCAGTTGAGAAGGGAAGCAATTTGGCAAGATGAGATACTGAAGTTCCTGCATTTGCAGATTTATAACATGGGTTTCCACTCTAGGCATGCAAGATGGGAATCGTTGTTATGCAATTGCAGAGGATTAGCTAGCCACTGGCTTACATAACTTACCACTGAACATGCACAGACCTCTCCTCTGCTGTTATGTCGAGCTCTAAAAAGAGGAGTAAATAGCAAGGTTAGGTATTCATGAGTCTATTGTTCAGGGAGATGTTGCTGCACCGAGCAATCAGATAATCAAGCATTTCTTCTGAAACATCATCATCTTTTCTTGCAGTTCTAAGCATCCACAGACACCTCACAGATTCCTCCCATTTTAAACACCTAAACATTTTCACTGCAGCTGCTTTATTAATTCCAGCCTCACTGCTGTAGAATGTTGAGGATCCTTTGATGCAGAAGGGTTTGTTGCCCTGGGGAAATCTTAAGGTAACATCAATTTGCCATTAGTTTCTCCTGTGTTGTATCTGTTGCTGATACTGAATTCCTGTTAAAAATTGTTCTGACTTCCAGCAGAGTCAAGTCTGCTAAAGGGTATTTAGAACAGGTCCAAGATATTCTAACCTGCCTTGTGGAGAACTGGCAGTCTCAGCTAAAATTAACCATCTTTTACACCTTGTTGGACTGCTGAACACAGACTTCTACCTATTGAACAAAATAATGCAGTGTGATTATTCCCAGATCTACCCAGATACAAATTCTATAAACATACAGATAATATGTGTTTGAAACCAGTTAACAGTAAAAGCTGTTTGATGCAAGAATTACTAGACCTGCCAGCATGGCTTGGACCAGCCATGGTACTGCAAGGGAGAACCCCAGCATTTCCATGGAAATGGCTTCCTGCAGATGCTCCAGGCAGTTGGAGGTCTCTGGCTGGTGACAACGAGATTAAGAAAGAAAAGTAACCAAAAACATTTCTTTTGTACACACATTTCACACATTTCAGTTCAAGCTGCTTTAGTATGAGAAGTGCTTCTAAAAGCAGCAGAAAATAGCAGTATTTGCAAAATTGCATTGTATTTAATTTAGGTAAGATTTTGTACACCACAACCTTAAACTCTTTCCTAGTGTCTGCTTTCAACTGGTCTGTAACCAAGTTAGGCAGCTATACAAACACTGGAAAAGCAGGCTTGGAATATGCATTTTCTATAAAATAAGCATACAAACAGATTTTGAAGAATAATAAAAGCATAAATATATTAATTACTTAATGTAGAATAGAGATACAGTATATATCATTAAATAATAATAAAAGTATTTATTTTTTAGATTATAGTTCAAATGAGGAGGGAGAACACAAGCATATCTTATTACACTATTATAATTTTCAGTCTCAATTCTTCTGTCATCCAAGCTCCAAAAAAAAGACACTGTTCAAATATATTTATACGTTATAGATTTAATTTTTTCAGTGAATTTACTTCTCTGTAGAATACTCAGCAGTGTTTAATTCTTTACTAGTATTTACTCTTATTAAGTACATATATAAACAAATTTGGAGTCTCATAAATGATGATATAATTCTTGAGAGAACTTCTAGGTTTTTTGTACTGAGTAATTACTATGGCTGGTAGTATTTTAAGGGTGCCAATTTCCATGTAATTATGCATACATTTTTTATGTTTTACCACATATTTGTGTAGTAAAACCAATCAGGTATTCTTTTAATCCATATATGTATGTTCTCCCCTAAACCAATAACTGCATAGAATGTGGTCTGTAACTAAATTTCCTTCATTGTTTATTTTTGCAAACAGTTCTCTCATAAAATTGCTTATCTACTTTCAAGAGTCTCTCATCAAACTGTTAAAGGCTGAGGACAAACAGCATGAAAATACAGTGAGGTCTGCATATTGTTTCCTGGCTCCTTTGAAAAATCATTAAATAAAAAACCCTGTTAGTTTGCTCAATGTGCCAAAGCTGAGGTGCTATCAAACATCCATGCTGGACAAAACACAAGACTGAGATTGTTTCCCTCCTTTTTCTTTTTTTTTTTCTCTGAAGTTTAACTCCAGTTGCCTTAAAGGTGGTTTTCAGAAGTGGGTTTACCACAGTAGGGAGAACTTTGAAATCCACTCGTTATTTCACAGGGATAGCTCCACTTTGGCCTCCCAGATTTTATTTCTGTAAGCTGGGAAAGTGTAACGAAGTGAGTATTGCTGGGTAACCTCCCCAAGAGCTTCCCAAGACTGCATGGAAAATTTATTAAATGTTTCAGTGTATTTTAGTAAAATTTTCCTAATTATTTCCATAGATCTGTGTCTAGGGAAGTAGTAATCCCTCTTGCACATGAATACTCTCATTGCTTTATTTCTTTGTGGTTAACAGCAACCATTCATAAAAGAATTGCATGATGTGATGCTGTCAAATGATACCCTATTCCACACATTCCCTCCCATTCTTAAAACATTACAAACTGACTTTAACCTTCGGAACTCCCTGGTGAAAAATTATTAGTAAAAGGACTCCCAAGTATAATAAAATTATTACACAGTTTTATTTTGAAGAACATTTTGCATTTGTTTTAATACAAAATGATGTAGGTCAAGAAATAATTTACAAACCTTTAAGTTCTTATCCTGGCATTTGAAATAAGAATGATTTCAGAGGAAGTCTGTAAGCTATTCATAGGAAACTGTCATTATGTACAAAATGTTTATTGACATGTTTTAAACATCACATTTGTAAAAATGTGAACTGGATTGCTATCTAGCATATGAACTACAGGTAAAACCTGATAAGATAACTTGTTAGAACAAGTCATTGTTATCCAGTGCTAACAAAATAGACAGTAGCTTTCAGTGTGTTTTAATTATCCTCCAAGGTCATTTCAGCCTCAAAGACATTTCAGGGGTTTACTGCATTGTGAACAATATCAAAGCCCTCTCTTGATTGCATAAAAATAAATCTTTGAAATAGTACACATAGAACAACAGAAAGGTAGAGGCAATAAAATAATATATTTTTTTATATCAAGGTTTTTGGTTCTGTGTAGAATCATATTATCACATTTCTTCTCTTTCCAAGCAGAGAAAGTAGTACTGAAGTAAAGCATTTTCATTTACCTGTGAAGTACTTTCTGTCCAAGATATTTCCTGTGTCAAATTAGGGTATGTAGGTATTACACTGTGTCAAAACTAATTGTCTCATGACCAGGAATATTCTGGCATGAACTTGCCAAGGTTTCTGGAGTTTGGGATTTTTTGCATGAGATTATTAAAAAATAAAATTAGACCTTAGTTTTCAGTCAAAAAAAAAAAAAAAGAAAGTTGAAATTACTTTAAATTGTTTACCTTTCCAAGTATAAGACTGTGAGTAGTCAATGGTGCATCCCTTGTGCAGAGAGATTCTTCTGACTCAATTATTAAAAAAAAAAAAAAATCTGTTCTGTTGCCAAGTTCAAACTTGACACTTTATCCCAAAAAGAGATTTACACTGAGAGGTGGCTCTATTTAAATATTTATGCTATAGATCTATATATTCCAAGTAAAAATACTTCTATCTAGAATTCTGTGGAGAGTTACAATAATTAGGGTCCATAAATATTGCTGCAGTTCAATTACGGTACAATAATTACAAAATATAGAACATCTCTTTACAAATACAAATCATTGTATATTACAATTAATTTACAATATTTTCTACTATATAATTTTTAGCAAACTATCTTATCTAATTCTACTATAACCTGGTTGCAAGTGCATTAGTAAGAATGCAATTATTCCAGTATATTTTGCCCTTAACGTGATAGTCATAAAACAGACCATCTGAATGATATTTTCCTATGTAAACTGATGTTACATATGACAGATTATTTTTTATATAACTTCTTTTTCCAACGATCTCTAACAGGTAGAGCATGACAAACTGCATTTTAGAAGAGCATTTAGAAAAGAAATCAGGAGGCAAGTTTGAAAACAATGTTAGAATGGATATGCAATGGGTAGCTGATATGCTTTGAGCACTGAGGTAATGACATTATTGGTTGTCATCACTCATCTCATGTTGCTGTTTCCCACACAATCCTGTGCCAGACCTACACAGACATCGTCACTGACAAAATCCTGCTCTACTAGGAAGGACAGCAGCACAAGGTTGAAAGACAGGCAAGATATCACACCTCAGAATCCTGCTCTAGCCCTCAAAAAACTGATTGTCACAATCCGCTTGGTTTCAAAATAACCTTATTCCTACAGAGGAATTGAAGATTCGGTGGGAGGAGGCTTGACCTACTGCAGCTCTGACCACATTTCGGCGACCTGGAGATAATAAATTTATTAGTTATGGCTTCCTTGAGGTGTGACATCACTCATACAAAACTTGGATTGGTTATTCACTCCAGCTAGTGCCTAGCATCTTGAAACTACGAGGCACTTTTTCTGTTATTAGAACATTTTCCTTGCTAAATACTATAAGCTTGTGATGCATATCATTTCATCAGCTAAATCTTCTTCGTATCGTCCCGTTTCCGGTTCTTCGTCGCTGTAGCCAGGACCAAAATCTTGAAGTTCGTAATCTTGTCTGCTTAAAATCGGAAACATATCCCCGTTGGTCCCATTGCTGATATTCCCATTGAGAAGATTACTTGCTGCACTCTCCATCTCATCAATAGTCATGTCACATGCATCAGCAATCTCATGTTTTGTAGCCGAAACAAATTTAGGGTCCTTTGCGTACCTTCCCAGGCCTTCAGATATAAGTACCTGGCAGACAGAGGGGAGAGAGCAAGAATTTCAGCGGAGTTATAGAACAACAGACAGATCACAACACTGCTCGTTCATGGAAAACACTAGAAACCCCATGCTCAGTCACTGGAACAACCCACAGTTACTCAACCCAAACTGCACGAGTAAATAACAATTAAAACAATCTAGAGTCTCCAAAGCACACCATGATGTGTGATAATGTAAGTGGTGCTGCAGTACATCTGACACTTCTCCTTACAAATTTGGCAGTAGTCTTTGCTGAACATCAATCGTCAGGCTGACACACTAAAGACAACAGTTAATACATCTCAGATGGTGCACTTAGATCAATTCCCTGAAATACAAAATTTTATGTGTTCTCAGTACTTTAGAACATGCGGATAAAAGATGTCAAACTCCCATCTGCAAAAAGGTAACAAAATGTGTTTAGCTCAGAGCAATGGAAAGGAAGTGACAGATGGAAGCTACAACAGTAACTATGATTCTGAAGTGCTGCACACGCTTTATCTTCAAATCTTTTTTAATATAAAAGGGAATTCTTAATATTCTTTCAGTACACCTACAAATCAATCCATGCAGTCGTTTTTCTCCTCTCTGCATTTAGTACACTGATTCATGGAGCTTTTGATCTTTTATTCTGATTACTGCAAAAATGGGGATTTATTTCTATAGAAACAACAGAGAGAGAACAGGCATATACATCATCTCTTATTGCTATTGTGAAAGGATACTTCAGAACTGATTCTCATCTAGAAAGCTTAAGTTTCAAAATTCTGAAGTATCTTTAGTTCTCTGATCAATCTCTCACTAACGTGAAGATTTGGATTCAGCAGAAGTCCTTTACTACACGCCAACTATGAACAAATTCCCCTCTTTACCTAAAACCAGTTTGCGGCTATAAAACCAAGAACTCATTTTCAGAGAGCTGATGTGAATTGGATCATATGCTTTTAAAAATTAACCCCAAAACTGCACAGACAGACACTCTTGGCTCCTCCAGAGGTTCCACTCACCGCTTCCACCAGGCTGTCCGCGCTCCTCTGCTTGTCGCTGTGTTTATGCCTGAAGTCATTGGGCACAGTCAGGTTGGCTGGTGTGAATGTCCGGTAGGAAATGTCGGGGTCATCCGTGTACCAGGAGCTCCTGTGCAAGGAGGGCAGGCTGCCATTCATGTGCTCTGAGGAGTCAGCCCTGTCCACCTGGATCAGAGGGGTGTAATAGGGGGAACGGTCCCTGTTGGGAGGGGTGGCAGGCGGGGTGGCCCAGGAACGCGTCGAGCGACTCGGCGAATGTTTATGAGCTTTGCTGGAATCCAGACCTGCCACGGCCATGACCTGGGGAAGGGAAGAATTTTAGAAGTGAGTGGTTTCAAATGCTCAGTCACACTCATTTCTCACTTCAGCAGTTAGCTCAAACCAATTTCTCAGCCAGCAGCTACGCAAAGTTAACCCCTTCTGATGTGTAGTAGCCATGTAAAAGAGGAACAGGACTGAAATTGGTAAACTGACAGTACAAAATGGTATTTTTTCCATTTTGCTCATACAACAAAATCTTTTTGCTTATACAATATATTAAAGAAAACAAAGTATAGAAACATTCCTTCTGTCCAGGACAGGATAGGAAGCTGTCAGCATTTTCCGAGGTGGGCACTGAGCCTTGGAAGGTGTGTATGTCGTACTTGCAAACTGTCACAACTGGAGTTGAAATAGCCAAAGATTAATAGACAGCTGCTGTATTCTGCAGTCCTGGTCAAAATTCCTTAGGGCTTGGAGACGTTTTGTGGACACTCAGAGTCAAAGGGGCAGGCTATTCATTCTGTTTTGTACAAGGTCAATGTTTGAGAAGCTTTTTCTCTATCAACGAATACACCAGTACTGCTTCAAACAACAGTGAGAGTCAGGAGTGCAGTATAGAGGCTGGAAAGATGTAATCCACTGTTAGTTAAGGAGGAGCTTGTGTTTACCTGCTGTTGCATTAAGTGAAGTGGCAAAGCCGTGCGATGGTGAAAATTAGGAGAGAGTGGGATGTCATCTTGGCTACTTTGTCGGCGGAGGCATTCGAAGTTAAAGGAAGATCGTCTATGTGCTAAAGGGAAACCATAAATTCATTAGAAAAACAAAATATTTTTCCTCAAATTCTATTATTTCCAGAATTCCAGTGTGCGTCAACTACGATACAAATAAAAACAGATCCTCCAGTAAGAAACGAGCTGCTAACAGAAGCAAGCAGCTGGTTATAAGATACAGGATAGATTAATCACATAAGCAAAAGCAGTCCTAGCTAGAAATCACAGAAGCAACCTAAAATGACAGAATTTGAAGCAGCTGTTTCAGAAAACAAGCTTGTGTGATGCAGCTGACTGGTTCAAACACTCAGCTGCAGAGTTTTGCCATAAAGTGCTGTGAGTTTCTTCTTTCTTCCCCATGGTTTCAAATTCTTGATTCTAATGAACCAGATTTCCCAAAGGAAATACGAAATCCCCAGTTCCTTGGAAGCAATGTGCAATATGTAAAATCTTATACAGTTCAACTCAAGCTGTCGATCCCTGATGTTTATTCTGTTGCTCAGGACAGTGATCAGCCATGGTCTCTGCTGTTATGTGCACTGTTATTCACGGTAGAAAGGAAAAAGTAGAAATCTGAACTGAATCAAGATGTTTGGCTGATGTGGGGATGTTCCAGCTGATCTTGTTGAAAGCCTGCAGAATGATGGCAAGCACGTGGGTATCATTCCCCTGTGCCATTCACAAAGCACAGAAAGCCTGGATGCTGAACTGCAGCTGGAATCCAGAACCACCCTCACAGCTGCAAGCATCAGAGTGGGACACTAGAGAGAACCTGACTGAACCAAGTTAAGTGCCACAGACTTATGTCACCCCACGGTTATCATCAGACACTTCATGCTGGATACTAACAATCAAAGAGCCACTGAACTAAAATAGGCACCTCCAGGAGGTGATTTGCTCCAACCAAAGCAAACTTTGTCTCTCTCCCTTGTCCCTATGGTAAATCCAAATACAGGAATGTCAGCCTTAGCTCCTGATCCTGGTATGCCAAATGTCCCAATACCAAAGTGAATAAAAAGCAACCCAAAAAGTCCCTTCATCCAAAACAAGACACTTCTTTGCACATGCTTCTCTGCAGAGAAGAGGCTGAAAGAAAATCTCAATCATTCCTCCGTACACTTCTGGAAGCTGCTCAGATACTGTGGTGATGAGTTTGGTATAAAAACATCCAGAAAGCTTGACTCAGAGCTCAATTTACTGACTGCAGAACTCAGCCAAGGCACTGGATGTTATATCCACTTGGGCTGAATCAGATGCTAGCAGGAACTGTTTAGTGCAATGCTGCACATCCTTTTCTTTCTTTGTTCTTCCTTCTTTATTTATGTGAGAAGATCGAGGCTTCCTCCCCAAGCCAAACACCCCATACACTAGTTACAAACAATAGGTTTGAGATTCTTTTAAAATCTGCTCAGATACTGAGCAGCTAAAATCTCTCAAATCTTTTCCTGAATATTAAATAAATGGTTATGGCAGGAGGTATGACACTCACTGCTCTTGTGACATTACCCTGGTGAAAGTCAAGGACTTCCTAAATTATCCTTATGCAACACAGATCAGAACTAGTTCCTCTTACCCTAGGATATCAAATACTCTCTTATCTAGTACCTTTATCTAGTTTCCTGTAGGTGAGACAAAAAGTGTAACTTCCTCTAAATAAATGACTGACAAACATTGTCATTAAAACTTTACCTCCAAGACTGCAGTTAGAGGAAACCTTCAACCCTCCACTCGAAGCACTTTCATGGGCAGACCTGAGACAATTTTTATAGGAAAGTTTTTCTTCTGCAATCTCTGGAATGGATATACAAAGCATCTACCTATTTCTTTGGCTTAAAATTCCCCTGTTCTCAGAAAAGCTTGTAGAAAAGTGTGCAAGGGTGTCCTTTCACAGTCTCTCCTTCATCTGATATCTTTCCCTTCTGCTACTGAAAGACAGCCTGCAGCTTTCTGTGCCCTTCACTATTGTTCATCTGAGTTATTTACTCTCTGTGGTGCAAGACTCATTCTGCTCTTTCCCCTGTGCCCCTTAAGGTCAGAAAGCCAAACAGCAGAGAGCATTTCTGGTCTTGTCATAAGGAGCTGAGTACCTGAAGTGTGGATCCAATACTGGCAGTATTGCTGGAGAAGGCTACCTTTATTATATAATAGTATATTTTGCTGCTGCCCTTTACCACAGCTCTCTGTAGCTTTAAACAGTCCAAGACTGTATATCAGACATAAAATTATCTCAATACACCTGAGAATCTCTGAGACAAGAAAAAACCTTTAAAAGAGGTTGCTTTTGCACATCTGGTGCCACTCCAAGTACTTCCTCTGTGGAGTGTCAGAAGTCAAAGACCAAAATCCAAGAATTTTGAGTCTGTGCCTAGTTTCACCAGAGGATTAACACTGCTAACCTCTGCAGTATGACCTGGAACAGACAAAGATGGAATTACAAGATAAGAACTATGACAGCTTGTAGAAATGCAGACGAAGCAATACTGTTCTTGAGATAAGGAAAAACCAAGGGAAAGATCTAAAGAAGAGGAGACATGAAAATTAAAGAAATAGGAAAAAATATCTGTTGACAACGCTAACTCTATCTATAAATTGAAACGTTTTCTCCCTCAGAAGAAACGCAGAATTTTAAGGACTGCTCCTGAGATAGCAGAATAAAGTACCAATGTGAATCTGAAAGAAGATGCTTAAAATCCGTGTTAAAAAGAAGCCTTTTTAAACTGGAATCCGTCTGAATGCATTTAAATTATTTCAGATTTGCAAACAAATTGTCCTTAATGTACTTACGTGGTGGTGTTGGAGGTAGCAGCCGTCTCCTAGGAGATCTTTTTGTATCGTAACAGAGCTGTGAATCATCTTCCTCAAAAAAACCATGTGGGTGATGGTAACCTTTTGGTCTCTCAAAATCTGAGTCATGGCAGTGATATCTACAGTGGTAATCATATCTATGCCTGCATTAAAAAACAATGAAGAAAATATTACTTCAGTGAGGTTTTGTAAACAGATCTATTAGTTTCCTTCTAAAAGATTTTCAGGTCTACTCTTTCTCCAGCAAGATAATTAAACACTGCCTTCCATAATTGCACAACTCAAATTTAAAATCCAGTTTCTGTAGGATTTTGAGATAGTGGGCATACACTTTTGTGCTAGCGCAGTAATAGAGTCAATTCTCAGCTTAAATTTTTAATCAAATTGTATTTTCAATTAATTTATTCTTACCAGTACGGGCAAAAATGTAAGATCTCAGTTGCACACTGCTTAAAAAAATAAAATAAATACTGGGCTCTACTCCTGCCATGCTCTCTTGACAACCCTGGGTAAGGTGCAGGAGCACAGAAGCTCAGAAAGGATTTAAGCCTCTTAAATTCTGGATATTCTCATGTTTAGAATCAGATCTTGGAAGGGTGTTACTTGATGCTAACTATCATAGAAAAAAAAATTCGTGACCTGAGAATTCTGTAAAATCTGGCTTTCATGCAAATCTCAGCTTTTTTGCAAACCAACGAGATGCAGATTAGGGTGCCAATCTTGCCAGAACTCAGCTGGTGAATGTAATCCATACAGCAGGAGAAGGAGGAGGAGAATTAAGCATGTCTGGCACTTGAGCATATGCACTTATGGATCTAAGATAAAATGGCAATAAATTCCGCTACTTCTGGGCTGGACTTGAAAACAAAAAAAACTTGAACAAAAGTGGAGATTATTTTCGAGATGCTACTGAATTTATTCAATAGAAGGGAAACATTCCATCTTTGGAATACTCTCCACTCCTACTCATCATTTCACATTTCAGTGGTTGCAGAGTATTAATTCCATCAGAGAATTTGCAGTGTGAGTGTGCTTAGTGAAGCCTTTCCATCTATGTACCCAAAATACTGAAATACTTCTGCATATTATTTTATTTAACAAACATCCTAATTTAACAACAGCACTTTATTTAACAAATATCCTCACCTGTTTCCTGACAACATACTGTCGTCTTCATAATATTCTTCTCCACTATAATACTCCTGCTCTCCCAAATAATGATCATCATTGCAATAGTCTTGGACTTCATGCTCTTCACGGCAAATAGTAGGCCGGCGAACATCACCAGTGTCAGATCTGCAAGCAGCAAACAAATAGGGTTGGGGTTTTTTTCTATTTATATCAATTATATATTGTTTATTTTATATGCTTATTTTACATGCTGTTTTATAACTACACTATAGTTATTTTAACGTGCTTCAAAGGAGGAAACAAAAAGACAAGCATCAACAACTCTCTAGCTCAGAATGTGGTGTTGCAGTGGTGCAGAGCACTGCAGTTCAGAACACGAATGATGTATCTGTTTCTTTAAAATGGCCATCCTTTCTGTCCTTGTGGTACAACAGGAAAACAATAAAAGGATGTTCAGTGAAGTCAAATACATTCAACATGTTTTTACATGATACACAGCCAGTCATTTGGAAAAACACAGCCTCTCTCCAATGCCTGAAGTTTGCCAAATGGCTGAAATGTTAAGTTCTCACTGAGGTATTAAAAAAAAAAAAATCTTAAATGGATATGCAAATCTAGGCATTAAAACTACCACTGAACATCCATTTACCAATGCTCTTCAATTACAACAATAGATCCTATTTTTTTAAAGTTGTCTTAGAAAATATTCAGACAAAAGACCAGAAAAGATTTTGAGTCCCCTGTAAAAAGAACTGTACAAATTAACATTTATCCAAGTTAACACCAGTGGTTTTTGCAGTCTTGACAAGTCAATTTTTAACAAGGTCTGCAATGAGGTGTGATCTTTAGCCTGTCGAAAACTGCAGAAACCTGCCTGGACTTTCAAAAGGGCTTGAACAATTTTGAACTTTACCAGAAGTTTGTCCTTTTAGAACAGGCAGTGAAAAATTTTACTTAAAAATTGTCACTTAAGTTGACAAGCATATGCATTTTGGCACAGTTAATTTAGAAAAGAAAAAGGAAAGGAGAAAAAAAGAAAGTAGACAAACTCCTTGGCCCTCTTCAATTATATCAGAACAATATCAACTCACCTAATATATGTTTCATAGTAACGTGTTCTTTCCAGGTAGGCCATGAAAATGAGAAAAATATTTTAAAAACAAGTCATTTAGAGGAATTATTTGGTGATTACAATGTCTGTGCTGTAACTGATTTCACTTTAAGGAAAACTGCTACTTTCAAACTCCAGCAAAGTTTTATGCATCTCCCATTCACCAGAGCTAGATTTTAAATACAGTTCATACACTGGTAGGCAACAGAAATGAAGACTCAAATTAATTTCACTTAGCTTAAGTTTCCTATAGTGTATTTATAAATTTATTTAAAAGCAAAGACTTATTTGTGAGATTACCTCCTACTGCTTGGCCTTCTACGCTTCTCATGGTCAGTCCTGGAGTGCGAACGGTAACCGTTTTCAGATCTGTGCTCACGACTTCCAAAACTTGTGTGCTTTCCATGGACTTTGGACACGTTGGCATTATTGAGATTGGCATTTGTTGAGTTTGGAACGTGCTTTCCTACCGAGTTGTGATTGTGATGGTTGTGGTACACAGAGTTTCCTGCCTGATGATACATGTTTTTCTCAGGATCGCTTGCAGAGGGGATTGAAGGCCGCTGGACATGTAAGGGACGGTGTGTGGTGTTGATCTGCTGAAATGAATCTCGTCTGTCACTGCTAATGTGGTTTATGTGGTTGCCAAAGAGGGCACCATTTCTCTGTTTTAGGGGAAGAGAAAGAAAAAATTATATCAGATACCTTACCAGAACATACTTTTGACAGTGACAACTTACTTTTCTCTCCTACATGCATAGAAAAGTAGCAATTCAAGTAACCTGTGATTTTTCTTTCTAATTTTATGATGCTTCAGATAGGATCTCCTGAAGTGACAGAGGTGTGATTGTGGTGATGACAATATTGTATTTCAGAGTGAAACCAACGTATGCTGTGATCATTATTCTTTTCCACACAACTAAAAGTGACATATCCAGCTTTCTCCACATTTTTATTACGCAGGAGAAACCTAGATTCCCATACATGAACATGCACCAGCTTCCTCAGGAAGAGACGTGTTGGCTTAATTTTTGGGAACACTTTGGTGGAGTTCTCTCCTGCTCTCCCAGAGCACCGGTTTGCAACAGGCGTCAGTCAGACAGGATGGAGTGCCATGCAACAGCTTGCAAGCAAATCTCAGGTAGGGAACATTCAGCTCCAGTGCTTCCATTCTTTCTTCTCGCAGAGGTACAAGAAAGAGTAGTTTCTGTTTACCAGCCCTGGGAGTGTAAGGGATGGTGAAAGAGAGGATGAGGTGCTAAGATATGACTATGACATGCAGCTCTCTTTGACACCTGACCCAGGTTAGGGAGCCTCCCTGTCTAGCCAGGTGTGGGTCCTGGATGACAGCAGTCTGAGTTGCAGCTCAATCTAGAGAAGACAGGAGGTAATGATGGTTGGCAGAGAAATGCATCTACTGATGGCAGCTGGGGCACTGTCTCCAGTGCCACGTCCTCCTTTTAGCAAAGGACAGTAGCAAGCTATGGGGCTTCTGCTGTAATTCCTGCAGAAGCATGATTTTACATCAGCTTCTTCTGAAATGCTTGGGAAAAAATAAGTTTTCTTGCTGGCTGGCAAATGGTTTGCAGACTGCCTCTGATTATAACACCAAACTTACACATTCACCATTTAGGACTAAATAGCATAAAGAGAAAAACTAATCTTTTTTTTCTGATTGATTCTTATTGATATCCCTCATGGGACTGGAAATGGCATTTATATTTAGTTGACCCCTATTAATTCCATGCATTCATTTCAAAATACTCAGCTCCATGTCTGTTGTGGTTTTCTTGCATAGAATTTCATTCTCTTCTTCCTATCTACCACTGCAGAGGTTAAAACCAGTTTAAACCTTGCCACTATCAAAATTTGAGATGGCAAGGGTCATAGCTTTTGTTAGGACTTGCTTAAGAACAAATAAGGATTAATGAGAAAGAATTAGGAGCAGGAGAGCCACCCTGCAGGAACTGCTGCCTAAATTTACGAAGAAATGCAAGTGTCCTGATACTACCACTTTTATAGATTTATACATAAAATATACTTGCTTATAAAATATTTATATTTTCTGATTTGAGGGGTTTAAAATTATTATTATTATTATTGTATTATTTCATATTCAAGGATAAGGTCATTCTTTACTCTCATATTATACAAAAAACAAATCACATGGTTGTGTTCTGACATTACTTTATAAACATCTTCCTCCTCCTCTGGATTGTTTTCCTCTGGTTCATCATCTTGCAAGTCACAGGATATAGCTCGGCGTATTTCTGGGCCAATATCATGAAGTGTCCTTAGTCCTGCCTAAATCAATGACAATACCATAATACATTAGGAATGCAAACTCTTTTTTCCTCTTTAAATTACAGGCGTTAAATTTCTTTTAAAGGACAATTAGCAGTTTTTGTATCCTGACATCCACAGAGGATGCATCCTGCTGTAAGTTCCTTTACTGTTATTAATAAAAGGTTTATATACTCCAGTACAACCCTGTTGAGGTGATCATGTCTTTATTATCACAGTGTAGATAGTGACTAAAACACCACTGATGTTTATGGACCCCTGTAGAAAAAAATTAATCTTATTAAAAGGTATAAGTAATCAGCAAGAACTATAATAAAATGCATTTCAATGAGATGTATATTTAATGTTCAAAACATGTTTGCAGCCCGTGTCAACAAAGGAAACACAAGGAGATCTTTGCTATAGCAACAGCAATTTTAGCAGAGCTCAGATGGAAAAGAAAGCGGTGAAATAATTCCAGCTCATCTGCACTGCACTGTGATATGCAGATATTTGGTTTAAAGCTTTAGTTTAGGACAGAAAACCTTTCAGTTACAGCAGCAGAGACTCAGTGTACATTAGCCCATATTCCTCCCAAGTTTGCTACCACGAGCAACATTTAGGAAAACGGATAATGCTGAAACTGTCCAGGACAGACCTGCACATGAGGGAGGAAAGAGACATCATATCCATGCCAAGAACTCAGTGCTTTTATACAGGCCTGCCTTACTTCAAAAAGGAGATTTATTTTCTGATTTAACTCTGGCAGTTATGGTCCAAAGCAAGAAACAGTCTGGTTCTTCCCAGCAACTTCTTTTATCTCCTCAGGTTCAGAAGAAACCCAAGATGTGTTTTTTTAACCCTTTACTACCACTACACTTACACTACTAAAAATCCTGCACAGCTCTTAGCTCAATTTTTGATTATGATCTAAAAACCCTTTATTTATTCTTTTTTAGCATTTTTGAAGGAGATGTCAGTGCTGTCCCAGCCCATCACAGCTGTACTGCTATGGCACAACACTGACATTGCATGTTATTTGCCCTGGGGTAGCATGGGGATGTGTAGAGAATTTTGTGTGTTTTAGAGCTCCAGAAGGAACTGAGGGACCTCGGAGGACCCCAAACATGGCCTGATCTCATTCATGCTGTTTCCTCACACGTTCCCAGGAGCACACTCAAAACAGAAACAGCTGCTTTGCTGGGGAGAAAAATGGCATTTATGCAGTGTGGGCAACCAGAACCTGGAAATGGATGAACCAAAAATCTTTGAATCTTAATGGTGTAGATTTACTACATGCTCCACTTCAGGTTTTGCTCACTCCAGTATTTCACTTCCTGAAAAAGGTGCCTGACTAATCATATTATCTACATCTATCTGGCAATTCAATTTTCTTCCTCAGGGATGAACTTTGAGAGTTATGCTATAATTGAACAAGGCTCTAAAAATCATTTACTAGTGAGTTAATATACAATACTCATTTCATGAATACATTGGGAATGGTGGGAGTGCTTTCTCCCACTTCTTATGCTAATTGCATAGTCAAAACCTCAGCAGGGTTGTTAATGCCATCATTTTGCAAGGTGCTAAAGGGAAGCAAAACCAACCCTTTAAGGTACAGGTATTCAAGTGGAAGACCAGAGGCTTCTATTTATTTAGCAGAAACATAGGCAGTATTGATTTAGTAGAGGACTGCTAATGTATTTTTGTTATTTGACCATTAGCAAGAAGAGCCACTTGCATTTCACACTCACTGCCTGCTTACTTTAGAGCAGAGAACTAAAAAGGACAAAAAACCTCAGCTGGCACTTTAACATAAAAATAAACTGAGCTTAGTATGAACAGAATACAATTTGAAAACTGCTAAAATAAGGAAACTAGCATCCAGAAAAATAACTGAATAGACCTATACTACAGCACTGAACATAAGAGACACAGCAAAGTCTTGATTGTCCAGGGTTATTCAGGCTTGAGGAGCCCATCTCCTGGGGCTGAGTGCAGGAGACCCATCTCCAACACTGGCTGGGGGCACTGCTCTACCCATGCACAAAAGCTCTGAGCTTTTAGCCAGCCCAAGCTGCCTTCGAGCTGAGCCTTTCTGTGAACACAGCACTGTCAGAGAGCAGCATCAGACAAAATTTAACCCCAACAAAAACTACTTGCTCATATTCCTGTCTGCCAAATTGTGACAAAGTCCCACAGATATATGCCTGGAAGCTGAGAAAAGCCACGTGTTTGACAGCAACACACTGAATAGTAATTTAATTTTGATTACATTTCCAACTGCCTTCTGGCTTACTTCTTGGTGAATTACCCCTCCTTTACTCAAGAGAAAGCAGGCAGCCTTTATCATCTCATCTCATCTCTCTCCAGTAACACTCATTTCCAAGTAACAGACCTCTTGCAGTTACACAGTCTACAGTGGAAGACAAAAACCTGGATCACCTCCTGAAAAGGCAAATGTTAGTTACACTAAACCTAGCAGCTTTATTCACTCAGCCAGCACCGAAGCTCTCAAACAACACCAGTCTGCAGAATTGAAATATTCCTCAGTTTATTTGCTCTAATGGAACAACCTACAACAATTTTGTGAACTCTATCCTTTAATACGACTACTCCCACTTATTGTCTCATTTTACCTGGTGCAATCCAACAGCATTCTAAGCCATCTAAGAAACACTTTTATGACAGAGGAGCACCACATGATGATACAAATGCTCATGCTGAGCTCTTACTGATAAGACGATTCTTCATTAGATCAGCCACCACTAAAGTGGGACTGGCATAAAAACACAGGAATTGGTACTTTTATGTCAATAGGAAAATCCCTTCTTTGAGCCACATTTAATGTCTTCTGTGAAGACTGAAGAGGCAGCATGGACCGATCAAACATTTGACTTTACCTTCAAGAACTTCAAAACCAAATCAAAGATCTCTTAAACAAAAGCCCACACACAAATATCAAACCAACCTTCCCCACATCTCTTCTTCAATTTACAGGGAAGAGAGGCCCTTCAGACACACATTCCTTACATAATATTGCACATTTTAGTCCTGCAGACATTATAACATGCAAGTAGGTAATGGAAGTACTCCATGTCCTCCATTTGTGAGGTTCTAAAAACTGCTACATTTAAATCAGAGATAAAAACAAAAGCAGAGCAGATGGGACTTCTTGAAAAAAGAGAGCGTGGATAGTGATTTGTCCACCCTTGCCAGAGGTGTGCTTGTTTCTTTTTCACTACGACTGCTAAAGTCCTTAAAAGGTGGTTATTACCCTACAAAGAACTTCATAAGACTTTGTTATTGCATACAGTGATTCAAGATGTGCCACATTCCTGAAGCATCATCTTATAATGACTTTTTTTGAAAAAAGTCAAATTTGAGTGTTATACAGGAGTTATTTCCTCACCATCCTTGAGCATGGCTCTAACCCTGTTCTACAGATTTCACTAGAAGTTTGCAAAAGAAGTTATTTCTTGTTCAGACACACTTCATCCAAAATTTAATTTTTGATTCCTTCCTTGCTCCATCTTTTTTCTGTGTAGGTATGAGGAAGATGAGAAGTATCAGTCCAATGGTTACTTAGCAAAGCAGTGACACACAGAGTGCTGAACAACATAATTACATGAGAAACCCAAGCATGTCTTTAATTAGGCTTTCCCATAAATGCACAGAATGACTTCAGATGAACATGGTAATTCTGTGCAGCTGTGCTTTGGAGGGACAACAGCACCTGCAATGCTTTCAGGATGGAACGAGTCACTGACACACCAGTGATGGGCCCTGAATAGCATCCCAAGAGATAATGACTGATGCCCCTGTCTCTGACACACCATTGAGATGATACAGATGTGTTTTCAAAAGCAGAAATAACAGAACTGTAGGAGTCCCTCACCCTCAGTGAGAAGAGATATCATATGACCAGTAACTGCACCCCTTAGACAGGTTATTTAGATATATGTTTTAAGAGTCTTGAAAGGCACCTCGCACAAAAACATCAAAACACTTGAAAGTTAAACATGTAAACATTTTGAAAAGACTGCTTTTAACAAACACCAAATAGATTTTTAATCAACTTCCCACATCTACAGTAGGCATAAAAGAGTAACACTATCTTAGCTTTATGCCTTATGTTAAGAAAGCTGTGTATAATGCCAGACTCCAGTCATGACTTTGAGAAAAGCATTCAAATGCTTATAAGTACTGGAACTACAAAAAGATCATTTTCCCTGTACCTAAACTCAGTCCACAATCATTTTAAGGTATGGTCCAACCTACATATAGATGCAGTTTAAGCTTAGTTTAAGAAGTGCAAGCACAATACCCTTATTTAAATAATATCATTGTCACCTACACTATTTCCAGTCAGTAAAATACCCAGTGGTCCCTCTTTTGAGGTGTCTTAGAGTGATACCAGGAACTGGAAGAAACTGGCAAGCTGTGCTTCACAGACTTTAGAACAACGATGTAAATTTATGTATATTGCTATAAAAACTCATTAAAACTGGAAAAATGCACAAACATTAATTCTAAATACTTAGGTTTTCAGAGCTTCACAATCCTGGAAACCTATGACTCTGAAAACATTCATGTAAACCATTAGATTTATAGATTAAAAGCATGTTTTTACTATCTGCTTATTTTAGAGCAAAGAAAACTACAAAGAGATAAAAACCTCAGAGCTACACTGACACTTTAACACAAAAAGAAACTGAGGTTAGTATGAACAGAATACAATGACAGAACTAACAAAATAAAGAAATAAGCATGCAGAAAAACAGCTGGATAACCTACACTATAGCAGTGGACATAGGAGACGTAGTAGTCAAGCCTCGATTGTGCAGAGTTATCCATCCTGGCAGAGCCCCGCTCCCAGCGCTGCAGCTGCACAAAAGCTCTGAGCTCTCAGCCAGCCCAGGCTCCCTTCGAGCTGAGCCCTTCTCTGAACACCACACAAACACGGGAGCACAATTAAATGGAACTTGAGCAACAAATTAACCCCTCAGCTGATGCCTACCGGAGCGTTTGGCTTTTTCCCTTTTCTATTACTGTTTACTGCAGGGTTAATAATAGTTGTAACATTTGCAGAGAGAAAAAAACATAATTGGTTTAATCTGAAACATGTTTCCAAAATCAGGTTCAGCTCAATAAATCAGTGCTTTTGTGTACCTGGGATGTGAAAGAAAATATCCTTTAATTTTTATTTGTATTAACAAAGAGGGCTACACATAAATAAATATGAAATATAGATGCGGTCCATATTTTACAGTAAGTATTTTCCATAGGAAAAATAGTGTAGAATTAGTTAATTCCCTCTATGTGTTAGATGAAAGTAATTAAAATTGCTCATGCTTCACTTAACATCTATTTTACTAGCAATGTGACTACTGTTTGGCTCAATACAAGTTTCCATCATTACACAAAGACATCTCTTTCTGACCCAGAAAATACATCTGTTGTCACTGCGTAAGTATCAGTCGATAGCACAAGAAAGGCAATGGAAGCCCTCTTTTCTGGTGACCTCAGGGCATGTGTAACACCACAAAAATGACCTAAACATCTGACTCAAACTGATCATTTCATTTCATTGCCTCTTGCTCTCTTCCCTCCATAAGGGAGCAAATTCCCCTGGGTCTGCAGAAGACAAACTGGGGGGTTCCAAGTGATGTTGTTATTGCAGCTCTGAAAATGCTTTTGGTGACAAAAAGGAAGTTTAGACAAACTGCTGTGCGTTATCATTCGAGGTGTCCTTTTCTGAGTGAGGAGGAATTTGAAACTTCACGGCAGAAAGACTTCCTTGACTCAACAGCCTGAGCAGATAATCATTCCTTCTTCACTTTCTAGGCTGCTTTCCTCCTCTCTGACACATACCCAAACAGCAGCCTGGGTTAAGCTAACAGCAAATGCTACACCCTTGAAGAAAACCTGAGCTCTGCAGAAAAAAAATCACCCTGAATGAAGTTACTGTGGAATAAGAAGAGGAATTCCTGCCTGCTGCATTCTCTGGCATATACAAAGCAAATCTAGTTTTGCAGTGAGATCTGCTCTAATTTTCTAAATCAACACAAACTTCCATTGCTTCTTCTCCTGCAAACACATCTCAAATCCTGTGTCAGAAGAAGCTGCTTCCTTTATTGCAGTTGGGTGGAGGTTCTGGCCCCTAAACATGAGGGAGCTGCCAGGGACACTCTTGTGACACAGTTCACAAGTTTTGGTTTCATATAACCAAATAAAATTCAGGCAAAGGACACAAGTTTCAGTTTCATGTGTTAAAATGCGTAAGTCTTAATGACAAAAAACCCTCATTCTGTATATTCTAGTGTTCCTTCACCCTGAAATCAAATGCTCTGCGTGTCTCTCTGAAGATAACAACTTCTAAGAACAGTATTTTTACACATGCTCCTTGGTCAGTCTGCCGTCCTGAGTCCACAGACTGAATCTTTAGCTAAATAACGTGGTTTGCAAGGGAAGATTTATTCCCACACTTGGTGAAACAGAACTTATTAACACAACTATTGTAGCCCACCAGAAAGCCTCACTGGACTTTCCCGAGCTCACAGACTTTTACTCTGTGTTATGCAATTCTCTTCAGCTAACCAAAGACAGTGCAGATGGCTCCCTGTCTTTCATACTACACTTTTTCTGGAAGTGCTTTTCTTGCTGAGAACACTACTTTTTATGATCTTGAAATCTAGTTGTGGCATAGTGGAGATTTTCTTCTGCAGTTTCTGAAAACCTTTTTATCTTGCGTGTAAAGGTTCTTAAATTATTCTGCCTCACTTTTCTGCCTATGTTAACATAAGTCATTCCATCAGAGACAGCAGCATAAGAAGTACATGTTTTTAAAAGTTTTAGCTAAAAGCAAGGCATCCAACTTAATATCCTAGATTATAACTAAAGGACTAGTTTAAAAAAAAAAAAAGGTAAGTGTAATTCTCTTAGTAAAACAGGGCCTTAGGCCATTTGACAGCTACAAGTTCTCTCTTTAGTATCTTCAAAAGTACTGAGTGAAATTATTGTAAAAAACCCAGCCTTCAAAACCCCAATAAAATACCACGTGAGCATGAGGAATTAAAGGGCAAAGAAGTGATCTATGCTAAAAAAGGGCTGTTGCAGCCTCATAAAACAGAGAAAATGGCAACATCCATTCATTTTTTGCTCAGCAGTAGGCCTTAGAATTAAAACACAATGGATTCTGTCACAAGGAGCCTTCTGTCTCACAGGGGCTGTTTACTCTCTGAAGGCAGGAAAGTGTGACATGGCCAGCTGTAAGAATCAGCAGGATTATAAAACTGTAACTCACCTCATGCTTCACTCGAAGGTTAGGAAGGGACTGTAAATCTTGATAGCAGCTTTCTTTCTTCCTCTCTTGTAAAAGGAAGGAGATAAGGAAAGCCAGGCTAGATAATGCAGGAGCTGCAGGGTTTATTAGATCCTTAGGAACTATGTTCTTCACTAATTAACTAGTTCATTCACCCCAAGAGAAAGCCACAGGCATCAGCAAAAGTACAAGAGCATTTATGGCTCATATGGCTTTTGACACAAATTGGAACAGGTGACCTTGCTTTTACCTGCTGGTTTGCTCTAGGATTTTGCAGCACGACAACTGTCCTGCGATGGGATGAGATGTAAACTAGAATACGAAAATACAGTTGCTCTCACTCTTTACAAATAGAAGGATCAGATGGCTGGAAAGATCTTATTACCCTGGTAAAAGCACTTTCCTCATCTTATTTAAAGCTCTAAGCAAGCAATTCCCAGTATAGAAAGGCTCTGAATGACAGAGCTCAAGAAATCACAGCCAGATGTAGTCCAGCTTCTGCTGCTCTCACCTCCAGCAGTTCAGAAAGCAGGGGCTGTTTGCAGTGGTATTATCATGACTACCAGACACTGTGAAATCTTACCTAGTTTAGAGTAACTTAATAAAAGCTGCTGTTGAGGTAACATGCCCACCCCGACTACAGGAAGTTTCTGATTTCAAAAAGAAAATTCTCAAAACAATAGAAAAGTTAAACACAGCCAAAACTAAAAATTTAAGTCCTGTATTTACTGTCAGATTTCAGTGTCAGGAACTCAGGTGTAGCTGAGGATAATTTTCCAGAGAGAAGGCTGAAAAAATCTTTTTCTGTTGTTGTTCATCATCTGTTCCACTCCTGTCTTCATAACAAAGTTAGGTGCTGCAATACTGAATGTGCTGCATGTTTGATTAATCAATGCCGGAGCAGCTCTGATATTTTGACATAACAGTCATCACAACTTCCCTGAAAAACTGGATAACAGAGTGATACTGCATATTTCTGCTTTTCTCAGTCTATTGTTTACCAGACAGATATGCAAACATTAGTTCACCTGGAGTGTTTGAGAGAATAAATGGAAAACCCGTTATTAGCTCTCCAAGAACTGAAATAATATTTTCATAGTTACAAGCTTATCACAGATCATCCAACAAAATTTCTATAATTTAGACACAAGCTGGATCAAATACCCATAAATTATGCTGCCAAAAATGGTTGATAAGAACACAGGCTTTTGAAAACATTTGAAGTTTTACAAGCATTTAAACTTTGGACAAGGCCTGGAATGAAGAGGCTGAAAATGGAGACACCTGATTTTTATACATTATAAGGCCGAAAAGATTCTCTGTGATCATTTATACTAAACTCCCTATAACACATCCCACAGGACTATTCTCAGGGTCAATGACAAGAAGAAATCAATTCCTTGTTGAAGCAGAACATCTCTTTTAGAAAGATATCCAGCTCTGTTTTAAAGCTGTCTTCTCATATAGTTAATCATTCCAACAAACACAGCATTGTGACTTTAAATTTGATGTGCTGTAGCTTCCAGTTTAAAATTATATTATTCATTTCTATGCTGGACTGGGCTTTTTTTTCCAACCACAGGTTTCACATCTCTTTGAAACAGTATTTCCTTTTTTATTTGGTAAATCAAGTTTCTACTGATTTGTTAGAAAGACAAAAGCAGAAAAGAGGAAGATGGGTAAAAAGAAAGCAATAATCTTCCCATCTACTGGCCTGGCTCATTTTAACACCATGGGCATTGTTTTAATCAGAAAAAAAAAATTTCCATGCCTCAAACCCCATAGGCCTTAGCAGATTTCTCATAGGGATTCATGGTAATTTTTTAAGCTGTTTTGAATTGAAAAATATTTGCCTAAGGAGAGTGGAAGAGCTGAGTCTTTCCAGTTCCATCTTGCCCTCCGTCTTTGTCACTGAACAGGAAGCAGAATCTGATAATAAACAACAGAGCATGCTCACATCTGAGAACTCAGTGGTTTTCTCTGCATTGTTATGTGTGCAACTTCAAAATCACAAGTGGAAAACCTGCAATACTGAGGCCCACAGCTAACTCAGACCTCCTTACGCTCAAATGCTCCGGCAATGAAGAAGTCTGAAAATTCCTTCCTAAAAATCCAAGGTCTTTCACTTCCCTCTCAACTGTTTGTGGCCTTTTTATCAGTTCCATTACCAATAACACCCTCTTCTTTTGTGTATGCAAATACAGTTCATACGGTCCTGGTGAGCCATGTGGTCACAAATAAATAGCAAGAATTGTGGTGAATCTTTCCCTGCTTGTTGCATCTCTTATGTTTGTGGTGATTTGGAACACAATGGGAGTCAGAGCTGCCAGCAGAGACATTCATAGGAAATGGGAATTAAACAAATTACCCACTTAAAACGGCAAAGATCATTTTGCTAAACTGAAGTACAAACCAACAGGATTTTAACAAACAGTATCTCAATCAAGTCAGCACAATTCTCCTCTTCTAGAAAGGGATTTTCACAACATATTCCTGAATTTTGGCATCAGGATAAAAAACTATAAGAAACAAATACATTTACAGTTTGTAGCAAACTGCTAATCATTAACTGAAATTCACAAAGTCCCAATCCAATAAAAATGGTGCAGTGTATGATGGCTGGAATTATTTGAGAACAGCTTTCCGTTTGCCTGTTTCAAAGTTCATTCTACAAAGGGTACCAGTGGAAAGAAGTTGTCAGAATTTGCTCTTTAGATCACGTGTACTCTATGGACTGCTGGCTGCAGGCCTGTTGAGAGACAGAAGGCCAAATCTATTGTCCTGGTTTCCATGAGATAGCTTCTTTTAAGAGACAGACAGAAGCGTGTGACATTAATGCTGTATTTTAATATTACTTCCCATGAAAGAAACCGATGGATGAGAAATTCAGAATTTGCAAATATTAAAAAAATAAGAAGATATTTCACCATAAGTGGAAAAGAAAAAGAAAAATGAGAATTAAGAAAAATGATACTGTATAAAAACCTCTTTGCTATGAGGCAATGCACAGTAGGAAGTTCCCTGAGAACTGGCTTGTAGCATTGTAGGAATACAAGAAATTGAACAGCTAAAGTGAAACAAAGAACATAAATGATGGCTCAGAACTTTATTTATCCAATACCAAATCAGCAGCTTTAGACTGTGATTTCTCAGCTAGACTTGCTAAGAAATATTATAACCATAGCTACTGTTTGAGAAATCCATAGAGAATAAGTTTTCGCACTTACCTTGTTATAGACAGAACAGCAGGATTAGGTTTTACTTTTCTGATGAATAAGTGCCAAAAGTGTCCCAGCTAAATAAAATCCTGGCAGCATTGCACAATCATCAATATTCATCTACCTGCTATTTCAAGTAAGCTCACAAAATGGTTAGTTAAAAACATTAAAAAATCACCTGCAGAGCAATCGTGGTGTTCTTCGCAGGATATTTCCCCACCAGTCCTTGTTCTTTGCGTTTCTTGAATTTCCTAAAGTAGTCCTGTATCAGGAAGGTGGCATAGAACTTCCCCACGGTTACCTCATCATCTAAATGAACAGACCAGACAGATCTCTCCCAAGTCAGCACATTTATCAATAGCCTGTACACTCACATCTGGTTTGGGGGGGAAATGTGATGGGTGCAACAGGTACTATGCTTCCAGCTTACAACAATGGAGCCTGTAATGGGCTCAAAAGCAATGTTTCAGCAAGCAGGTTTGGTTCAGCCAGTTAAGTGAACTCATCCTAATAAAAGAGAAAATGCAATACTTTACCAAGACTCATGTACTTCTAAATAAGTTTCTACCAAAAATATAAACATGTTTGTATATACATAGAAGCTGAAGTACCGGCTTTAGTTACTTGGAGTAAACAGATTAAGTAAAATCTACTATGATTATTAAATCCATTATTAAACAAAATCTACATCACATACAGTGATGTTCACAAGAGTGACTCTGCCTACATCACTTTTTTTGTCACTGCTGAGCCAAATTTGCTTTTCAGTGTATTGTGTCAGTTCTGTAACGCTGAAAGGAATGGAAATAACCTCCCTCAGTGAATTCACTACAATTCAAACAATAGGCAAACAGCCAGGGCAGTGAAATGTAGCATTTTTACAGAGTCACTGTTGTGAACAAAATCCAAAATTAAAGTTTCCAAAGGCAGGTGCCTCGTGAGGACACCAAAAACACCTGGTTCACAGCAGGTTAAGAGTGAATGTGCCTGTTTGTGAGTCCATTGAATCATTCAGCTGGGCAAGTTTGATCTCTCGGTGATTAATGCTTGCCAGAAAACTAGGAATAGTTTTCTATCCAAAAACATTGCTTTTGTTGTCACACACTTTTTTCCCCTAGAGTTCTCTGACGTGAAGTTCCATTTCCCTTCCTGCTGTACTGTCCAATCTCCCCATGTTTTTCAGTATCCAGAGACAGATATTTGCAATAGGATTTCTGGCTCCTGCTGTCCATAAAGAGGGGCTGGTGTGGTTTAGGCATCAACTGTTATTCTGTACAGTCGTGACTCAACTGAACATGAAAATCTAATGTGCCCAGACACAGTCTAGCACACCTCTGTTAGAAATTACAGGCTTTTTAAAACAATTGATTAAAACAGACTGTCCATGTATCTTCATTTTATCGATAATATGTGCTAATGTATCTCACTAAGGATAGTATTTGTGGTACTGTTTTTACCTGTAATGACTGGTTTTTCTAATTTAAATCGACTTTCTTCTTTTGGTGACTTGCTTTCATCAAAAAGGATGAGAAATCCAATCCATGGACAATACTTTTAAAACCCATTTTTACCTCTCTGATAGAATTTATCTCAAAATGAAACTTCTACCATACAAAATCAGCTCCTCTCATTATAATGTCTGAAATGGGCTGTATGCATGTGAGAAAGTACAACAGGCTTTAACTACAGTGAAAATGCACCCAGAATGTCTTCTCCCAGCAGTTTGTCTTTAAAGATATCAAAACAAAAATAATTATAACAATTGCTTCAAAACATATTGGTTGGGAGACCAGTCTGTTGCAGGAAATATCTTAGCATATTAAAGAGCCTGCTCTGCCAAACTCTGACAATTCCTCAAGGGTCAGAGTTCCCCCAGTTCCTGCTAGGAAAGGTAGAAGTAGCAGGAAATATCAGGAACAGCTCACAAAAAGCTCACCGGTCTATGGATTCCATCTCAGCAATAAAAAGCTTTTTAGTTGGCTCTATGAACTGCATTAATAAACCTTTTGTGAACATTTGCTTTGATGTTCACTTGCAATCCTCCTTTGCGGCTCTTCAGGAGACTAATGGTGCATTGTATCAGGATGAGATCTCTCACACAACATGTGATGTAAACTTGCCTTCCCTAGTTTAGATAAATCCACTGATCTGCAACATAGCTCTGGTTTCACTCCCCAGAGAAGCCTTTCCCCATCCTTCATACTACTTCAGTTCAAGTATTTCAACAGAACTTTTAAGGAGGTGAGTTAGCAAAGGGCTCCCAGAAAGAACAAGCACACAGAAGTGACAGACTTGATATAACAAACACTGCTATGCTTTGCACTTAGAGCGTGTCTCACATCAGGCTATGACACTGCACCACCACTGACTGTGCCTGAGATCACAACACCTGTGAAATAACAGGATGCAGAAATGAAGGGCCCTTATTAATCACTTTGGACATGCACCAATTTTTTATAAACACATCAGACAAATGCACTGCCAGTTTGCTCCACTGTGCACGCCCAAGTCTGTCTGTGTCCCCACGGTGCTCGCGTGTGTCACAGGCACAGCCAGTCCTACTGCAGACGAGCACACAGGAACTGATGCCTGGCCAAGGGGAGCCATCCTTGACTCTGTTTTTGAGTAACACACATACAGCCAGATATAGACAGATGTAGGAAGGCAGCTAAGCATAACTGACCACAGAACAGACAAATCGCTAATTACAATTAGTGACAGGAAAAGGAATCATTTCAAAAGGAAGCTGCTGGAAGAGGGCAAAAAGTACTAGGCAGGATTAAAAAGATTTGCAAGTGGAAACTGGGAAGTTTAGAGAATACAGATGAGTCCTTAGTTATGTATTTCTCTTACTCTCTAGCCTCATCAATACATCAGACATTTGACTGACGTTGTTTCTGCAATGCAGTTTCACATTTCTGTACTGAAAATGTGTTGCTATCTATGAAAAGTCTCACTGAGTTACAGTAAGAAGTTATTTAATCAGTACCTAGAATTAACTGTTTATTTCTAGTCAATTTATCTACAATTCAAGGGGAAAAATAAACCTGCCATACTGGTTATTTTCATTCTGCTCTGCAAATTGGTGCTCTGGAGACATAACCATGACACACAAAGGACCTAGCATTCAGTAATATCAGCACAAGTAATGCTGGCACAAACTACCATAAACTGGACCTCTCAATAATTTTAAAAGCAAGTGATTTTAACACATTGAATTTGAATGCTTTGTTGATTTATATTGAAGAGAATTTTCCACCTCCTAGGAAATTGTTATTATCAGCTGTCACTGGTGTTAATTCATAGACAATTTTCCATTGAATATTAAGCATCAAAACGAATTTCTGCTGTACACTAAGCTATTTTACACTCCTATGGCATTTGAATGTAAAATAGCTGTATTGCTCTTTCTTCCTAGGTGGCTTACAATATTTTCAATTTTCAGATAAATCATAACAAGGTCCACAGAGGAATGAAGTAAACTGGAACTGAAAATTTATGAATCTGCAGGACTTCCCAACACATTCCTATTTATACTGGGTTGCAGAAGCCATACTGCTTCCTATCAATTGAGCACACTTGGATTTTCAGCCTTCTAGCTACACTGTAGAGCTACATTTGCAGAATAAACATTAGCAATGAATTTTAGTACAGCTGAAAATAAATACACAGCTTATACTCAGCAATGAAATGAAGCTGGAGTTAAGAGTGAAATACTACGTGGGATTAGTTCTAGGAATGTAATCTGTACAGGTTCATTGTCAGATTGATTTAGGCAGGCAGAGCTCGCTATTCTGAAGCATGCGTCTCTATTTCAATAAAAATGTAGGGGAATAAAGTTGGCAAGAGGCAACGCTAATTCCATGCCACCACCCTAAAACAGAATTGCTTCAGAATATTCGGAAAGACTCATAGTTGAAAGGAACAGAGGCTGCAGAAAAAGCTCAAGCACATAGTTACAACAATAACAAAGCGATTCATCTATGCCATGCAAGCACTCAGGTGTAAGGCTAAAAACAACAGAGTAGAACACAAAAGTTGTTTTAAATGTGCAGTATCAGTTCCCCTTTGGAGAGCCAATTTAGCCAGATTTTTGCCTTCACCCTCACTATTATCCAGCAGCCACCCCACCAAGAGCAAGTGGCTTCTCCAGCCACCGAGCTGCTGCTGCTGCTCCTGGGCGATGCCAAGAGCAGTGCAGGCAGTGCTCCTCCTCCTGGCACTGAGCATCCCCTTCCAGGGCCAGCATTCCCCTCCACGGGCCAGGGGCTGGAGTCTGAGCACCTTGGGGGCTGCCATAACACTGTGGAGGTGCTATAAACTACAAGAAATACCAGGGGGTTACAATGGATTTGAGGATTGGATGTCTGGGTAAATATACCCTGGGCATGGGTGAGAGCGAGACAGATCCTGCACCTTTAAAACTTGAAAAAGCAAGTAAAAAACAGTCACCTAAACCTACACTACAGCATATTAATTAAAATGTATATATTGAAAAAGGCTAAATATATATATCAGAATATATATATTTACAAAGAGAGATATTGACATGTCATTTTATGGCACATAGGAACATTTAATAAACGTGCCTTGTAGTTCTCACAAATGCTTGATGTCATTAGAGTTCAGATATCTTTAGATGGGCCACATTCATATCTCAGGCTTATTGGCATAAATCTGAACCATTTCCATCATCTGTGGAATGGCTCTGGTTTAAATTAGTGTAACTGAGATCATTTAGCTTCTTGCTTTATTAATTTAGCAAAACAATAATTTAAAGCTGGCAATTACTTTTTTTTTCTCCCAGAAGTATTCAACATATACAAGCAAATAAGCTATAATGTAGCATAGTACAAAACATGTTGTTTTGCTCAATGCATTGAAATCAAGTTAGTTTATTTTGCTGAATGATTTGAAACCAAGACTACATTTAGGTCTAATAAGGTATTTTTTTCAAGGAAGAAAATAATCACCACATTTTCCCCTCTCTCTTTTTGATCTGAGTTTCATTTATCAGTCCTATATGTATTATCTACTGCAATAGGATATAATTGTCTCAGTATTTATTTTGCTATTGTTTGTTGTCCTTAAATCACATCATAATTGCAAAATTTAGCAGTTTTATTTCTTTGGTTCCTAACAATCTAGACAGACCAACATGCACAGAGAGCAGCACAGGGCAGAGTTTATCGGACTGACCGCCAGCGGGAGGAACAACTTGGTCAAGTAATTTCATGCTCGTTTTCTTCCATATTTTCTTTATGACTGCTCTGAGTTCTTCATTGGCTTGCTCTAGGTTACCTGTGGCAAGGAAATGGGAAACAGAGGATGGCAATGATGGTTCAACCAGTGGTAGTGAACGATCCTTTGGATATTAATTAGCTGTATGCAATTACAGACTGTGATAGAGATCCTTTGGGGTGAGCCCAGGCTATGTGATGCAGAAGACAATGCCACAACTAAAGAGGAAAAAAAGGGAGTAAGACATCAAATTCCTGGTGCTTTCAAATACAGCTCTGGAGCACTGCAGATGTCAAATGTACTTCCAGACCTTGGCCTCACTCTGTCACTCCTTCTGCTTAAACTGTCCAGAAAGTGACAACTTGCTCTTTACAAGCCACTTTTTTGATCCAAAGATGAGCCTTTATTTACTAAATCACAGTAGTTACTCAGTTTTACAGGCTTGAAAGTTCAAACAACTGAGTACTGAGCAGTTTTTAATCTCTTGCAGGGCTCACCTAAACCACAGCAATGCCTCAGGGGCCTTAATCTAAGTTTGTTACTGCCAGTGGAACCCAAATTCTCCTGAGAACAGCAGAAGAACTGGAACCAAAAGCAGTAAAAGATAGCAAAAAAATCTGAAAACTGTGTAAAGATAGAAAGAAAATTCTTTGAAACATTCCACTATCCTTAAAATCCTTTCCCTCTTTAATACAAATGACAGAAAACCAATCAACTCAGCCAGAGCTGGCCTTGACCAGATTGGGAATGTTGCTTTCAAGTGTGCAAAAGTTGCAGCTGCACCACGGTGGGATCCAAGGCACTGAGCTCAAAGGTAGTGAGGAAGGAGCACCTTGGTTGGGCAGGAAGGGGGAATCATTCATTTCTTGAAGCAGAACTCCTGCTATGCCACTGCCGCACATTTTTATCTGACCAGATGAAAACACAGAATAATTTCTGAGGTATCTTTGGCTCTGGCCTCACTATCCCTTTCCTTTCATCTTCTAGAAAATCATTCCTAGCAACAGTGAATACAATCCATGATCCAAAAGCAAACCAGATCCAGCAAGACCAAGGCAGCCCTACTCATGCCCAACAAAAGAAATAAATTGTAACGTTTCCTCATTGTGCTTTCTGACAAGTGCAGTGAAGGCTTTACAGTGAAGAACCTTACCTTCTGTTTTTATCTTTAGAGCAGTCCTAACCAAAGCAAATAAGGTAGCATTGAACATGACAGTTCCATCACTGTTTAGTGGCATATTCATGGCTACTAACCTCTGAAAAGGAGAAAAGGAAAACAAATTTTGATGCTGCTTTCTCGGAAAAAAAACTCCTGTAATGTTAATTTTTGAAAAGTTGATGTATTCAAAGAATAGTATTACTGAGAGGAACATAAATTATGTAAGTTCTTCAAAACAAAGTTGAGTCTTCCATCCTAGCTGTGTACAATATGCAGCCAATACTGCTTCTTTTTGATATTAATCACATGCATGTTTATTCAAAAGTAAAAACTGTACAGCAGTTTTCTTGAGCTATTTATTGAGCTAACTTTCAAACACTGAAGTTCTTGACTGTGAGTCACACTGTGTCAGTACTAAGGACAAAAGCAGCTATTTCAGGGCATGCCCTCCAGCTGCAGTCATGTCTCAGGTTGCCCAGGGGTTCCTCATGCTCCAGAAAGAACCAGAGCACCAGGTTTTAATTCTCTGAGCCCTTTTATTCCTCAGGTAACTCTTCAGTGCTGTTGTGAGTCTCTCATGCCAGCTACACTGAACTGCTGTGAAAGGGGATTTTGTCTTTGGGTCAGTCCATCCCTGCATCAGGGTTCTCCTTTTGGAGCAGCATTGCTGTGACCCTGTCTGCCAAAAAATCGTAACTTCACCTATCAAAATCTTTTCCTAATGTCTGACTTGGATTTTCTTCTATTCTAGTTTAAAATCATTACTCAATGAATAAATGATGCTAGCATATAGATAGATAGAGGTTTGCTTTAAGTATGCCTTGAGACATTCCATTCCAACCCAGTGGTTTACACATCAACTTTACCTTTTTATAAAACAGATATACAAGAAACCCAAATTGCAGTACTGTTATAAAAATCCTTTAATTAACAGGTCTGATCTTATTCCCAATGAAATTGCTAAAATCACAATATCCATAATTCTGAAGTCCTCAAATAATGTAATCATCATTCATCTCCTTTGTGTTGCTTTAACATTAAAATGCCACTAATCCTTGTCAAAATTAAACATTTTGCCTGACAGCTTATATACAATTTTAAATTCCCATTTATTTTCTGTCTTCTCACTCGCTGCTTTATATTGTATTACACACAATAATAATAATAATGTGAATAATGATTCACTCCAGTTTGGTTTATCATCCTGCAGTAGACAGAAAATCAGGTGAAACCCACCTTGCAGGCCACTCGGTGAGGGCACAACTTGCCAAAACCAAGCGGTGGCTGAATCCGTCTCAGCAACGTCACCACATCGAGGTGCTTTATCCTTCCCCTAGAACCAACACACATCTGTTACCAAACATCCCCTCCCAAAAAATACACCCTGTTCTGCTTGTATTGTTCTCACCAAATAAATTATACCAGAGAAATGATCTAACTTACTTTGCCTCAGGGTCATATTCTGACCAGATTCTTTTGAATTCATCCAAATGATGGGGGCCCAGAATAGACCAGTCACGTGTCAAATAATCAAAATTGTCCATAATGACAGCCACAAATAAGTTTATAATCTAAAAAAATAATCAAACAAGTAATTAAGAAGAATCCACCTAGATTATTTTGATTTTTTTAATTCAACATGTAGTAAGTTAAGAACTCAAGTAGATCAATGATTTTGGCAAATATCATCAAATAGCACAGAAAATATTTGCATTTAACTGACTAACTCGAAGTCTATCAAATAAAGACATGACAAGTTCTATTTTAGGGTACCCAATGTTTTGACATAGACTGCAACATGGTTTTGTTTCTCTTCCTCAATTTACCAAATTCCACTCCATCAGACTGAAGAATGGATCCAATATACATATTATGGCACAGTGTGTATCTCAGGAAAAAGTTTCTGTAGCAATAGGATTCAATTTCATGACAATACATTTTGTAAACACAGAAGGTGACGCAGCAGAATACATATGTTTACATCAGTGCATACAATTTTGTTGGACCACTCTCCCTTTGCAAGGAAATGATTACTGTGAATAGAACAAATCAATCAGCTTATACCAGACACCTGCAATGAGGAAAAACATATTTCAACGATTATTTCAGAGCAAATAATCCATTCTGACACAGGTTTGGGTGAAAGGTTATTGTTCACTTCTCATGTGCCACATGTAGAGGCATAAATCCAAATTCTGCTAAGTTTAAACAAAACAAACAGCATTACTACTCAGTCAAAGGAATTGCAGCTCTATTATTAATGAATATTTAATGGTATCATTGAGAAATGCAAGAAATAACAGCTATGAAAACACTAACTCAGCTTTGAAATGTGCAGCCAGCCACCCTGCACACGTGTGCAGTCAGAAAAAAACTTCACACATGAGAATTCAGAGCCATAGAATGGTTTGGGTTGGTAAGGACCTCTAAAGGTCATCTACACCAACTCCCTGCAATAAGCAAGGACATCTTCAGGTAGATCAGCCTGCTCAGGGCTCTGCCCAACCTAACCTTGGATGTTCCCAGGCATGGGGGTCATCTACCACCCTTCTGGGCAACCTGTGCCAGTGTTTCACCACTCTCACTGCAAAAATTGGTATAAAATACATGATTTAAGACTCAGTATGGAAAAATATAACCTTGCCAAAATATTCTGGATATGGGATTTTCAGTCGTTCTCTCAACTCACCACACTTCATTCAGAAGAAAGCCAAAATGCCAAAGTTCATTGCTGTTAATAAGCACAAGCTAAACTCACCAAAAATGCACAGAGCATGTAAAAACTGATAAAATAAATGATGGCAAAATTGCTTCCACATGTGTATTCTTCCCCAGGATTATAATCAGACTCTGGATCACAGCGCTTTCCAGGCAAACATGCCAGCATGATTTCCTGCCAGGCTTCTCCAGTTGCACACCTTTATAACGTCACAAAGATAAATTCAGCATTATTTGATCAAGATGGATTAAAAATTTACTACTTCGTTACATTCTAAAGAAATACTGGAAGCTGTACAAGCACAAATGTGAAGACAGACGATGAACATTTCAGAGTAGGAACTAATTAAAGCAAAGTGCAGAGCAAGTTTTAGAACTGATGAACACAAGCTGACATTGCAGACACATTTTATAACGTAAACTAACGCACCATAGAGGCTCGCATGTAAAAATTGGAACCCCAAACTGTGATTTACAAGTTCAATACTTATTGCAGTGGAGTTACTGTGTACAAAAGCAGTGTTGTGTATGAAAATCTGTCATAAAATTTCAAAGTACATATTTGTAAAAGACTAACTGCCCTCTGTGATTGAAGAAATGCCTGTCTCTAATTTCTGCTATTGCATTTTCGCACAGTTGCATAAAGCCTGCACACAGTCCCATGACTTCAGATTTTTAAAAGACAATTACATAATTATGACATCTTTGGCTGAGTTCATTACCTGGTGTCAAAGGCACAAAGTGACTTAGATCTCAGTGGGTGATGCCTCTGGTCCTGTCAGTTTCCCCAGGCAGGTGAGTAACAATGTACAGGAGCTGAACCACAGATTCTCAGGCAAGAGACTGCTCAAGGGGGTCACCTTTAGAGGCATCCCTGTCCCATGTCATTCTCTCCTTGTTCCAGGACATTTTGAAGCATTCCTGGCAAGTGTTTGCCTTCTTAAGCTCTCCAGTAACGGAGATCCCACAATCCCCCACCCCACACTAAGATGCAGCTACCTTCACCTTCAGGAAGTTCTTCCTATGGCTTAACTGATATTTCCCTTCTGCAAGTTACAGCCTTTACCTTTTGTCAACTCTTCAGCAAATGTAAAGAACAGTTTATTTCTTTATGTTTGCAATAACTTTTCATTTCTTCAAACTTCTAAGTGTTTAATTCTAAAGATTTCAGTAAGGGCAGAGTCTTTTACAGCTTTCCCAATACTCACACAGATTGATATCTGGGCTGACTAGGTTTGGGCTCTGCCTGAAGACAGTTACTGCTCAAATGAGGAATTTCACAAGAGCTGTAATGAGTTTAGATGTGTATTACCTCATTAGAACCCTGCTGTGCCAAAGGACACTCAGCCACAGACAGGATGTGCTTGTTGAGCTGAAGTGATTCTCACTTGCAAACACAGTTTGCACATTTTTCATACATCAATGAAATGGGACGCACTGAGTGAGAATTCAGGTTTACTCACCTGAAGAGAAGCAGCACAGCTTGGGGGAAAGTCTGAAAATTGTTGTTTCTGTTTATTTGATTATTGTCCCTCATGGCCACTTTTCCAAATACCTACAATAAACCAGAATTTTGACTTTCATTCCAGTGACCTGTGCTGTCAGAGCCTGTAGGCCTTGCAACCCAAGCTTCCTGCAGGATGCATGAAATTTCACAAACACACTTTCATTAGACTTTAGATTTTTCATGATAGTCATATAAGTGCAGTAAATTTATCACACATACAAGGGAAGAAAAAGAAAAGCAGCACACCAAGTTCTCCTCTTGTATCCTTTTGAACTTCCTGATCATGAAAATCAGAGCCAAATAAAGACCTTTCCGTTACTCTGAAAGCTCTGCCTCATACAGAGCACCACTATCAAAGGAATGTTTCAATAAGCAACTTAAGAGACAAATCTCAGATAACTCTGCACTGTTGTTTAATGCTAAAAAAGTTCTGTAATTACCTGCATTCCAATGACAGCATAGATGAAGAACAGCATGGCTATCAGAAGGGCAACGTAAGGCAGAGCCTAGAAAGGAACAGGTGCATTGTCGTTTAATAATTTCATACCATAATTTCTACTTCCATTTGCAAAAGTAATTTCTCTGTTCAACACAGACTTTTCCAAGGTTTTCCTTCCTATGCAAGTGCTTAAAATGTTATTACCTGTCACTCTGAATATTTTGCTGCATGCAATGAACACCAGCATCACTGTATTTTAAATTACTTCTGCCAGCATCCAGAGGGAAGGATCATCTTCAGTCTTTCTAATTTTATTTTCATTACTGATTCAGACAACACAAAGATACTTCATTCGATACAGTTACAGAGTCTCATTAACTTCACATTTGTCAGTTCTCAGGAGCAATGATTCAATTATCTATTTCACTTTTGAAATTGGTTTTACGTAAAATACGCGTTAAATTCTTCTTTTCTATTCATCTAATAAAACGTGTAGAAGCATGAGATCTGTGTATGCCAAACCTGTCCTACTTCTTCTAAACACACCAAATATTTTTTCATGAAGTAGCATAGAAATCTCACAGTAACAGCTAATATTAAATGCCAAAGAATGGCCCTAAGACTCACTGAAGTAATTGGTGAAATTTATTTTGGCACTTGTATGGCAATGTATTTAAATACGTCGTTATTGTTAACATTAATATAAAATAATTTTTTGCACTCTACAGGGTATTGCTTCATAAAATTTGGTGTATAAATGGTTGTAATTACAAAGGAAATTTAGATAAACTGTGCTAACCTGAAATGATTTGATAAATGTCCACAGTAATGTTCTGATTCCTTCTCCTCTGCTCAGCAGCTTCACCAACCTCATCACGCGGAAGAGACGGAAAAAGGTGATGGAGATCCGGGCGCTGTCTTCCGAGTTCTGAAGAGCATCATGGAGAAGTCAAACCAAATACAAACTCAAACATGCAACACTTCCAGAAAAACAACACAAAATGCAAAGGTGGAAGAGGTAAGATTTGAAAATGTATCTTGAGGGCCTGTTCACCTTGATAACCATGATATGAAAGGAAAAATTACATGCTGAAAACACAGGACCTGTAGAAATGCTTCACATACCACATGCATTTCCAAGTTTTCTGGTTTGTTAATAGGATCATACTGGGTTTGTTTGTAGCAGACTCCAATAGAACACTGACAATGAATGCAAACCACTGCATAACACCTTTGCAGTAAGACAGGTATGAAAAATACAGAAAAAGTTGGTGGAAAAAAGACATGGTAAAAAGAATAAACTCAAGTATAGGTAAAACCACTGGGGTCACTTTACTGATCTTACCCCAGACTCATCAGTTGTGACTGTTTCAGTTGGCTTTGGCTTTAAGAAATTAAGAACATTAAATATTAAAATCAAATAAAAGATTTTAAAAAGTTAGCTTAACCATAAACAAAATGAAGAACATTTTTCATTTGTAAATGTAAATAAACATCTTTCAACTCAAGATACATCCTGAACAAAACATTAATACCCTTATTAAAACCATCCTCTCATCATTTGGCTGACTCATGCCAAAACGTTTTTGTCTGATTCATAATAAAATCTGCTGGTATAAAACATGTTTAAAAGATTCAATGGTTAGTAAATACAAAATAAAATATCTGCTCCTATGTAGGCCAAACAAAATTAGCCATCAATTTTCACAGGTTTTGTGAAATTATAGCAGGAAAATGAAACTCTGGAACAAAGCTCTGGGGTCAAACTAGCCTTCCAAGGTCCTTGCTATGCCCTTTTTGAAGATTAATCATTCCATCACTGGAATCTAACCCCCGTCAAGTAATTGTGTTTTATATCATACCAAGAGCTCCCTTACAAAGCAAAGTTAATTCACTCGAGGTAACTCAGTGATGGACACTGGGTGCTGCAGTGCTAAACAAGGACAGGGTTTGCCTCTGCCAAAGTGACAGATAAACATTTTCAGCCCAGTGCCCTGAAGGCTGACCCTTCCACAGCAGTGCACAAGGAGGTTATACCTGAACTCTCTCACCATACCTGAGCTGCTGTAACAGGATCAGGCATGGAGAAAGGGATCAGGATTTGATTGATCCTTTTGGAACAGATCTGGGCAGCCCTCAGGAGCTCCCTGTAGGGAGCAGAGGGGCACACACGACTTCTTGTTCACAGTGCCAAACTCTGTGTCCTGTGAAGAACATCTCTCTTTTCTCCTTTTATTCTCTCTGTCAGATTTTTGAGAACCTTTCCTCAGAGCCTAAATGGTCACACACTTTTCAGGGCAGGCAGAAAGCTTAAAGGACAAATGTGGTGTGCTTGCTTGTGCACTGACAGACTTGCAGCAGCTTCTTCCAAAATTGGAGTGGCTTTAAAAACATTTATAGCACTAAGAAAAATGGGATCCTGGATGTTAGATCCCAGTGATGGGTCTTACCCTCTTGCCTAAAATATCCTCCTTTTAAAGGGGCTCCTTTCAACAATTCCTGTCACATAGAGCAGCAGTGAACACTTTGCCTCCCCAGAGCTGCTTCCAGCACGCTGCACCAGCCACACTCAGTGCCACACTTCACCTGCTCAAACCTCACCCACTGCTGTTACTCAAGATAAAACTCAAGGAGAAGGAAAAGAGAGGAGCTGGTTCTGTTGAAAATACATTATACGAAGATACTGTGGTAAAGAAAAGCAACAAGGGGTAGTACTTCAAAATCAGATCATTATTAAAATACTAATCGTTTTTTCTATTACTTTCTTTTTTCAAAACATACATGATATAAAGGGGAAAATAAGGTAAAAATAACTGTTTGCTCAACTATGTACAATCTACATATGGATACATTACTGCCCTGCCAGGACACCAATATATTCTGAAACAAAGAGTTTTTAACTGTATAAGGGATTATTACTAAATTCGCACATTAAATTAACCAAAACCCAGATCTCCTTATTAATCACCAGCAACCAGAGTATTTGTAAAACTGGCTGTAACACCTAAACTTTCTCAGAACTTATACAAATTAGACAGAAAATCTGCTGCTAAGGAAAGACAACTGCTTCATTAGAAACTCCCTGTAAATTTCAACAACTTGAAATAAAATCATCAAAATACAATTAACTAAAAATTCATTATCATGAACATCATAAATGTCAAAATATCACAGATCATGGAAACAACCGTGCAAAGCTGCCTACCTGAATCAATCCCAAACCTGCACCAGTGCACACTGCGACTGATTTTTTAGCACAGAAAAAAAAATCATTTTAATTTTAAGCATTAAAAAAAAAAAAGGTTTCATTGCACATTCTGCAGATGAAGCCTGAAATGTCATATTAATCTCTGGTGACTGACTCAGGTTGAGCTTGATACTCTCTTAAATAGTGAGCAAGTTACTTAATTTGCTTCAGTATCATCAAAAATTGAACATAGTATTTGACAGAGATCAGATTAAATTACAATATCATCACAAATTGACACTAAAAAAATGAAATAAAATTTTGGGGTTGGCATTTGGGAATTTTTCCCACTATGTTTTATAGGAGAAGGATGTGGCCCCAAATAAGTTTGCACCAGTATTGGGATGGCAATATATAACGAGATAGACAATACCAGAAAAAGGATACTTTGGTCCTCCATATTTTTATTTAATCACTTTTTCAAATGAAAACATAATGAGTTTGCATTACAACTTGGTTATGAAAAAAAAAAAACTGTCAAAAGGAAAAGTCCGTTTAAAAAAATGTTTTCTACATATAACTCTCTTAGTAATTACTTAATTCTCACTTTCAAAAATGCAGAGGTCAGATTACCCAAACTATGTGATCTGTTCTACTGCAGCTGCTCAGGAATGATCATCCCTCACTTTTTTTGTCAGGAGGTCACTGAAGGTATTTGTTTGCACAGTGCTGTATGCCCAGGACTGCCCAATGCACACTCCCCTCACAAATCCCTCTGAGCTTCTTTGGACAAAGAATTCCTAATTGCCTGTTTCTGATGGGTGATCTGATGCTGCTGGGGAGTGTTAGGATGTCATATGCAAGAGATTACAAATCATGGACACCGCAAAGTGCAGGCCAGTCACGAAAAATAAAAACACTCTGTTCACAAAAAGTAAATTGTACAATAATACCAAGGTGGAGATAAATGCTAGAAACAAAGTATGAACATGAACTCCTGATACAAGAGGAGTTTTTCCGACTGAAGCTGAAAATATTCATCACTGGGCAAGTGTTTTGGGTTTGACATTTTAGAGTGTATCTAATTTTTCACCCTCTCAGGCATTTCCCTCTTATAATACAGCAGCTTAGTTGATTTTACTAATACCAATTAAAATGAAGCTAATATAGCGATATACCACAAAAGAAAACGTTATTCATACTTATTTATAAAGGAAATGCTCATCTGGGAGACAAAGCAAGTTAATGGTTATGTGTGTCCATCCAGCATGAAGCAATGCTCAGATCTGGGAAACTGAGATAAAGATAAAACAATCCTCAGCAACAAAACCAGACAGACTGACAGAAACAGAGCATCTGCTTCCTACAGATAAGGAAAAACCAGGCACTCCCCAAGCACATAACCTTATTTGCAGCATCAGTGACATTACGTGCACGTACACACGTAAGAAAGGGGCATATTTTGATTTTGTACATGGCGGGAAGTATTAGAATAGACCTGAGACTGAGGGGGACAGGCTGAGCTGAGGCTGTCTCTGGGGATGATATCTGCTAACAAGAATGCAAATTAAAATATTTCCTGTGGTCAGACAACCTACATCCAGCCTCCTCCTTCCCCTCACCTTCCACCAATCATTCCAATGCTACTTGGTCCCAAACGCTTCAGGACTGGCTGGTCATTGGGAGAACTTCTTTGTCCCTCAAAAACTGGGACTGTGTGATCCTTGAGATGGCAGGTGTACTTCTGTCTGCTAGAAGCCTGGTAATGGGCACAGCTGGAATAAATGGACAGCTTCTGCTTTCCCTGCTTGGCTGACAGACACACTGCAATGAGGGGAATGAGCACAGAGACTGCCCTCATTGTTCTGCCTGTTCTGTCAGCCATGGGCCAGCTACACTCAGAGCCCAGGTCAGCAAAGCACTTCATACCCATGTAATTTGGAGCCAATCCTTAAATACTTCAAACAGGCAGTAAGAGATGATTTGTCTTTTTCAGTTAAGTGCAACAGAACAGTTTTCTTCCTCAGACAATCCCAACCTTCAAAATAACATAACCAATGATCAACCTAAATTTCTGACTCACTGATTAAAATGTTTGCAACCTGCTACCAATTTTGGTCAAGTACTAGTGCTGCTTATAAAAAATTTAGCACATTTCCTAAATGGGAACTCCTCATTACACTCTTCATATTGCAACAAATGTTCAAAATAAACATCCTGACTAAAAAGAACTTCAGTGTCAAAACTGTGAACAGTGTGAAACAGATCGGATCATGCATTGGAAGCAAACTCTGTGCTTAAACAAAAAATAAACGTGGTGAAAACCAGTGATGTTAGTAAATGGTGTTGGTCAAATGCTTCTTTTTTACATATTGTGCCAAAGGGCCCAAGAGTACGTCAGAACAAATGACACATGGTGATAATGTCCTCATCACCACAATTAAAGAAGGAAGCATCTGAATGGCAAACACATATGATGACAATAGCATACATTGCAAAACATTCAGGTTGCCAAAATATCTCCAGAAATGTGTGCTGTGAGTTCATGTGCATAAACACACAGGATTTGTTCAGAGAATAGTTACTGCAATTCAGATGTGAGCAAGAAATTTTCTTCATAGTCTTATCAGTGCTCTGATATTCCCTGTTCAACATGAACCAAATGCCCATAAACATCAATTAATAAAAATTTTAAGTCAATGTGAGAAACCTCAGAAAAGATTTTTTAAAAGTGCCTTTTCCCTTGTAAAAGGTGTATTAAAACTCTAAGTTCACAATTAATATGTTGCTTGCATAGGGTATTATATGATAACTAATAAATATTCTGTTGTTAAATAAAGTAAATAAATTATTACTGTTAACACCATGAAAGAAACTCAGAAATTTATTTGTGGCTCCAAGTTAAATATTGCAACACTGTAGAGATTTAATATTGCACTAAGACTTCACATCAACAAAAGCAAAGCTGTATGAGAATGCAGTTTTCTGACCTACCCTTAAGCCTAAAGACAGATAGGTTTGCAAAAGTTTACAAAATGTACCAACAGTATTTAAAAAAAAAATTACTAGCACCAATACTCAACATATGATAGCGGTGCATAAAGTGGTACTCAAATTGAATTGGACTGCTCATGTTTAAAGTTGAATCCAGAATCCCTTACAGGAGCTAGACATGAGGTTTTAACTCCACTCCTCCACACAAGCACAAGGTCAAGATCCAAGACAAATAGGTTTTCCTGAGGGGCTCAGGAGGAAGATATAAATGCTGTTCCTTTAAGCCCTGTTTCAGCAGAAAACCTGAAGTTTATTTAATGTCAAGAACAAAATCCCATAGAGATGGCATTAACCATTTACATAAAAGATGAGGAAAGTGAACTCTCCATTGTTTTCTCAACATTTTGGCAGCACATGAATGGTAAAAGAAACAAATAAAAAATGTGAATTAAAACCTTCGCAACCACTACTGCAACAATGTGATCATGCTTCTAAGTTATTCAGTGTTGGTCATCCAAATGGCTTCTGAGCTGACATATAACATAATTTCTATACAGTCAGGCCAGATTGAAACTTTTATGTTATTTCCTTTTAAAAACTTATTTACTCAGATTTTATTCGCAATTTATTTCTCTCTCATTCTCATAAGTTATAGATGTCCCTCTACCAGACTGGACTGACCACACTTAGTGTCTGCCAACCATTACTCTGCTTTTTTAATTGAAAAGCAACCATTTCTATGACCACACAAGATCTTGCATGTCATGTGAAAGTTTCTGAAAACAAAAGGCCACAGAACCCAAAAGTAATAATACAGATTTTAGTAGTGGTTTTAATTTATTTATTGCTATACCATATGTATATTTATTTATATATACTTGCCTCTAATAATTTCTAAAAATAAAATGAACATGAAAACCAATTAGGTTCATAAAAGAAGAAGGCTGAAGGAAGGGATATTAAATGAAAGAGTAAATTTAAAAGACAATCACAGAAAATTTTTTATTGCCAAAATATATGTTGCTCTGAGGTGGTTCATTTCTGGAGTTGGTCACTGATCCAGTCCTTGAGAATGCTGACCAATCCTGTAAATTGCTTAATACATTAAAAACTGACTTCCACAGGCATCAAAAATATTCAAACCACAGTAATTTCCTGGATTATGTGAGATTGGAAGGTCACTGGATCAGAAGAATCAGCCTCAGGGAAGCATATATATTATTATAAAATGAAAAGAAAAGAAAAAAAAAAAAAACAAAAACAAAATAAAAGAGATTAAATTTAATTTCCAGAATTTAATACTGAAATCAAGGCAATGTGTACCAAGACAGTCCAATCCATACTCTTCTAAAAAATGGGCCAGACGCAAACTAGTTGTTTACTAGAAGAACTCACTGGCCTTTTCAATGGATCTAAGCATATCCAGCTACACAACCAGAACGATGCTGAGCTGTTTCCACAGCACGAGGCAATCCTCTATGTAATCCTATAGGAATGTTTAGCTCACACTGAGGACATGAAGTATCCACACTCATGTCTCCTTCACACCGCTCAGTCAAGATGGCTGCAATTAGAACTGCAACAAGAACTGATTTTCTGTCAGTGCTGGTGATTCACCCTGCTCCAAATCAGCCCTCAAACAAGGCTAAGCTTCCTCAGCTTAAGAAGTTCCTATAGAGGGAATTTTCACAGCTGCTATTTCAATCGTGCCTGAAATCCCATTGGAAACAAAGTCTTGTTAGCATCTCAGCAGAGCCCTAGGCTTCCCAGGATGAATGTCAGTGTCAGATAACGAGTACAGGTGGAATGGCACAATTCAGAATGCTCAAAAAATACTCAGCAAAGGATTCTAGAATACTGGATTTGGATTACAGAAATTTACACTCAAGTAATCAAGTGGAATAGTTCAGCAGAATCAAAACAATAAAAGTAATAAAAATCTAAGAAATTTCCCTGGACACTCTGCAGCATTAACTGTTTCATGTTGAAAATGGGAAATCAAGCCCAGAAATATATTGAAACCATAATACATTCTTGACTTGCACAAACAAAGCACAGAAAAGTGGCAAGACCAGAAACAAACAATGCTTAGTACACAAAGAGTCTGCTGTGCAAAACTAGAAGAAATCGAAGATGAGCATTATTCCTCTTGTGAGTATGACATGAAAACTAAGAAATGGCAGTGCTGGTTGTTGACTGTGGTGTGTACTTTTCTTGGAGATCATTAATTGGTCTCCAGAATACTTCCAAGACAACTGTGAGAATTGCTAAATGACAGTGTTCCTCACAGCTGACAGCTCAGCAGGGACCAGTTACAAGTAGTGCTGTCCAATTAACACTGCCCATACACTCCTAAATCCAGACACATCTGCTTTGGTCATGGAAGTACCTTTGAGCCACCTTTCAATCTCTTCACAATCAAATACATTTTGCAGTTATGAGGGAAAGCTCTTCTAAATGATTGGTCTTTTTACACTCCTCAAATGCTGTGGTCATTCCCAGTACTACTGCGAATGGAAATCATGGGTAAATTGCAAATACTTGAGCTGTAAGTCTAAATCCAAAACTTTTCTGGGAAAAAAAAAACCCTTACTAAGCAAAACAGAGAAAAAAAACCAATCAAAAATTAATCAAAGGCAGCTTTTAAAAATGTGCTCCATGAAGAATAATTATACTTTAAGAAATGTCTCAAGGGGACACTGCAGTTCTAGGACTGACCTTCCCTGTCAGCTCAAGATCCTTCAGTTCACAGAAAGATCTATCCCCACAGAACTGAGAAAAATCAGTCTGAAACCTGAAGGTCGGGATAAAATTCTGCTCCCCTGTTCTCACACCACTCCTTCATTTTCTTTCCAGAAATTCAGACAGTCATGAGATTCTCACAGTTTAACACAAGACCAGGAAGCAATCTCAAGGTGAATCTGTTGTCCAAACACCTCCATGTGCAATGGCCATCAGTCAAAAGTCTGGTGAAAGATGGAATTTTCCAAGTACTTTAAGACTAATTCAAATTTCCAAACACTTACTGCAGGATATGAAAAGCAAAAGGACTGGGGGAAAAAATAAACATTCTATTTTCCACAGCATGGAAATCCTTACTAAAAAAAAACCCTTTTTCTGTTACCTCACAAGATATGAATGCTAACACTAAAACCCAAAGCTCCCGCAGAAAAAGAAATCAACATTTATTAAACCAAGCCACTGAAAATTCACAGAATCTTGAATTATCTCGGTCAAGTTACCAACAAAAACAAATGGGCTTCAAGTAAAATAGCAACATAAGCTTAATTCCTTTTTCAAAAATATTTTCTTTGCATATATAGGAGAACGATCCTTATTGTCTCACTGTGCTGTGTGCATGTGCAACTATACAAGTATATAAATAAATAATAGCAGCTTGTACAAACATCTGATCAGAGTTTTGGTCTTTGATTCCAGGATTAAACACACTTTTCTAAAAAAGGACATTTTTGGGGGTTAAGTTTACAGTTTCTGTATTTCTTGATGACAGCAATTACTTTTTAGCGCATGAACAGTTGCTACTTACATTAACTTCTGTTATAGCAATATCAACGACGCTACCAACAACAATTAAGGCATCAAAAGTGTTCCATGCATCAGTGAAATAGTGCTGTTAGGACAAGCATTCAGCAGAAAGAGAGCAAGAGAAAAACACAAACAGAAAAAGAGAAGAAAAGGACAGTGTTATAACACAGAAACACTCTAGGCTTCTCTGATGTACCACTATACAATCTAAACTTTCCCTTTCATAGCTAAAAGAAATTGGTAGAAAAAAAAGGCTATTTATTTCCCATATCAACATAATTGACCTATGACTGGTCTGTACTCAAAACTTTAGAAACATCAGATCAAAATCTGTGACTTGTCCAGATGATGGAAATAGTGGGGAGACAGAGAAAGAGAAGTAGGGACTGGGGAAAGTAAGCTGGGATATACTCACATCAGCTTCACTGAGAACGACGTCTACTATGCTGCCAATAACGATGAGGGAGTCAAACGTATTCCAGGCATCACTAAAATAGCCCTGAACAGAGCAGGCAGGGTGCAAACGTTTGTGATTACACATGAAATGTCAAATATTTGCATACTTCTGTTTAGTTTTGCATAAACAGAAATTAGTTAAACAAAACCTGTGGTCTAATGAGAAAACAAAACAAAACCAAACAATATTGCCTACTGAAGGAAAAGCAACACATATGTGCATGTGTGTGTATATATATAATTATATATATACATGTACAGACACACACAGACACACACACACTCTACACATGCAGAACACACCATCAGATAAGCACGATGCTGGCAAGCAAGCCATCATCCAAAATTGGTTTTGGGCTTCTAGCAAGGCTGAAAAATTCTAACATATATACCCTAACAAGGACAACAAGACCCTTTTCGCTACATTTCTGCAAGACCAAGCCAATTGAAACCTCCCTCACATCAAGGAGTTTGTGAGAGTCTTATCTAAGTCACTGGTAAAAATATTCAAAAGGTCAAGTCCCATCGCTGGCTAAACATGCACAGTTATTAATGTGAAACTGTGCATAAAAGTTGGAGAACTGACTTAATCTTCTATTCATAAACTAGATCTAATATAGGAACTCATCCTACATTTGCAGTCAGAGGCTCATTCTGAAGCCAGTGAAGCCAGTGCTGAGAACCACAGCAACCTGAACAATTTCTTAATGCTTTTGGTTGCTGCAGCCAGTCCAGTGTCTGAAAACTCATTTTCATAAATTGCTTCATCACCCTTCTGACATTTTATGGCTTTTAATATACTCCCCACGTGTGTGTTACTGGGACATGGTTGCAAAGGGTTTTGAAGGGCTATCAGGCTATTAGCTGACTATGGGTATAAAACTGCATGTTTGGGAAAAGAGCTACTTCAGAAGAATCCTCCAGGTAGGTTCCAGTGTGGAACAAATCAAGACATATCACAATTGTTAAGATAACTATGGAGACCAGAGTTTTCTGCAATATGTGGATTTTTCCTGGTTATTATAGAAATCCAGAACTGCAAAAATTACTGAACTTGCCCTTTACCTCACTCAGATATATTAATGTATCCGTCTACCACGACTAAGGAATGAGCATTACAAGACAAAAGCTGAAATGTACATTTTGTACATGTACATTTCTGGTAATTATTTTAAAATACTAACTTTTCAGCCACTATTGAAGCTCTAAAATAATACATCTAGCAAGAAGTTTAAGATTACAAACATGCAACCTTATGTCTAGTTACACGTTTTATTACACTGTTTGCTCTAAGATAATGTTTTAGCTGAGTAGTTTAAGTTATTACATGAGCTGTTAGCAGAGAAAAGGAAAATGGGTTCCAGAACGTTTTAGAATTGGACTGCTATTTTTCTCAAGATTTTAAACTGTTAGGATTTCTAGTAATTTCAAAGTTTAAAGTAATGCACCTGAGTGCATTACTATCTGAAAAAAGGCTTATTTTGTGTGGAAATTTGCTCTCGGAGTCTATGAGAGAGCTGCTACAGTAGATGACAGCTCTACATTTTATTCTTGGAGAGGAAGAAGGGTCAGGAAAGGCTCATTATGTTTCTAATGCTACTCTTTTAAAACACAAATTTCTACAAGCATTCCTTTGTTTAAGGAAGGGAATGTAAGAGAAAATAGATCAGAATATTGTTATCTCTACAATCCTTTGCACTACTCTGGTTCTTTGGGATTAACCATCAATTTCAGTTTTGGGGCAGAACCCAGTGCTCATGGATTTGGCCTCCTGAAGAAATGCCTCCACTCCTGAGAGCTCTTGCACAATTCCCTATTGCTCCCTCCTTACTCGTTCTCCTCCATGGGAAAAAAACCATTCCCAAAGTTTTACTAAGTGAGCATCACACTGAACCACCTCAACAATACTGAAATTTATAATCCTAATGAGATTAGCAGCTGCCAACCCAAGAAAGGGAGCTTCTCTCATCACACTCTTCCTGATCATTCACATTCCTTATTTCTAAGAATCTTCCTTGATTTTAGAATAGCAATAAATATATATAAATATATTTTTATATATACACAAAATAAGAGACTATTGGCAAACAGCAAACACATAATCAGCACAATCCTGAGCTGTGCTATCCATCTTCCTCTACAATGGGAACCAAAAAAGGTCCTCCAAATAAAGGATAATTTCAGCTATAGAAAAAGTTACTTTACTAGACATGCTACAAGATAAAGCACAGAAATAAAAAATCACATTTTGATTCAATACAGCTAAAACACTTTACACCTAAAATAATCTACACATTTATTTATTTGTTTTAAGAAACCTTTTCCATCAGTATAGACAAATATTGTTCAAACTAATATGTAAAGCAAAAGCGTACAAATAAACAAAAAACTAAGAGAAAATAAAGATGGTTTTGGAAAAGGGAGGAATGGACAAGTCACAGCAAATAAACATCATGCAAATAAGTTGTTTTCACCACTGCAAGGACCCAAGATCAATTCACTTACTAGCCATCTTTCCTTTTTTCTTACAAAAATCTGATGTAAAACGACATGGAAAATCATTACAAGTTTAAGCAACAACTGGCTACCAGGAAGCTGTACATACGGTATGTGTGGATGTATTATTTTTGATTCCAGAGCTGTATTCTGTTTTGAACAGCACTGAACCGTGCTGAGTAACAGAGTTTAGCAAATGTGAAGAAAAAGGCCTGTTCTTTTAGCTTATATTATGAAAAAAATTTGCTCATTAAGAAATATCGAAGGACAAAATCACAAATCCTGGGGAATATGTAGGCATAGAGAATTAGCAACAAAATATGTTTCCATACATCTACCACATAAATATTTTAGTTCTTTTAGTACTCTCTTGGAAAATTTAGAGCCTCATTCTGCAGGGTCTTGTGTGATCCAATCTCCCAGTCAATTGTGCCAGACACTCAGCATCACCTTCACTATCTAGCACTGCTCCAGGTTTTATGTATTTCAGAGCTGGAAGTCAGTCTGCAGTGCCTTGGTTTTACACAACACAATATTATAGTAAGAATATCAATCATTTATAATAGCCTTGAGTTTACATGACCAGCAAAAGCAAAAGATCACAGTTTTCATAGGACTTTTGTCAACATATTAAGGGGACACTGTCAAGCAGATGAGATAAAAACTAACAGGGTTTTACCTATTCTTATTTTTACAGAGTGAGTGATGGAGTTTTTATTTGATGCTTAGAACATCTCCGAAATAACTTTTTAAATGCACAAAATTAATAAATAAAACTGTTTATTCTCTCAGACTAGCCTAAGAGACCCACCCACCAGTAACACAGACATAGAAGAAATTAATCAGTCTTCCCTCATGTACCCTAAAGCAAAACACTAAGTTTGGTTTCAGATTGTTCCTACTATTATTAAATCTTAATATGAGTTAAAGCAATTAATTTTTGTTTTAAACATGCATCTATTTTGAAATTTAGATTAAAGACATTAAAATTCTGCTTAAGGCTGCTAGCTGATTTGTGATTATTGATGAACTATGCAATACATGCTGCCAATAGGTTTTGTTAGAGAGTATCTGATAATTTAAAAGGCTACAATCTCCAAAGAATAACAGGAACAACCTTAATTGTACTTTATTCCCTTCCCTTCCAGCTAATTAGTCTCTTCCAAAAGTCTGATTATTATCATGGTCTTTAAACCTTGCCCTGCTAATTAACAAGTTTAAGGTGTTCTGCATCTATAGGGGACCGAAATTCAGGAAATGAGGACCTTCCACTGGCAGTGTCTGCCCCTCAAACTCTCAGGGTTCAGATCCAGGGATCTCTCACAGTGAAAGCATCCAGTCAGATAGAAAGCATGTTGCAACAGAATTAAAGCTCAAATTGTACAGAGTCTTAGAGACCAGAATTAAGACATTGCATTTGCTAACAAGTAGGAAGCCCACAGTACAAATGGAGCACTGTGATTTGTACACTCATGATCAGACCACCGTGTTTTGCATTAGCTGCTATTTCTGACTACAGTAACAAGTGCATGGAGAACCATACAAGGATTCACAATCTTCTTCCAAAAAGCAGATGATAGAATGCAGCAAAGTCCTCTGTGCAAAACAAGGATATAGAACAGGAAATACAGATCAGGAAACACAACCAGCATACTCATGACACTGTGGTCCACACAGCTGAGCTATCTCCTCTGGGGCCTCATAGTGTGCTATTTTTACTGTGAAACCCTTAGCATTTAAATAAGATAGCTGACACAAAAATACAAATAAATTCATTAGAAAGGTACAATGGACTGGACAGTGCAGAGCGAGACTACGGGAGAGCGGGTAAACATTCACCCAGAACTCCACAGTTCACATCCCAACACCAGATCTCAAGTGATGGATAGTCTGCCCACTTCTATCTGCAGGCAAATACGAGCTGGCTTTAAACCAAGCAGCTGAGGCTGTGCAGCCAAGCTCAGTACTAAATGCAAGCTGAATAAATAGTTTTGAAAATCGGGAAAGCTGTTGCACACCTGCTGCAGCCTGAGCTCTGGGCAGCCGTGCTGTGAGCACAGAACTCCCTGGGTCAGAGCAGGAACAGGACTGCCCACAGAGCCAGGGCTGCTTCACACCAGCAAAGGGCACAGCTCACAGCCAGCTCCACAGGCAGATATCCTGGTTGCTTTAAAAGAAGGGCAATGGCAAATGAAAAGTACCAGTCTTGGATGGTGAGATCAGTAAACTTCAAACAGCTCATCCGGCTTTTTTCAAATTCCATGTATAGCAAGTGAACACATTTTATTTATTTACATAGCCCACAATAAACATTAATTTCATTGTACTGAAAACAAATTTAGTCTATTTTTTCATCATTAACTCCTGCACTTCATAAATGCAGTATGAGAACTGAACAAAAAAGCTGCATCAGCTGCCACAGGATAACTTTATCTTTTTTTCAGTTATAGTTATCAGTTTCTCTTGGAAATCTACTTTTGAAAATGTGTCTACATCATTCATATTGACAGTGTCCCTTTAAGACAAGGAATCAACCACTCAGTGTGGGGCCTTCTACCAAATATTATGTATATATAACCAAAACCACAAAAATCTAAAAAGGCTATTGAATATGTAAATTATTTATATGTATGTTTGTAATACTCGGCTATATTTTATAAAGTAAATAAATTATTTTGCATTTTAGAATAGGAAATGATACAGGATACAGGTCTTTACTGGAGATTAAATTAACGTAAAGTAATGAATGTAGTACCCAGAACAGGAGACGTGGTAATGCTTGTAACAGGAAATTATTTATCTGATTTAGAAAGGGACATTTTCATTACCTCAATATATCCCAGATCCCATCAACCACCTTATAAGACTTTTTTTTTTGATACCTGCATTTCATTTCCCAGAGTTACACTTGTATTATAATTTCTCTGATAGATAAAGGTGGGAAATGTTGGTTCTATTTGTTGTTTGAATAATATACAGCAAGTGTGAAACTCATTATACTTAATTCCTGTGGTGATGACCTAATTAAAGCATATCTTAAACTTACCTTGGGTTTGAATGCAATCAGTTTCAAAACCATTTCAACAGTGAACACTCCCGTGAAAACCATATTCATAATGTCCATCGCATCATTAAATAGCTTAGACTGTCCATAGTGCTGTGAATGAAAAATAAAATACTTTAAAAAGTAAAGGCTTTAAAATATTAGGTGAAAGCAAGGCAGCCTAAGATAAAGTTGACAAAAACACAGCATAGGAAAACATTTTCTAGTCAAATTTATGAAGCACATGAATACACGTGGAAGATTAGCTGAGTATCTCTGGGCAAGCATGCTGTTTAAATCCATTCTGTTTAGGCACTGAGCAGAACAGAACTGTCATTCCTTGACATCCTAAGGGAATCTCCAGGGAGATGGCTGTGAGAGGAAAATTGTTCCCTCAAAAGAGGAGTATTAGACAACAACATTTTCCCAAGTTTTATATGCAAGGTTTTAAAATTACCCAGACTTGTGTCACACCTGCTTAGAAAGCCTGAAGTATGGTAGTCACCAAATAACACAGTGTGTAGGAGGTGTATTTTTAAGAGGACACAGTGTATTCAAGTTTACTGAAAAAAGCAGAATGGTTTTGCAAACTGAGTTCAAACCATTCTTTTTCTTATCAAAATCTGAAATACTAGGGAAAGAAAGAGAAAAGTAGAACATATTACAGAAAAGTACTGTGATCAGAAGTGCTCTCTTTAAAATTCAACTTTGTAAAAAAAATACAGGTTGCCATAAATTAAAGGCATCACATCACCCCTATCCTTCCCTGCAATTTACACCAACAGCTTCAAGAGTTTCCGGTTTTCCTACCTGCATAGCCAAGCAAAGGGTGTTCAGCATGATGAGGACAAACATGATGTACTCAAATCCAGTAGAATTCACCACATACCAGAACTTGTACTGGTAAGGATTTTTTGGAATATATCTACGGAGAGGGCGCGCCTTCAAGGCGTACTCCACACACTGACGCTGAAAAGCGAATACAGCAAAAATTGTTAGACTATAGCTTAGCAGTCATTCAACTGGTAATACAATTATTAAGTGCAAATTGTTAAACTTAACTCTCAAAGCCAGTCTGTCTACTTGATGCAGAGCCTTTTATCCTTAAGTGTTAATAAAGTGCACAAGCAGCTCACCAATCCTCACCTGATTATTTACAACTGTGTCTAACCATACACACTACTCAGGCACACGCAAAAATCAAATAATGCTCATGGAAATTCTGGAAGGTTTTGCCTTTATACACTAATATATTATAGAACATATAGGTATAACACATAGCAGGACTAGTAAGCCATCTGTAAACCATGTTTTGTCTTTACTCCCTTTTCAACCACCAATGGGCCTGCAGAGCATAAACCCTAGAGCCAGCAAAATCAATACTGAGGTGGTGTTACTTCTAATAGTTCAGTTAAACTGCCCAGAAAAATCACGTCGTGTAGGAACATCATGGATTCATTTCAATCTATTAGTGCCCAAAATCTTCAGGGCTGGGCCTCCTACTCATCTCTGGAGGAATTCTTACAGGCCCTGACTGATGGGGCTCATGGTGCAGAAAGCTACAGTCTCGTGCTTGGCTTTCCTTAAATGAAGAGGGTTACAGTCAGCTAAAAATACCTGGAAAATTGTGACTTATGAGTTTCTCAGTCAAAGGATTAAACAGCAAATAGGGACAGATTTTTGTCATTTTAATCTGAATATCTCCCATGAATTTCTAAATAAATGGGGGTGAGAAGTGGAACATTTTGAACGCCTGATCTTCGCACACTTTCAGTCCATTCAGAACACAAAAACTATTTTCCAGTTCTTCGTGTAAAACCTATCTCTGCCTCATGATAACCGGGCAAGTGCTGTATTCTTATTAATGTGACACCAAAAAGCAAGATACCAAGAAGCCAACAAGCTTAGCAGACCACCTTTCACAACAAAAAGACTGATGGGTTGGGCTCACAGAAAGAGGTACATACAACAACCTGAATACCCAGTTAAACAAACACCCAGATAGTAAAAAACTCAAATTAATAAATAGTAAGCTATGTGTTTGGTGCCCTCTTCTGCCCCAAAGCAGAAAGGAAGCTCTTCATGCATAAACAAAAACGGCTACTTCTAAAACTTACGAATTCAATATTTATTTTTACCTGATTTTTGTCCAGCTCACAGTTCTTGTACTCTTGTTCTCCCTGTTCTTGGAATGTAACAATCACAAAACCAACAAATATGTTCATCATAAAGAAAGCAATAATGATGATATAGATGATGAAAAAAATTGAGATCTCCACTCTGTAGTTGTATACAGGTCCTACATTCTCTCCATTTGAATCAATGGCTTTGTATAGCAGCCTGTAAAAAAAAAAAAAAAAAAAAAAAACCAAAACTTTATCTTCATTACCATTAAAATGAGAAAATAGTAAAATATGCAGACTCGGAAGACAGGTTTCAGAAATGGTCTGATGTTCACTGTTATCCTCCTCTACTTATTGACAGTGCTTGCAAGAATATAGAAACCAGAAGAATCACAGCACACATTGCTATACTCTTTTTTTCTGAAAGAATTAAGGTAATGACCCAATGGCTGTATTTTTCATTTATTTATTTATTTATTTATCCAAATAAAATTTTCTCATTTAGGGAAATAGCAAGTGTCAGTTAGCTCTTCCTAGGTTTCTCTATGAGTGTACTACTGCCTGATCTTTTAGTAAAAGGTTTCCTTGAAGGCCTCAAACTTTCAAATTAACATTATTTAAGGGCCATTAATGGATAAGCATCCAAAATTAGAGCTTCCATTAGAGCTGAGGAACAGTTTCTTACAGCAAAAGTAGCAATACTGGGAATCAAACAATATTAAAAAGTTCACCTTTTCTTACTTTTCTTGAAATATGGGATAAGTGCACAGATCCAGGATAACGGGGTTTTTTACTCCCTTCCTCTGTACACCATCACTTAAAACTGCTTTATTGCCCAAAATTGTCTGGTAAATGTAAATAGTGAATTGTTCTGGAAAATGCAACTCTGGTAACAACGCTGTGAAAACATGGGGAACCCACTCACGCTGGCCAGCCTTCAAAGGTGGAGACAGTGAAAAGAGCCATCATAGCAGACAGAACATTATCAAAGTTGAAATCACTGTTTTGCCAGACCCTCTCTTTGACCATGGGACTATCGACATCTCCATCCTTATAAACGATGTATATTCCTCTGTGGGAAAGAAACTGCCATTAGTGAAATACTGAGCAAACCTCAGAGCCACACAATGCACTATTCAAAGCTGTTTCTTCTATTGCCTCCTCATGTTTGTTTTATTTCCTTGCTAACCTGCGTGTCCTGGTGGATTTAAGACAACAATTTCAATTTACACAACCCTAAATGGCCTGACACATGCCTGCCCATACACAGTTTAAGTTATTCAGAACAAAATGTGTCACATTCTTAGACCAAAGGTCTCCTCACCGGCATTCCTCGGGGTTCTGTTTTGCCTCATCAGTGCACTTGTAGAATTTGCCCTAAGTATAAAAACAAAAAGCAGTGACAAAATGCAGAATATGCAAATCCATGCTTTTATACTACAATTAGCCCAGGATGGGACCAGCCGAGTTCCAGCAAAAAACCACCAAGAATTCAATTCAGCTTTGCTTTTCTTGATGCACTGTAAGTTCTGAGAGTGTCTTACCTTGAACAGCTGCACCCCAATACAAGCAAACATGAATTGCAGCAGAGTTGTAACAATCATGATATTACCAATAGTTCTAATAGCCACAAAGACACATTGAACAACGTGCTGGAAAGAAAGAAAAAATTACGTTTCAATGCAATTTGTCACGGACTACATACCATAAAAATCTATTTCTGTATTCTTTTTTAAAATTACTATTTTTGTGTTGCCAGTATTATAGCTAATACTGTGACTTGACTTATCTTCTAAATTTGCCTGTAAGTCTGTTGACATAGGCCCATCAACGTCAACTGGCTGGAAATTGCACAGGCGCTGTGGATAAACAGCTAAAATGCACTGACATGTTGGTTCCTCACAGTCCAAATCTGCTCTCAGTGGCAGTTCCTCCACACACAAACTGCTGTGACTGTGGGCAGAGCCTGGCCTGGTTAAGACCAGATATGTTTAAGAATGAGGAACTGATTTCTGTCCTTGCTCTGTGGACTTCCGTAGACAATTTTTCTTGAGCAAGAATTTTTAACCTGAGGCAGGACTGAAGCATCAGGCCAACAGAAATATAACTTCAAAAATAAAAATAAACACCTTAAGTCCTTTTGCTCTGTTTATTGCCCTTAGAGGCCTCAAGACTCTTAAAACTCTGAGAATCTTCACGACTGAGATAGCACTTGATCTAGGAGAAAAAAGAAAATTATGCTATTACTGTTAAGGTTTACAGAATTATTGTATTACGGAATAACAACATTCTTGCAAATTCCTTAAACATGAAATTTGAAAAAAACCCTCCCACTAGAACTCTCAAGACATATATACAATTTTTTTACTCTTTATTGATTCTTTATTAATATTAGACAATAGTATCGATCTCATAAATACCATCAGAATCATTTTGATTTCTGGAGCAAATTTGGAATTAGCAGTTCAGAAGCTCATCTAAAACTATAATGGAGCAAAACAGTCCCCAAAGTATTTTTCAGTGTTGACAAGCTCTTTTGAAGACACTGTGTAAGTCGTGTAAATCAATGAATCCTTCAATTTCCAACTAACCTGAGATCAAAAGATCTCAAATGACTTCCATTCTCTCTGCTTAAGTAGCTAGGACTGCATTTTGAGGAAATAAGTGTTTTAAAGAGCGCGTTGTGAAACTAAAAGCTTGTGCAATAGGTGTTCTGGTACCAGCAGAGGTCAGAGTGGGGAGCAGCTGCCTGAAACCCTCCCCTGCTCTCTTTAAGTCACTAAATCTGTCACAGATAATATGGAAAAACCACTCAAGGAATCAATAAGCACCTTTAGACTCTTTCATTGTGTTTAGTCTGACCCAAAAAAAAGCAAAAAAAAAAAACCTCCCCACTACCACTCATAGCCCTGATTAAGGTACAACTTCTCCCCCCTCAAACACTGCCTAGTTCCATATCCCCACAGGTCAACACTGAAAGACCAAGCACATAAAATTAGATTGTAGATGTGACAACAGCTCGAGAGAAGGGATAGGAACCTCCTGAAGCCCCAGGACATACCTGATATACCCTACAGCGCCATGGTGCTCCTCCTCGTTCTCTCAGTAATAGTGGGAAGTAGTAATTTGTTTCTAACCCATATCAGAAGAGAATTACAACACCCCTCGTGCAAAGCCCTGCCTCTTGCCAGCCCCATCCCTGAGCACTGACACCGCACACCCACACACTGTGGGGGAACAAAAGGAGCTGAAACGCTGATTTCAGTAGAAAACCCCAGAGCAAAAATAAATCATTCATATTACAAGTATAGTACTTACTGAATCCCAAATGATACCAGAGAAACGCCCACAACCAGCAAATCCAGCAAATTAAAATAATTCCTGCAGAAGGACCCTTTATGAAGGAATGCTCCAAAAGCTGTCATCTAAAAATAGAATTGTTAAACGCTTAGTCTATATTTCAATTTATTCAAATTCACATTTAGGCTGTTTACAAGACACTTGCCTAGAGTGTGAATGCATACAATACTATCTCACTTTCTAAAATTCTTTGATATATAAAACAATCCCTCCACGTAAATTAAATCTTGCATTTAAATCAGAAAAATTCTACTCAACAACATCAACAAATATGCTAATTGTTTCTCGTGTCAACAAATGTTTTATTTTGTGTAAGAACAGATAAGGCTGAGATGATTACCCTGAATTAATCTGGCCTTTGTTAGAAAAATTGCTACAAAAAACCACTTAAGATTTCCCTATTTACTAAACTGTAGGGTCCAGATTCTGACTCCTAATTATTCATATCTTAAGAATTGAAGGAGCTGAGAATGTACTGCAAACACCTGGAGTCAAAGCTTGTACAGAAGCAGGACAAGGCTGTCCTAAGGCATCATTACAAGGCTATTTAGCTTTGGTTTATGGGAGACATGAGTGGGTATCTTGGAATAACCTGGAACAACTGATACATGTTCTGTATTATGTGTAGTCAAAGGTCACTAAATTTTGCTGTTCTGGGGGAATATCAAACATTGCTCTTCCTTTTGGACTTCCTCTAAATTTTTTGTTTTCTGCCCCTATATTTAGATGAAAAAAGCTTACAAAGTGGTTCTTGTGTGCACCATTTGCAGGTTTCATTAGGAGCCAGTGATAGAGGCTCTATTAATTATAGCTGCAGCCAGCACCTGAGCAGATGGTTCTGGGTATCACAAAGCTGAATCTGTCTGCTAAATCCATGAATTACACCTCCAACCATAACTGTAAGTAAGTACCAGTTAAAAAATGCACAGAGGAATCCAATTAAACCACTAGATGCAGACTCACCAGCTGAAGAGAATACTACCTAAGTCTTTCCATAGTTATGGATTAAGTCTGAAACATTGAAACTAAAAACTCATAACAAAAATAGGGATACCTCTGAAAAATACTCCTTCAGCTCAGTCACACAAATTCTAATTTCTTCAGCCTCAAGATCCTCTTAAAAGGCCTGAATACTGAGCTATTCCTTGTTTTCCACAGGTAAGAAAACTCAACACCATCTAGAGAACTTCCCACACTGACTGTGCATTTTAATCTCTTTACTTTCTATTCTGTTCCTCAAGGTGGAGGGAAGAGATTTCACTCCATTTTCCCTCACAGCAGATTACTACAGCTTTCAAGACTGTTCCACAATGTAGAACAGAGCTACAGGCAACTGGCATCTCAGTGCACTGCATCCCTATTCAATGTGCAGACATTTCCAGGCCTTCTGCATGACAAAGCACCACCACCAGTAAAGGCTGTACCTCTGCAAAATAAAGATGCATTTTTTTGGAAGCAAAAATTAATTAATCTCCTTATTCTCTCATTAAGCCCTCTTTTGTCATTAGCAAAACACTAAATATTCCTCAAAGCTAGAAGAGTAAAAATGCTAAGGCTTTGACTTATGACATGAGAGATAGAACATAGTTATATTATAAAATTTCCAATAATTCCTAGCTTTTTCACTTACAGCTGTACAGAGTACATCTAAACTCATCAAAATCAGTGGGAGTTGAACACTAAAATAACCCTGAATGTCAGGATAACATCTATCTACAACTACCCATTTACATTGCAGTACGTTATAAGCAGCACACAAAGTTTCATGTAAAGACTCCCACAAAAATTAGGTCAATAACTGACCTAAAAGCACAGGTGAGGTTCATGTTTCCCCATCTTCACATAAAGACTCTCGTACTTCAGTCACCACAAATCCCAGGGGAAGCATTTGCTAGAACTCTCTTGAGCAGTTTAAATGGTGTGGGATTAGCACAGTAGGGGGAGGTTGAAAGCACAAATCTCCAACCTGACCTTTGCTCTTGTGTTTTCACCCTTCCCAAGTTGTCCAAACAGGATTTCAATGTCATGTAGGGATTACATAAGAGAATTCTTAAATGCTTTAAACTGATGTTGCAGCTCTTCTGTTATTCAGATCCTCATTCATACATTCAACACTGTGTGATGTGGGAATCCTTGTTTGAGAGCACAAGGAGACTCCCTACATGCTGAGAGTTATTCTGGCTTAATGCTTGGTTTTTGTACAAGTTCCTTTGCTACAGCTGATAATATCATCTCTGGTTATCCTAATTTCTGTTTCATACATTTTTTGGCTGGAAATTAAGGAACGCTATTGCTACTGCAGGTCTAGTTCGGAATTTTCTCCTTGCAGAACACACTCCTTCTGTACAGCTCAGATACTGTGGGAAGCACAGCAGAGGACATGGAGGGCCCCAGCCATAAGCAAGCAAAGCCAGAGTCTGAGACATGTTAGTAAAGCAGGCATCGTGTCTGTGTCATGTCCTGACTGTCCCTTACATTGGTATGGTACAGTTTATTTTCCTCCACTTGTGAATGCTCTACAGAGCTTCCTGGAGAAACCAGAGTCAGAAGCACCAACATTTTTGGCTGTGATGTGGCTTCTTGTTTCCTCATAATATTTCACAATGCCAGATTTCAGCAGCCCAAGCTCTAGAGTTTCCTGCTTCTCTTGGATAACTCTTAAATTGCTCAGTGCCAAAATCTTTTGCAGTTTTCAGGAATGCTGCTTTTCTTAATACATCCAGTTATGCCTCTTTATGCCACTCCGTAATTCCTCTGTCTCCTAGAAAAACACAAATGGAAGTGCAGGAGCTGGAGAACCTGCTGCTGAGAGCATGTGGAAGTTTACTGATTCTCTTCTGCCACAGATATAATGGTAATATATTTTTATGGCTTCTCAAATTCAGAGTTGGGAACTAGGCTGATCTAATGCTACAGCTCTTTTCAGTGCTTTATTCTCTCTTTTAGTCTGGCCTTTATCTAGCAGCAAAGACCCTGGATATTTATTTTAGCATGCCACAAATAAGAATAATCAATTCTACAGCAAGGTTCTCACTGCCGAAAATGCAAAATAAGGGGATAAACATTAAGCCTGGGACAAAATTCACAAGCATAAAAAAGTCTATTACTTACAGTACAGCTTATCTTGTAAACAGCCCAAATATTGCACCAATTAGTATTAACCAAATTGCATTGTGAAGAGTATGCACAGCAATATGAGCAAAAGCTGGGAGAAGAGATTTTGTTAAGCTTAATCCTCAACTGGAAATGCATAGTTTATGTACAGATTCTTAGTGTGCCAGCAATTTTTAAGTGTATAAATCAGGATTACTCAACCAAAAACTTGTGGTGAGAATAAGCACACCATGAAACACTTATGAATCATGTGTAAATCTCTGAAAAAATATTTTGCCAATTTCCTTGTTCAGCATTTCATTTCAGGTGAATGCAATTTTTAGTTATTTGGCTTCTTTACCAGAGTAAGTCTTGTACATTGAAAATCTTAAGTAGCCCCAATAGATATTCTCAATAATCAGTACACAAACCATACATTAAAATGCCAATTCTTGGCTCATGCATGGGTAATACATTTAAGCAAGCATAGTTATGCCTGTCTGTGAATTTAAATGTATGCCCAAGATAAATGCAAAGTATCTTAGTGTATAGATAGATAAATGCAAGATATCTTGCAAGTCCTATTGCAAGAAAATAGTTATCTACTATTTTAGCTCCATGGATACAGTTCAGCAAAATAAATGAGAAATTACATGCTCCCTCCTTATAAGACTGATTATCTCTTTTGGAAATGCCAGAGCAAGGAGAAGGAAAAGCTCATGCGCAGTGATTTATTTTTCCCTTTTCTGACAACTGTAAGTTTAAAAAGGGTAAAAAATGAATTATTAAACTGATGTAATGATAAAAAATCAGCTTCTTCATGCACCCAATGGTAAAAAAATAACCAATCAAAACTATGAGGAACTGTCAAATAAAAAAATCCTCTAGTTTAAAAAAGTTTAGCTTTGATCGCTTAGAGAAAAGGCGAAGAACACTTCAAGTGCCTTTTCTTGGCAGGTGACACACAAGGAAAATCCTTTTAAACAAGCTTCCTTTAAAAACCTGTTACCTTCAAAATGATCTCAAATGTAAACATACTAGTGAAGACATAATCTGCATACCCTAGGATCTGGAAGGTAAACAAAAAGTTACAAACATTATTGCTAAAGCTGCTTTTGAGCTAACAAGGATCAATTAACAATGCATTACCTTTAACAGGATTTCAACAGTAAAGATGGCTGTGAAAGCATAGTCAAAGTAACCAAGTATCTGCAAGGTATAATACGTGCCACAGTAAGAAATCCATCTCTTAATCATTTTTACAACTTAGACCACATACACAACAACACCTGAATTAATCTAAGTAGATAGATGGAGAATTTAGACAGAGTAGTTTAAAATTCCAGCTATTGTGCAACCATTTTTATTTGCTTAAGAATTTAACAGACACCACTGTGCTCAAGTATTAGATTTCTCCCCTCAATAATTGACAGGACCCAATAGGCAATAATTTCTTACAATTTCCTCTACCAGCTTTCACAAGTACTTTCTTCAGCCTTTAGCAGAGATACAGAATCTTAAACAAAAAATAAATACTACTGAATAATGTCTGAGGTTTTTACCAAAGTATTGCACCACAAAATAAAATACCAGTGGATGCTTCTAGACTGCAGATCATTCCACATCCTGCTACCTTATATTGTTCCTGCACAGGCTTGTCCAGAGCATCACAAAGCAAATCAATGAGTAACTAACCACTTAAAATCAACACCACAACCCTTTTTCCTTGAAGTGGGAAGATACAGCAGTGATTTATTTGTAGGAAATTTAAAAGAACCCACAAGAGTTGCAGAGTGATATGAAATGTCTGAGAGGACTGTGGCTGTGGGATTGACCTCACTGCTGTCAATGGGCACATGAACAGGTGTCTCAGTACCACCCAGAGCTGTGGCCACATCCCAAACACCTAATTCAGTGAACTGCAGGAGGGTGAGTTTATTCCCAAGGATCCAGCAATCCACCTAGCCAACAGCTGTGCACAGAAACATCTTGCCTGTGTTTCAGCAACTAACCAAGTGGGAAGGAGAAATAAAATAAAGAGACAAGACACGAAGAAATTAGTCATACTAGATCAAAAAAAAAGGAAATCATTTTCCCCTCATATTCCCCTGATTATCGCATCCTTCTGTCCCTTGGTGTGGCTGAAAAAATATGCAAATATTAAAGCCATTCAACAAAGATTAATCAGTAATCAATTCATTCTCGACTTAAAATAAAATATTTGAAGGTATTCCAGTTTGTAAACTTCCATCCTGTTGCTGACCTGAAGGAAGGAACATGAACACTCAAGGCAGTAAAAAGAAAATTATGCAGGCCTGGGGCACGTGAGAATAGTCACAGCAAGAGGGCAATGCCCTCCTGAAATCCCTCACACATTTTGTCTGCGTCCCAAACAGAAATAATCCTTTCAGTTACCACCACTGTCCACTTACATTCTCCTAATGCTCCTCTAGTTACAAATACAATTATCAGCCCTTGAAGCCATTTCTATAATAACAATTTCAGTATTCTCCACCAGCTCTCTTTTTCTACCCATTAGTGTGATTTATTTATAGGATTACATTGGGTCCAGCTTTATAGATATGGGAAGCACACTGCTCTGCTGAATAGTGCATGAAGAGTGTCTTTGTGCTTTGGCCTCTTTTTACCTCTGGAGAAAGTTTTAACTTTTTGGTTTTTACTAAAGTTACCTGGAAAATGTTCAGAGAGTGCCAACAGCCAAAACAAGACTTTCAGAGGTTGCGCCAACACCAGCAAGAACTAGAGAGATACAACCTCAACAGCCTCAGCAGGCCCACCTTTCCTGCAAGATGTAGCAGAGTTTCCCTAAATCCATGACAATCTCTACAGATCATTTTGTACCTAAAACAGGAGAGGCCTCAAAGTTCTGTCAAAGCATCCCGAAGTCCCCATGGACTTCTACGAAGTTGCACCATCTCAGCTATTTCCTACCTATTCTAAAGCAAACACAACTCACAGTAACTTCAGAGTCTTGCTACACAACTGATACACGTGCACCAAGACTAAAAAAATCCATGGTCACTGGAGTGGATTTATTTTTGTTTCTCTGTCTAATAATTGTGCATTTGAGTAACAGATAATCCACTAGATCAAGAACTTAAAATGGGGGATTCAGGAATTTGTCTTGGGAGAACACAGGTGTTCAGCCCCCACATAAACTACGATTTTATTGAGTAATAGACACATTACTGAAATTAATGGTTTTTAGGCTGAAATGGCATTTTTCTCTGAATCAAGGCAAGAGCTGGGCATGCTCTGATCCTCCTCTTACATGTGAGTTTAGAAAAAAGTGAGACTTGTTTAGTTTCTGATGTGGCCAATCAGGAATCCAAATACCTTCAAGTCCAACATGTGGGTAACTCAAACCCCTCCCGAGTGGCAACATGAGCCTGAGAGAAAAGGTAACACCCTTATGAATCCCTACTCTCACTAACAGAGGGATACCCTAAAGTGCCCCCAAACCATATAATAGAGTCAGTGCAGAGAGGACAGATCAGAGTCTATTCCAAGCAAGATAAACAGTGATAATTTTAACTGGCATTTTTAAATCAGCATCAAACACTGAGAGGCATTAAGAGTGATTCGGGAATTGCACATCAGGTACTCCAGCTGCAAAGCAGGAAAAAATATGAAAATTATAGATATTTCTTATATTCAGCTTGAGAATATTTCATTCTGATATATTTATAGTCACAGAAAAAGCATTATGTAATTAATAAACACTTCTAATACTGATGATGTTCCACCAATAAAGTTGATTGTCTTTCAAGAATTATGCTTCTTAGAGCAAAAGGAATATAAATGTACAGCTTGAAAAACGAAAAGGAATGCTTCTTAACATGAAAATTAAAAATCAGGCACTGGGCCCAAAGGATTGTATCCTGTGAGGGTGTATTTATCTTCAGACAAAAAAATGAAGGGCTTACGTTATTTCGAAAAGAGTGGCTGCGAATTGGATCTTCTGCTGCTAAGGAAACACTGCTCAGCATGATGAAGACAAGGATGAGATTCGTAAAGATGTGGTGATGGATAAGTCTGTGGCATCCCACTCGAATTCTAAAGAGGAGATACAAAAATACACCATTTTTGCACACAGAATTCAGCAGATGGTTAATATACAACATGTTTTCTGTTACTCTGCCAACACTGATGGAACAGAGCAACAATCAGCAGTTAGGAGCAATAAGAATGCTGAAGCCATCGGTCTGATTCCTAAGAATGTAAATAAATTCAAAATACAATTCACCCGAGGTGAAGATGCACTTAAAGCAATCTGGGAGGGGTTGGTTTCCGTTGGGTTATGAACACCACAAGTCCCAGGGTTTGTACCACTGTGCACATACAGGCAACGTCAGAAGGACCAAGGCTAGACAATAACTCATTCCAGATCCCCTGTATAATTTGATTCTTACTAAAGTTGTCAAAATTTCTCATCTTGTGAGATGCAGCTTAGGCTGCAGATCTCATGGTGCTACTTAGGACTCAAATCAGAATCTCCATGAAGATTTTCTTATAGAATTACAGGACAAGTGGGTGTTGAAGGCTCCAGAGCTGTCAGGCTTCAGCCACATGACATGAAGTGTAACTGTGTATATGCTCAGAGCCACTGAGCCCAAGGTAATCACAAATACAGAGCAGATCTGGGATTAAACTGACAAAAAGGCAGGATCAGGTTCATAACTGACTAACATCGAGGTTGTCTAAATTCTGCTGAAGACTCGGAAGGTTCTTGGCTAAAATTTTTTCTCCTGTTATTAAGTAGATTACTGGAGTGTGGTGTACCTTAGTTAAGCAAATAGGCCATTTTAAACCAAGAATACATAGTGTTTGTTGAAGCTGAAAGCAATTTGAAGTGTTCAACAAACTTAATGATTTTGCATTCAGCCTACAAAAATTACGTGTTTAAGGAGCTCTTTTTCTGGTTTGCAAATTCTGAAGAGCTTCAGATAATCATGAAATTAATAAGATACACACCCAAAACACTTTATCTTGATCATCTTCTAAACTTGTGATGGCCTCTACAACTGAAGGGCAGCATTCTCCCACGCCAAATAAATCCTAAGTAAGGAATTCTACTGACTAGTCAAGCTTGCTGTCTTCACCAGAGTACAACTCCAAATGCTCTGGAGCTAGACTCAGTGGCGAAAGATTCCAGTTCCTCCCCAAAATCCAACTATTACTGTTATTGATTTTTTGAAACAATTTGTCTTTATCTCTGATGTTTGTTTGAACCTGGGAAATGCTGTTACCCTAAGTGGAATATACACAACCTTTCTCTTACTTTTCTCTTTTTCTGATTTCTCCTCCACAAAGGTTACTAGGGTTACTAGAAATTCTATCTCACGCAGAAGATGCTCAGATTTTTTACATCCAGTGACTAATGTAGTACATAGAAAATACACCTTAAAGTGTACTTTCTAGGCATGTGAGAACTCAGACTATGTGAACAAAACACTATTATCTTCAACAGTGGGAAGAAAAATAATACAATTTTCAAATTCTTCTCATTTACCAAGTCAGTCAGAACATTTCAGGAGGAAAGCCAATCTCTTTTCTGTTGAAGTTACTAGATTTCTACTCCTGATCTCCCTGGAAGGAGGTCTGTTACTTGACTGCTAAACCCTGATGTCTAAACCAGTATGTTTCAAAATTATATTTACGGATTGGTGCTGCTGAAAATGAAGAAGGCACTCCCTTCAGGGATTGGTGTTATCTTCTCCTTCATGTTGAGTTCTGATATTCTACGGGGACGTGGGCCTGCTGGTACCTCTGGTTCATCCTCCTCATCTTCTTCATCTTCACCTACTTTAAATTAAACATTCTTTTTACTATAAACTATAAAATATTGGGGTTTTGTTCATAAAAATAGAAAAGCATAGCTTGTATTAGAATATACGTGGCTTATAGGGAATATATATACATTCATAGCACAACTCTGAGAATCTATAAACCAATATGTGAACATCCAAAGAGTTGTCACAAGCTCACAAACAGGTTGTTGTGAGTGTGTGAGTGTGTGCATAAGTGCCCTGAGTGCACTAACAGGCTTTGCTGGTCCTGAGCAGCCGCACCTGAGGACTCCTCACACTCCCTGAGGAGCTCTGGAGCCCCAGCTCAGCTCAGCCCCTAACAGTCCATCCATGCCTGAGCTGAGTGCTGAGCTCCGGGTGAGCACTGGGGGCTCAAAATTTAGGGCACATTTCTGTGACTTGCATCCAGATAATCCAGCAGAACTGATTTTTAGATAAGTATGTTCACTGGGCCAAGAAAAAATTGACCAAACATCATCAGCCCTGGAATGTCCTTTTTTGCCAAATGCTTCAGAGAAGTTTAGAATTTGCTCTCCCATCCAGATGTTAGTGCTGGGGCTCACAGTATTAACTCTCAAATGCTGCTTGTACTGTCTAGGAAGCTGCATGAAAAGGTCATACTTAGCAGCTTCCAGGCCCATTTATCTGCTGATAACAGAGCACAACTCCACTCACTTCAAAGGAATGGATTCAATGTTCAGCAAGAGCAAGTTTAGGATATTTTAGCAAGCAAACTTAAATGTGTTTCTAGCTAGTATTCCCATACCTGGTACATCACAGGGGGGATAGGGATCTTTATCCTCCTCTTCTCCTTCTCCATATTCTCCAATTGTCACCTACAGCAGCGAAAGGGATGCACAGGAAAATAATGAACTTTAATAGAGAGTACAAAGCTCACACAAAGCAAACCAAATCAGCCTCTGAACTCAGAGAAGTGAGTTTTCCAAAGCAGAGCAACTCTGAGAACAGAGGAGAGCTGACAGCTTGTTACTTATTTTTCAAAGACAACTTTTCTATAGAACCCACATTTTTCTGGCTGCATAAATCACAATGAGAAGATAACCAAAATGATTTGATGAAAGCTACCAAGAACATTTGAACACTCTACTAAGAGTTCATCGTTCACTAATCTCATTGGATTTATCAAGCAAAATGCCTCCAGGGATCAAAAAAAAAAATCACATTTTTCTAATATTAACTATTTTGTTCTCTAAGAGCTTCTCTTCTCAGGATATCCTGCAATCAAAAGGATTTTTCTGGATTAAGAGATGCTGTGAGGATGAAAAGCATCAGAACTAAGTTTCTTTTGCCTGGGAAAAAATGTAGGGATGATGGGCTCATAAAAGAAATTGGACAACACACAGTAGTCTTGAAAAGTACTCCCTAGCAAAATTAGCAAAACTGCTTCTTAGAAAAGAGACAAGTTTTGGGATAAACACCTTACTGTCCTTGGGCTTCTTTTGGTCACCTTCTGACTTCTCACTTTTTTTATTTTCCAGACTCTCTTTTCTACAAAACAATACAAAAACAATTACAGAGCATGCCATGTAAAGACAATTTTAACTGAATTATACCAATTCTATGAGAAGTTGAAAGCCTTATAATAAAATATTTAAAACACTTTGTACAGCTGCAGGTGTCAGAGCAATAAAATCCACTGCATTTGAATGCAACGATCCATTTAAAAGATCATGATTTTGACTGTAATTCCAGAGACTAATCCCTAAAACATTCAATGCATGATCATTACTCCTTTCTAGAGGGATAAACTGTGCCCTTGGACTCATACAAACAACTTTCATTGACTTCAACAGGCTTGCACTGATTTCAAAAGAAGGTTTTCTACTTGTCTATATAAGGCATAGAGAACTGATTCCACAGGGAGCTGTGCACTGGCAACAACAGATACATTCTTGTGCTAATTGCACGATAAATCCTACTGTTGCAATGTTTGAATATCAGTTGGTTTATCATTATATTCTTAATTCAGACCAATTACTATGTAACTTTTATCTAAAATCATACTGTTTGTCTATTATTTCAGTGTCTAAACAAACCCTCTTATTTTTTTCTGAGTCCAGCACATTTTGTAGATGGTAAAGACATTCAAATAAAAAAAAATCCTTAGGGAAGAATTCAGTACCCTCCTCCTTCCCTCTCCTGCTTGTTCAACATGCCCATCTATTTTACCTCGCATTCTTTTTCCTTTCCTTTTCTTCAGCTTCTTCTTTCTGAGCCGTATTTAGACTTTCAGCATCTGCCAAGTTATCCACAGCAATGGCCAAGAAGACATTTAGCAAGATATCTATTTCAAATCATTTTAAGGACATTATGCCTTACCACACTTGTGTGGTTTATTATCAGCATAAACACTGACAATGTGAGAGATACAAAACACATGTTCCCAACCTACAGCGTGGAGGTTTGTGGTGCTGGAGTGTAGTGCAAACAACACCCATTTAATGGACTAGACTGATACTGGCTGTAAAGTGAGCAGAGATCCATTAGGGTCATGGGTTTTAAAATAGCAGAATGCTTGAGGGTTTTTTTTTAAATAAATGAATTTCAACTTCATGCTAGCCTGAGCGAGTTCAAATATGAAATTGTCTATTATACGTGGAGGCTGTTCAGGCATTTTGAAAAATTCATTTTTATAATGCACTGTCTTCCATGTCTAACACAATATATCAAATTCAGATCCTCAGTCCATATCAGTTAATCACAAATACTGATACAAATACCATATAGTACAGAAAATGCAATGTCTTTGCCCTTTCGCCACCTTCTGACCTTTTAAGAACTTCTGAGAATGGCAGTAGTTTGTTTCTGCATGGGGCCAAGGAAGTATTTGCAGATCACTGAAGGCAGGGAAGGAGAATGTTCCAGCAGGCTTTATCCCAGCTGCCTCAGTCTCTCTCCCCTGGTCCCTGCTGTGCAGAGGATCCCTGGCTGCCCTCTCCGCCTGTGTCAGAGCTCATGGGGCTGCACCGAGCACCCGGGGCACGAACGGGGCATCACTGCCCACAGACCAGGCTCCAGCCCTGCACTGCCAGAGAGGACAAGCAGCAGGCAGAGTAAGGCCGTGCTCCCACTGAAGGAAGAAAGAAAACATTCTCTGGTTTCTGCCATGGTGGTGGCTGGAGACAGCCTGGAGACCACTGACTCTCACTCCTCAGGGAACAGGGCACAAGGAAGAGTCTATTTAAAGGACTCAGCACACGCAGGGAGCACTTGCTCATGGCCATTTACCCCCTCCCAGAGGGATTTTGTTTATGTCCCTGGCACACAGCCCCACTCAGAGACGTTTCCAGCCAGTGCAAAGGATACAGTTACCACAGATGAAGAGGATAATGAAATATATACAGACGATCATGCCTGAGGATGACGGACCACCGTATGCCATTATGCCATCATACATGACAGCATTCCAGTCTTCACCTGTCAGGATCTAAGAAGCAGATATTAGGAGATTAGTAGTAACTCAGCATCAAAAGTGGATAGAGAAACACATTTCTTCTGACCACACAATACAGTCAACGTTCTGTAAGTATAAAGCAATAACATATTCTTTTCACTCATTGTTTAAAAATTCCCATTTAAATAAACATCTCCTGAAAGCTTGGGGTTAACTCAAAAGGCTTTTATTTTGTGCTATGCATTTATACCACTGAACTTCAAAGGCAAAAATAATAAAACTTACATTGTATTGAAATTTTATTGATCTTGGCAAGCAAAAGTTAAGAGCCCTGGTTTCAATAATGCCAGATTATGCAGCAATGACAACAACTGTCCATCACTCAAAAATCAAGTTAGTATACGTTTTAAGTTTCCTTTTTTCTTCTTTTTTTAAATACTGGCCACAGATCTGTACTATAATAAAAATTCTGAGTATTGTAATGCAGGATTTAGGGGCACTTCATATATTTCTAAGTAACTTCTTAAAAATTATCAGTTCTATCCTGAGAAAATACGTAATACTGACTCTCCTTCCAAGCAATTAAATGGTTGTTAAAGCAAATTAAATGGATGCCATTTTCTGAAATTCTTTTTTGGAGAGCTAAACTTATCCAGCTGATTTTCATTGCTGATGAGCACCCAACAGGTTAGTTGCTCTTGAGTTTCTTCTAAAGCTGAAGGAAGCCCCATTCCTTTGAAAATGGGACAGCCTAAAATCTGAGTAAAATCTAACTCAGCTGAATTAGAAAACACAGCCTTAACTTTTTTATAGGGGCAATGTCAGGTCAAATGTGAACATTTTTCCCCACGAGGAAATTTCTCATTAATATTTCCTTATCTTAAAATTAAATGGAAAGATTTTCTGCTTGCTCTGGGCAGCCACCAGATGAGACTTCCACCACAGAGACAGGAAGTTGACACCAAGGTGAATCCTGCAGCTTTTAACTCTCACCTACAACATCTCAAACCAAATACTGTGGTAATGTACAAAGCCAAGGGTAAAAATGGTGAGAAAGATGAAACCAAATAGCCTAATTCCAGTATCCAAATTGGGAAAAATGAATTTTATAAAAGCATCACGAATAAGTGAAAAGTTAACTAAGTATGGCCCTACCATTTCACAAGTAACAGACAAGTTTGCCTCAATATTTTAATAAAACCTGGTCTCTAATTCTCTCAATGCTTATTTTTATATTATAGTAAGTGCTATGACCCATGTGTAAATATACACTCTTTAAAGACTTATTATTTTTTCTTGCTTGAGAGCAGTTGAACTTTTACATAGCTAATGAAGTTAAAGAAAAGAATTTGAACAAAATAAAAACAACACTCCACCTATTCTTCTAGCCGTGTGTTTGATGGACAAAGGAGATTTAACTCTGTGAAGTAACATGACAGCTATGTTGCATAGATAGATCAAATAAGATATGAAACAAATGGTACAAATGGTGCAAAGTTACCAGAGTACTGAATTTAATGAGCAGAATGCTACTTAAAGTAAACTGAATAAATAGTATACATGATTTTATTTTCAGGCAACATGATCACTTAAACAGTTTTGTTGATCAAAGGTAAAATGTCTCATACGGGATGAAAGAAAGTTACCTGGAATACAGTTAAAAGGGCTTGTGGAAAATTATCGAAGGTGCTCCGTTTTGTTTGAGTTTCATCAAAATTAAATTTGCCTCCAAACAGCTGCATTCCAAGCAACGAGAAGATTATGATGAAGAGGAAAAGCAGAAGCAACAGTGAAGCAATGGACTTCATTGAGTTTAACAAGGATGCTACCAAGTTGCTCAGGGATGCCCAGTGCCTATAAATTAAAATGCGTGTGTTAACACACACCAAAAAAACCCCAAACAAAACAGTAAAAGAGCAGTGCATGATGAAGTATTACAAAAAAATTGCTGATCACTCTTCAGCTATCCTTAGAATTAGCAGTATTAGATAATCTTACCTTGTTACTTTAAAAATACGCAGGAGACGAACACAGCGAAACACTGAAATTCCAAGGGGTGACATAATTTCCAACTCCACCAAAATGGTTTCAACAATGCCACCACAAACAACGAAGCAATCAAAGCGGTTAAAGAGAGAAACAAAATAAGCCTGTAGGCCCAAGCTGTACATCTTTACTAACATTTCACAGGTGAATAAAGCCAGAAGAACTTTATTTGCGATATCTGGAACAAAATATTAAAGAAAAAAGATTCTGAATTGCCTCATAGATTCCACTTTTATTTTAACATATTAGTACCACACTTTCTATATGAGTTTGCAGCTTTTTGCTTAAAAAGGAAGTACTGCTTCTTTTATGTTGGACTGTAGTTGATGCTTGAGTGGCAAAAGTTACACAGGGATGTAAAGCTTCCTGCCAGCTATAAACTATTCATCTTTCCAATCTGTTGTGCAGTTCACAGTTCCTCAGCTCACAGCTTGAGTCCACATTGTAACTTAAGCAACCAGCCCACAGTGAGTTCTGCTGTGCCAGTTCCCACTTCCTCCTCATCTTTCGAGCACAGTTTCGTGATAAAAGTACAGGTATTTACAATTTACTGTCAGGCCTGTGTTACTAAGCTGTGTTACAGCTAGGGAAATCAAAGACCACATTCAGTCATTGCTTGTATCTCCCTTTGGCTGGGCTGAATATCCTTCAGACAGCAAACAACAAAACGGCAAAGTACAAAAGTAGCCACTGATAGAACGCAACTATCCATAGTCAAGACCAGGACAAATAATTTTTGACCGTACCTTGGATCTGGGTCAGCCAGTCAGGTTGGTTGTAATGCTCTGATGAGATAGTTAACGTGTTCAAAAAGACCAAGACAATAACAAGCCAATAAAATGTGACAGATTTTACTGCAGCCCTACATTTTCTTCTGTTAAATCGGTTCCAGCGACGCCAGCGTCGACTGAAAGTTCAAATTAAAAAAAAAATTATTATTCCATGGAAAACACATAAGAGCTTAAGGAGAGTTTATTCTGTGTAGAAAACAGTGCAAACATGTATGTGTGAGCAGATGTATTTTCATAATTATGTGTATAATACTTCAACAGCTTTGTAAATCATTACCAGTTGCAGATTAGGGACTGCTAACATGTTATTCCTTTTTTATATTTCCTTATAGATTTCTAAATGTAAACCACAACATTTAGAGACTCCAGTCGCCTGTGACATAATTAGATTAAGTGGCATTTAACATTTCATTAACAATACATATATCTTTCCAAGGCCCCATACACTTAATAGCAATAAAGAAAAGTCAATGAATCAATTCAGAATTCAAACTAAATTCAGTTTGAAAATGTGGGGTTTGAGTTAAACCACAAAGAGAATTCTGGCAGGATTAAACAGAATAGGAATGTTGAGGTCATCTTTTAGAAATCTACCCTATAACATCAGAAGTCTTCCTCAGTAACTCCTAGAGATTTCTACTGATGTGCCCTGAAATTGTGTCAGTGGGCAAATGTCTGTGAAATAAATAAGAGTGACAAGTCGAGGCTCTACCTAGATATGGGTTGGATTCACAAGTGAGGACGTATCTTTGCACTCATAAAACTAGATTTCACTTCTTCACTTCTGGGAACTGTGTTCAAGCATTAACTGAGTTTTGTTGATCAAAGTTTTGTTGACGTTTTCCTTATGCACCTTAAATTTGTGCCTGTAGTAGTGGAAACTAATACCGGTTTCAGATATCAGTACAAACATGTTTCAAGACTTTGCAGTATTCCAACCACATAAAGGAAAAATATCCTGTCCTGACCTAAATCAACATGGTATTCAAGAACATTATTATCTTGCCAACCCCCTGCTATAAGGGCCATGCCCATGGCCATCAGCAGGGTGGCTCGCTCCCTGGGTAGGTTCAACTGACATTTTTCACACTTACAGAACATCCTATCACTGAAGTCCATGAGAAAAGAATAATGTTGGGATATCTCTACTTATAAGACTCACAAGCAGGCTCAAACTGTGTAACTCCAAGCTTTCTGAAGCCAACAGGGCTATTTCTCTGTTTTCCCCTAAAGGATGTGTGGAACCAGTGACAATAAAGTACAGCTAACTGGTACATACATGAATGTGTATGAATAACATAGGCATATGACACAGAAATAAAACAAAAATTCAAAAAGGAGAATAGCAGTAAATTTCTCCATTAGATTGATACAAGTAAAGGCATGCTCCCAAAGATGAACTTCTATTTTGACTTGCAGCGCAGCAGGTAGGCGAGCTTGCAATAAAAAGCATTTTCTATTTTGATCCAAAGGCATTTTGGCATTACAGTCAAAACAATATCCTTGATAAGTTATGGCCTGACTTACTCTGTGCTCAAACACAGAGTACTGACATTGCAGAGTAACATTCTAGAAGCTGGAGCGAGGATCAGCCCAGACGAGTGAGAACTGGACCAAGATTTTGTATTTACCTTAAAATGTGATTATAAGAGGAAAATACTGACCTGAACTTGGATTTTGAGATGGTTTGACTAGAAGAAAAGGAAAATACATTTTTAAGAACGGGGGAAAAGTAATTAATAAATTCATCTTCTTCAAAATTTACCACTTTCATTATATATATATAAAACGAACTTTTAACAAAATGCATCATGAATGGTGAAATTCTTTTGTCTGTTATTTATTTTCTGAAACACCATTTCTAAAGCCTTATACATTTTCTTAGTGAAAGAAAGGAAATCTCATTTAAAACTCAGTAAATAAACCTTGAATAAACATTCAGAAGCTGCCTGGAAGTCACAAAAATCGGAGCAAATAAATCCTGAATACTGTGGGTTATAGAAATACTCACATACATTCAGTTATTGTCTAAAAATTGCATATTCTCCAGGTCATGCACAATTTAACGGAAAATATTTGGTTTTATATGTCATCAGAAACTTCGACTCTTTTCTTACAATTTTGGACAAAAATTATATTTATAAAAGCTTTTAAGAAAACACAACTCCACAGCAAGTTGAGTTGAATTGTTTTATATCTTTTTAATCTGAGAATCAGAGAATTTAATACTCTGATAATTGGTCTAATATCAAACTCCCGCAAGTGCCATGCAAAGCTCGACTATTTCAAAGCATTTCGGATAAACAAACAGCGGGGAAAGAACGATCCTCTGAAATGCTGAGATGATGAGGGGGGTACTTGGCAGCTTGCACTCACCACAAACTCCCACAGCACGCCGGGCTCTCCCCCTCCCCGCTGACGTTCTCCGTGTTCACGGACTCGGTCTCGCTGGTGGGCATGCTCGCTGTGGGGACACAAAACTGCCTCAGACTCAGCACCAAGCCAGGCACTGCCCAGCACGGGATCTCCTGGCCTACAGCAAGAATGCCTCCAGGTCTTGGAAGATCTGAGGAGTCGTAGACGAAGTCAGACACTTCATCCGTCCTCCTTCTCCCACCAAAACGAAGCACACGGAATTCCAGAGGGAATGGTGGCTTTTTGTTCCTTTTCAGTGATTCAAGGTAACTGCCTACGATTCACTACAGAATACAAACTAGAGGAGGTTTGTACAAAGAGGATGCTACCCCAGTAAAGACATTACCCTGAGACAGATTCTGTGACTTTTCACTTTGAGAAGTGATCTGTTAACACTTTGGAGGTGCTTTTCAATTGAAGTGCTGTTAAAAAGCTCAGTGATTCCAAGAAATATCATCGAACTCCTCCTGAAAGTAGGAACTATCACACCCTGGTCACACTAACCACTCTTTGCTTTTACTGACATCATGAATTATCAAGGCAAGATGCCAGCAATGTGCCTGCAAATACTGTGTGAGCAGCAGGCAGGAGCACTGGGAATGGGAGAATGGTACTTCAAAGCATGATGAGAATCACCACTAATAAAAAGGGGACAATAACCTTTGCCACACAGTGAATTACTACACATAGAGTGGATCATTACTGAGTAGTTAGAAATTGTAGCTAATGGTTTTTAGACAAAACTCATTTTCAGCTGGGTCAGCACCATTTGTCTTCAAATCAACTGAAATATAGAGGGAGGACACCTTATTTCAAAAAGTGTTACAAAATGATGAACAGCCAAAGTTCACAGTACTTCCTAGGGGAGAGCACTGCTTCCATGTCTGCAAAGCAAGCATGAAAGGAAAACCTCAGGAACAAGAAAAGGGTACATTAAGGTTGCTGGTCTATACAGTAGAAATACCATATAAAGCAGGAAACATAAGAGAGGTGGAAGATGCACTGAAATTACTGTAAAACAGCAAGAACAAAAGAAAAACAGAGCATTCTAAAGGTATTCTGGTGTGTACTGTCCACTGCTTCAATGGTTTGCTTGGTTGGTTTATTTTGTTTGGTTTGGTTTGATGGGAAGGGTTTAAGTCAATGTCTGTGCACTGAGAGTACTGAGGGCAGAAGGGCCACACTGCAAACTTCTGACAGGGAGATCTCACTGTTTTGGTAGCCTAAAGGATGATATAAAAGAGATTTAAGAATCGGGCCCTGAATTTTCTGATTTGTCTACAAACCAGGTACAAAGTGAGAACTGTTAGAAACAGTCTCTCTGCACAGCCTCTATACTGCCTCAACACCGACATGAAGACACAGGGGAGTGGGAAGAGCTGGTTTGGTTTCTGTGCCCATCAATCCCATCCAAGCTGGAGACTGACAGGTCTTTGCAGGCCAGGTGCTCAGCTACTGTTTGCAACAGCTGAGAATCTGTCCCCATAAGCAAGTCACTGTTATATGAAATATTAAACAGAGTGGCATAACAAAGAAAGATCCAAAATGTCCATGCAGGTGTTGAATAAACAAAGCACTTCAGGCAGTAAGCACAGCAAAACCTTCTTTCACAAGGTTCTTCTGTTCTGATGATTCTTTTAAAATATTACTGTAATTGCTTTATATACTAAAAGTCTCTGGTTAGCACCTGCAAGTGCCTCAATTCTAATATCATGCTTGCCTTTATAAATCAGTTTTAAAACAATGAATTTTGCTAGTCCCGCAAGAACTCCACAACTTACCATCAGAGTTCAAAAGGAAATTCATTCAAAAGCAAAGAAAAAAATCTTTGATGTTCAAATTCAATTATTAAAACATCAAAGGGTTAAAGAAAAAAACCCCACAAAATTATTTCAAACATCATCTCAGGGCTTCAGAACTACGAATTGTTATTTTAAAATGTCAGGGTCTTTTGCAATAAATACAAGGGGTTTCCCTGTGTAGTAAAGAACTGAACTGGTTGCCTTGTGCCAGGTGACTTGAATGCTGTTAGAAAACACTGCATTATAGTCACCTAAGGATGAACATTTCATCACTTGCAATGGGCAACTGCAAAATATGAGTGCGGAAGTCTTGTTTCACACACTATTAAAAGATGCCAGGAGAACACAGCTAGGCCTACTTGCACAATTATTGCATATGTAGTGTGTGTCTCACACTTTTATTTCAAATTTATCAACCCTTCCTTCCCCTGAAAACAAAAAACAGTGCTGAGAATCCAGTTCTTCATAAAGAGTCACTCTGTCAAAAAACCAACATTTAATGTAGGGAATGCAAATGCATGTAAATGTAAAGTACTGCAATTTTAACTCAAGTCTACCCAGACTTGATGTGTCAGCCTACAGCAAGAAATACCAGCCCCTTTTGAACAGGACTGTGTGAAGAAAAACAAAACACAAAGAAAAATGTCTTTGTCCCTATTGAAGTGAATGTCAGTTCTGCTAATTATTGAATATGTCAGAATGTTACTGCATTTCAGACACCACTGGGCTATTGCTCCATCTCTATTAGTGACTTGCAGGTGCTCAATTACAAACAGAAAAGGCGAAAAAGAACCAATTCATGTTAGAAACTCAGCTGTCAGTATCCTGTAATTTGTATGTCAAAATTAAAACTTGACAGAAGTACTGAGAAAGGCACCGTGCGGAAGTCCAGCTCCAGCAATGCCAGCAAGTCATCAGGTCTTTAGCCAGAAGAAAACAGCAGCACGGCATGTCCACATCCACTCTGCTAATGCAAGCAGCCTGCCAGGCCTCAAAAAGACTCAGTTCCATGGCCACAGCTCCATAAGGGCAGGTGGTGTCCATGAGGCAAACACAGCACACAATGAACCTTTGAGAGACTGATCTCAGCACGGTCAGCGCTGAGATCCATGAACTGGCATCCCAGCATCCAAAGAAGGTACCAAATTTTCTCTTTTCTTTATTCACCTTTTGCCCTTATTTTACTGGCATTCTTCTGGAAAGATTATCTAGATTTCTAGATCAAATAATCTCTTCAATTAAGGTAACTGGCTTCAAACAAAAGAATGCTTGCATTAGACAATATAAGCAACCCATACAGCATGCAGCTTAATACTTTCCTGAGTGTACAGAAAAGAGGTCAAATACATCAACTACTACTTCTGTGGATAAGAATATAACACGAGAAAAACAATCCATTGCATTACTAGGTACTCTATGGAGTTTTCAGACTTTGGAGCAGGGATTTCAAACTCCACTCCAGGATGTAACGTAACTAATGCACAGTGAAGAGCAAGCCACTGTCCATCAGCAGTGATGTGCCCTCACAAGCTGGTGTTAGAAGAAATAAATTCCGTAATCCTAAAACACAACAATTCAGTGACACTGCAGAATCCAGAAGCAGGCTAAATCACAACCTGAATTACTGAATTGTGGTGTCAAGTATTATTGTTAGAATGTTTTCCTCTAGAATGTATATGATTAAAATTTTAACCTGTTTAAACTTCAACTGTGCATTTTTGATCCACAGGCTGATGTCATTTTCACACTGGTGCACGTTGGGCAGCCTTCTGGTTACATGTGCTGAAGGAAAAGTGCTGCAGAAGTGGAGTGATCTGCACAGCTCATCAGTATTGGCTACTGCAGAGAATCTTGGCAGTATTTTAAACTGGCAAAATTTTAGATCAGTCGCTCAAAAAATGTCATCTTCTGTTTGCTAGTAACAGCCAACCAATTCCTCGAACTCTAAAATTTTCCTAATTGATTCTCAAATTAGTACATGAATTTTCTGAATCCTTTATACCCAATCCCCGAGGTAGTCAAACAGGAAAACAGAGTGGAAAAAAAAAAATCCCCAGAGTGGCAACATTATCATTGCAAATTCATCTCAAAGCCTGCTGTGTGCCCAGAAAACACTTCAGAAAGAAGTGGCACTATCTCTTCTGACTGTGAAGCTCCTCGGGGTAAATTCAGTTTAAGAGGAGTCTGCTTGGAAGATGTTCTACATGATAGTGTAGCAAGATATCTTTTTCCATAGTGCAGATTTAATGTTGTTGTAGATCATTCTTACGGGCTCTCTCTTTTTATAGGCAGCCCGTGGAAAATCAGTATCAGGTTGGCCGCATAGCAGTGGAAGGAGAGCAAAATAATTGGGTTTTGTTACTGTAGCATCACTGAACCAACGACTTGTAGCCTGAAGGATGACACTGTGAACCTTGGGAATGTTGCATATTCTACAGATGTGTTGCTTTTAATGGAAATACAGGTAGAGGGAATACAAAGAAAAATATTTAGGGTGGTATTTCTAATCCAGAGATGGTCTAAGCTTGAACTCCTCAAATCAGCATAATCATCTCATGAACTCAGGAAGAAATAAACTTAGGCCATTAATTTGTACTTTGGAAAAGCCCTCCTCACAAAAGGTGCACCTGCCCCGCAAGGCAGAAGAGCCCAAGCCAGTGCCCATGAGTTTGGGATGCCTTTGACTTGCAAGGTCAGGCACAAGTAGTGAGACAGCAGCCGCTGCCAGCAGGTGACAGCAGGTTTTCAGCCAGTGCCAGGCTGCTCCCTGACAGATGTCAGAACCTGAACCTGCTCATTTAAGGACTGTGTTGAAATACATAGTTCAAAGTAAAATTGCAATTGTCTTCTCGCAATTTTTATAGAAAAGCTATTTCAGCACGTAGAGCTGTGGGAGCTATCAGACAATAAATGTAACAGTTGCACACATAATTTCAAGCAGACTCAGTGTACAAAATGAGTCCATCAGGTCCTAGAAATTTCTGACTTAAAATTCTGCACTCTCGAAAGTAACTGGATGAGAGTTTTCCACCTCAGTCTGGGCCACAACAGCGATTGTTAGGGCAGCAAGAAAGCCAGTTGGTCAAATAACTTAGTTGCAGGGAGGATTAAAAGTAGATCTCCTAACTACTGCAAATGTGCTCATGTCAAAACAGGATATTTGCCAGTATTAAAAAAGGCAGATTTGAAAATAATTATCATGCTCTAAACCTCCTGTCCATCTCCAGTGTGGGTGGGGAAAATTGAATAAAACAAATTACAGAAACAACACCATCAATAACAAGAGGAGATACAATAAAAGATTCTTGTGTTTTGTTAGATTAGACATCATAAGTATCAAAAATAAACACTAAATATTATCATCATGCTATTCTAAGCTTACACTATTATGCATTATAAAACTTGTAAAATACTTTTATTAATTTCTTCATCTCTAAATTCAAAATACATATTTGATCCGGTTTACCTGACTTCTGCAAAAGAAAACCCATTCTTCAATGAGAATAGCCACAGACAAAGACACTTCAGTGGAAATCTGAATGGTTTAAACACTCTGCTTTAGGGAGGTAGAGCAGCACCTCTATTTCAAACATGCACTTCAACCAGCAGGAAGGTCTGCATGCACGAGGGGTTCCATGCCACAGAGGTTTATGCCTTGGGTATAGAAATGCAAACAATCTGTGCTCCCGAAAGCTACCACATCCAATGCAGTATTGGCACAAAGGAAAGTTCAACTGCAAATCCGAACACGTTTTACCATGTTTATTGGAAGAACGGCCAAAGCAGCTAAGTCTGCTTTTCTTCTTGTCTTCCATTAAGTCAGCCAGTGTAAGCCCTGGGGAAGCACATGTAATCCCAGCAGTGACGCGGGAGGTGGCAGCAGTCGCAACGCAAAAAACAAAAACGTGTCCGTACACACAACACAGGCAAGGTTAGGCAAAACAAACTGAAATCACTGGCAGCACAACTGATCACAGCTAAACCCCCCACCTCTCACGGATCCTCACATTTTGAGCTAAATTCGCAGTGCTTTGAAGGCAATGGAAGTTTTTTCGTTGACTTCAGGATAATCAGCTATTGGTTCACAACAAAGACTTCCAAATTTCACTAAAGGCATCTTTATAATTCTAGTAATTAAAAGGTATTCTGTTATTCAACAGCATTGAATACTTGCCCATTATCAGCAACTGAGATGTACAAATACACAGGATTCATAAATAAAGGACTTAATGACTTCTCTGGTTAGAAATTTTAAAATGCTGGAGGGACATTGCAGGAACCTCAACTACAATTTCAAACGATTACGCAAGACACTATTAATCACTGACTTAACCACCTTTGAAATCTCTACCTTTGCCTGCCACATAAGTCTTCTGTACCCTAAACCCAGAGCTCTTCTACATCATTGAAGAGCACCATGGTGATCTTCCATCACCATAAATCAGCAGTAATCTCAATCACCCAGAGGTTTAGCTATCCAAAGCAGGGACACACTTGCCTAGAAGCCTGAAAACTGTTTTTCTGACTATCTTGGGACCCAGCCCTACCTCATGCTTCCAGGATGGCTCAAGAAAAGCATCACCAGTATATTTCAACGAGATTTATTTCCTAATAATATCTTGAATGCAACTCGGGAACCCTTCCTCCTTTACAGGCTGTTGCAGCTGATAGTAAAAATGCAACACTAAGCCACATATTTAAGGACGTGTGCATAAACCCAGGAGTGCTAGGAGATTGCCTATTCACTGGAAATTTCCGCTCAAAACTTAATTGTCTGCCTGAAATTATATTCTTGGCATTTCTCTTACAGCTCTTTTAATTACTTTCCTTCTATTTTCACTCTGCAAGTCTTCTACAACCTTTAACTTAGCTTGAAATTATGCCTAAGTTAACAGTTTTAGCCTAAAAGCTCTTCCAAGCTCAACAACTATGCAAAGTATTTTTTTTTCTGCATGACTTTGAAGCTGTTTAAGGAACGCCAGAGCAAATGGGGATTTTTGCAGCCTATTAATAAACATCCAATTTGAACAGGACAAAAAAGGTTCCTGGGGTTTCACCTGTAAACCAAGTCCATTGGCACCACAGCTGACAACACAGTCATCCAACCCTCTGCAAATTCAGCATCACCTACAATTCTGCACAGCAGCCTTGTACAAAGTGTATTTACTCCACAAAATGTGCCATCTTTTACATCTCAGGCTCAGGATTCTAGGATTTTTCGTGCTCAAGCCCGCAGTTTATGTACTCTTTTCACACACACATCTTAATCAATAACTAAGTATAGTGAACTTTGGCTTTTTTGCTCTGTTCCAGACAAAAAATTCTATTTGCACAACTCATTTTCCTATAAACATAAATTATTCCTTTCCAGTGACGCTGGCATCAACACCAACCCACAGGTCACCTTCCAGCCTCTCATAAAATCCCTGTCCTTCCAGTCAGTAGCACAGGTCCATACTCCCATACTCCGCTTTTACTGTGAACTAAAGGTCTAATAAAACTCTGAAACTCAGAGATTTTGAAAAACTACCACTATCTCTGCAATATAGAGATAAGTTTAAAAACAGATACCTCAATATCAAAGCACATAATTTTTGTTACTTTCTGCACCTGAAAAGTATTATGACTTAAAAGAACAGTTCACAATAAATTAGCAATACTAGAAGAAAAGCAACGGTAATAATGTATTGTTTCAACATAGAAAATAATATTCTGAGTTGTCTTTGGCAAACCATTTGTCTTTATAAATACTCTATGGCATCTAAATCCACAAATACTGTGAGTTTACAGAGTATAACATTATTAACAAGGTGCTACATAGCATTAGAATATATACTGAAATTTGGACTTTAATCTTAGACTTAGTATTAAATAATAAACCATATCCTGAATCTGTGTTCTCATTTAGGTACAGCTCTGAAACTTCTCATGAAAATTGTAACTACTACTATGCAAACATGACAGAGAGGCTAAAATAACCTCTGCTAAATTATGACATCAAAACACTGCTGTTACTAGAATTTTCTGATACATAGAAAACAATTATAACTTTTACAGTTGTTATAGTATCATGGAATTAACTTTTTCTTTTACCCCAGAACTCAGGTTAAAACACAAGAGCGTCACTACAACATGAATTACCTGTCCATAACAGCCTACTGTCAAATAAATACATCAGAAATTATATTTCTCAGTGTAAAGTGAAAATCCCACAAGATTTCATTTATTGCACACCCAGTTAGGACAAGCTGTAAAAAATATATTATATGGCTTTGTGAATAACAAAAAGAAAGGCCCAGAATGTCACTTTCCTACTTTAAATACAACAAAAAAATCCTCAGTATTAGCACAAGGTTATTCTTGACTGTAGCTTTGGCCATATTTTTAAGCTCTTTAGAGCATTATTGTTTCCCTTGAATGCACCTACAGGAAAACGCATTCTAAGGATTTACGATGACAGTGGCACGTGGCTTCTCTGCACTAACTTTTCCGAGAACGCAAATAAAGCAAAGTTTATAAGTCTCAGCAGTGACTGAATGCAGAAGGTGATTTATGCATGGACACCCCAAGCAGAATTTTGCTGCAAGATTCCAAATTATCTTCCGTGACTCAGCATGGCCACGCTAACAGAGAGCTGCTCTGCCAACCAACACTTCTGCAAAGTGGGAAAGGGAAAGCACTGGACAGGCTGCGCTCAGTGCAGGGTAACACTCCCAGAAGGACTCAAACTGTGCCCAAAGAAGTAGAGAGGAGAGATACGTACTGTTCCTCTTGCCTTCTTCATCAGCCTCTTCGTCATTCTCGGGGTCAATGTCTTCTGCCTGGGTAATCCAGTCTAAATATCCCTTCAGATCTTCTTCAAGCTGTTGTTTTTCCCGTAGCTTCTGGAAGTCCCCCCGGGCCTTGGCTTTTTCCCTTTCTTTGGAAAATTCTCTATCAAATGCAGATAAAGCAGAAAACAAACCACTGATTAACAAACTCCCCGGCATTTCGATCCAAGTCTTGGCATTGCAGATTAACACAGTGACACAGAAAATACACTGGAGATTCGAGCGTTGCTTTGAAAACAAGGGAGAGGTGTAAAGAAGTCACGGCAAATCCCTACCACGTTACATCTCAACTTTCAGAGCTTTTATGATTTAATCAAAAATTAAGCAGTATTTTTGATACTTCCCATAAGGGAAGAGTCCATTCCTCCCATTTAGTTACCTGCTCTTCTACACAGATTTTAAAATTGCTTTTATCTATAAATACAGATTTTAAAATTGCTTTTATCTACAAATAGGAACTAACTTGCAATAATGAAGTAATTTCACAGTTAAGTATTAAGTTTCCCTGAAAAGAAAATTCTGGTAGCTGGTTCTAAAGTCCAGTTCATTGGCCATATCCAAACATACAGCATTCCAGAATTCCACTACTTGGCTCCCCCCTTAACTGTATCACACACAGAGACTCCTGCGTTGTTGGAAATCTGGGGGCTTTGCCCTTTTGCTCCATGCAATACCACCTAGAAGTCCTGTTCTCGCAGATCAGAAACATTTATATAAACTTTTATACAAACGTAATCCTCTATCTCATTGCCCCAATCTCAAGACAATGTATTGGACTATCTGTCTAGTTCAGTTCATGATTGGGATCAATCCCCGAATTATCATGGAACGATAATAAAAATAGTGAAATCATGCTGTTTGACAAAAAGATTGGCAAAAATGGCCTCCTAAGGTCTTTTTCAACCTGAATGACCCCCCAAATCTATGATTCTCTGAATGACATACAACTTAACAAGTACATTAAACAAGTACTTCCCCCCCCCACAATATCTCATATGCCAACATTATTCCAAATTTTGGTGTGATCCACAGCTCCAAATGAGTGACTCCCTTTGATAGAAGGATCAAACACATTCCAATTTACCTGAGTATTAATACGTAGAACTAGGGGCAGGCAAGTCTCTTTTGGACAGTATTTTAAGTACATACAATTCAGTATTGAAAGTTAAGCTTGTTCTGACTAACATGTTAATTGTTGAAGGGTTTGAGTCAGGAGGGACCTCAAAGCTCCTCTCACTCCACGTTCCTGCCATGGGCAGGGGCACCTTCCACCATCCCAGGTTGCTCCAAGCCCTGTCCAGCCTGGCCTTGGACACTTTGAGGGATGGGGCAGCCACAGCTTCTCTGGGAAAGCTGTGCCAGAGCCCCCCCACCCTCACAGGGGAGGATTTCTTCCTAGTATCTGATCTAAACTGCCTTCATCCAGTTTTGAGCAGTTTATCCTTGTCCTACGTCAGGACATAGGACATGGGGGTAGCAACCCACATTAATCTTACAATAGGGCTTAAATTAAACTTTAAAAATGGCTAGAGCAATTTAATTTACTATGAATTTGTTTAATTTACTAGGAATTTGCAACTTCTTTATCAAAAACTTCACTTGAAAACATTCCCTAATTAATATGCTGTTAAGAGGAAATTTCTTAAAGCACTTCATAATACCCTTTTTCACTTTTTCAAGTGGAGAATGTTAGAAAACTAACATAAGACAGAAAAATATTTTAAGAAGGTGAAACAATTATCAGTTAAAATGTTGCCCTAAGAAAACAGAACAGAATAACAGAAAGTCTCCATTTTTCAGTATAATTTTTCAGTTTGGTGACATACATTATTTATTTAGAATTACAAAGACATAATCTCTTCGGGGGGGTTTCTTATTTATTTTTATTGGTGTTTTTAGTCTTTAAACATGTCAGAGCAAAAAGTTAGTGTTTAGAGGACACCAGTAAATTTAAGCCTCAAGCTGTTTACATACAACTATAGAGATGCTGCAGATTTTTTTAATGTTATGTTGCAGAAGCTACACAGCTTTCTGCTGCAAAAGCTGAGGCAGGCACTACATCTTTCACAGCTGAGGACTTAATTCAACAGCATTTCAGTTTAGCACATGGTGATCATCCTGTTCCTTCTGATAGCACTGTAATGAAGGTGAAGAATGCCAGCACTTGCTTTGCATTTGCTACCCTTCACCTCCCATCCAAGGACGAGGTCCTGCAAGAGGCCCTCTCCTCACAAAAATGCCAGTGAAAGAGAGAGCTCTAAAGATCTCTCTGAAAGATAATCACTCTAAAAAAGACCCAGAATAATTTCACAAGTCAATAAGAAACTGTTTGGGGTATGGAATGCTGGGTTTAGGCTTCTCTCAGAGAGAGGATTGGAGACTGTCCTTTACACCTGATTGAGGCAACACACTCGTGACTCACTTCCCACAGGCAGCGTGTTTGGAAAAAGAGCTATCGTGGCACAGTAGGAAATGAGGAGTAACAAGCCTTGCTAGCTTTTACCAAGTATTCCTGTCGTTTTCACTTAAAGTCCTTCAGGTATTTCTCATTAATTCAAAGGAGATGTGATGCGTGAGGGTGAAGTAAAACAAAAGTTGCTGTTACTATATAGAGTGAATGAAATAATTTTTTAATTAATCAGCTGGCAAGGCTGATGCTTTGAACAGCACTTCACCCATAGATGAACCACTCTTTAACTCTGACTTCACATTAAAAGAGCTGCCTGCAGAGAATTAAACCTAGTTTTCTGTATACACAGCTGATTTTGACCTTACCCTTTAATACTGCACAGACACTGCCTTGTAACAGGCTGCTGCAATTTATCAGTAGGGGGAGATGCAAGGGTGCTTATTTCCACAACATTTAAAAATTTTAATTTTATTTTTAAAGCTTGACTGTTTGTAAGGAGCTATAACACACAAGAAGACAATTTTCTTCAGGGGAGGGAAGAATCTGGCTGTATGGTATTATTTTTCTATCACAGCCACAATGAAGTGACATCCCTCAGACACAAAGGTACATACTCCTTTCAGTGAAATGCCATGAATAAGAAAGGAAAATTTAATAGAATTGGAAAGTAACGAGTTTCCTGTTGGCAAAATCATCTTTTTTTTTTTTTTGGCCAAGAAATAAGTAATTTGAAAAAGATGATAGGGGTGAGAAGAGGGAGAGATGTTGGCTCTTTAAAGCTTCTGACAAAGACCTTTAGAAAAAAAGATATTTGAATATTTAGATAAAGAGACATAGACATTGGCTGATCTCCTGGAAGGAGGACTAAGACAGCTGCTTGGGCAGCATTTCATGGCTATGGAGTGGGTAGGGTGGGTCCAGGGCAGAAAGGAAAAGCTTCTGGCTGTGTAGGAAACATAGGGACTGACGTGGTCAGAGTGGTGGCCTGAACTGGCCTCCCTGTCATCAAGCCAGCACTCAAGCCAGCAGCCTCTGAAGCTGACAGGCTCAGGAAACTGCACATTAATTGCAGTAAGTGGACTTAAGCTCTGTAAATATTTGGTTTCACAAATGCCTGTGCTAAGAGCTAACTTTGAAATACGTATTTCATTCTGGTTTGATAAAATGACCTGGATCTCACATTAAAAAATATTTTGGGCAGTGGGTGCTGCATCTGCAGCACAATAGAGACATCACTTCAAAACAAAGTATTTGATGGAGACTAATTTACATAATCTCATTTACTTTTAGTGATAACTAACCTACTATATAAAATGCAGGATTTCTGCAGTTTTGTTGCCCAAAAATTCCTTGTCTCCTTGCAGAAAGATGATCTCATTTCTCTGTTCAGGCACAACACCATCATCATCAATGGTTGTTGAGGCAGAAGCATATAAAATGCAGGGCTTGAATTCATGCTTCAATAGTCTGGGGTAATCATGCCAGATTTTTCTTTCTTCAGCAGAGTGAAATAACCCCTGCTGGTATGCATCAGTTGGGAATGGCTTGATGCAACAAGGTGGAAGTGGCAGCAGGGAGTGCCTGCTGGGACTCAATTACATCTCCCTGGTTCTCACACCTTAAACTACAGGCAGGGGCATATTAACCCAAAATCCTAAGAATTTGTTGAACTGCTTTTGGTACACTCTCCCTTCTCTCTGTAGATATAATAATAAGACATATAACAGATATAATAATGAGAGACACCTATACCAGTCTCTACCAGCTGAAAGCTTTCCCATGCTAAAGGCCAGAGACATTTCATAAGGAAGCCTGTGCAGCACCATGAGTTTTGCTGAAACTCCTGTGCATCTCTAGGCATTGATGGTATGAATCAAACGGGTGCTTTTGATGTCTAAGCATAAACCAGGACACCAATCCTTCGTCAGCCATATTCCTGCCCTTTTGTGTCACTGCAAATGCAGTGGGAGGGGGAATGAATCTCCTGCAGTACGGAGCTCACTGCACACAGGGTCTGCTATGTGGAAAGTGTTAAGCTAATTCTATTTGTGGAACTGCCACCCAGACATCCCAGACTCTCATTTATTCCCAGAGAACAGTCCCATAATAACAAAAATGTACTCACAGGAGTACAGTGTTGGCCACCAGACTCACAGGAGAGGTTTCACACAGTGGTAACCATACCAACCAACAAATTAGCAGAATCAATTCAGAGAACTAAAACTACTTCAAGAGTACAGCTAAGCATGGACCACAGCTCACAGCTGGGTATCAAGTGTAACAGATGTGGAGAGACATAAAAAAGGTTAAGTAACATCACATCTTTAATTACAGGAGATTTGTATACACCATTGTCACCCCTTCTTTTAGGGGAAGAAAAAAAATCACAGGCAGAAGTCTGGAATTATTTCTGTAGGACAAAAAAAAAAATCCTAGCAGGAATTTTCCTTGAGCAAGGAGCATTGGGCTCTTGATGGGGAAATGCAAGCTGGTATTACCGACCCAGGGCTATAGCTGTGCAGTTCATTAGCAAATAACAAAATGTGCATTCAACAGCTCCAGCAGCAGCTCTGTGGAGCAAAGGGCCTGTACAGCCTTACTGTGCCAGAGAGCCCATGAATGCTACGGGAACAGCAAGGAAAGGAACCATCTGATAGAGCAACAAAACTGAGATCTGATGTCTCAGACCATTATTAATTAAATCTGCATAATAAGATGTGCCCCTTCTGTCCCAGGTCAAGACCCATTTGGCTCAGAACATACTGGATTTCTTGGAAGAAGAAGGGGCAGTCCTGAGCACAGGACCAAACATTGCCGTCACCTGACATCGGGACGTGCCCTCCCAACAGAGTTTCTGCAGCTGCCACGGTTTGTTTCCCTGCCAGGGGCTCACCAGCAAGAATCTCACAGAATTGATCTCTAACAAACCTTGGGGGGTGAGTTCAGACAGGACTGAAATAAAACCAGTTTCCTCCAAGTTCTTATTCAAGAGTACAGAAGAATCCCCACAAACTTTAGTGGTTTCTGTCCAAAGCAGAAAGTATACAGCTGTTCTGTATACAGCTGAAAGTAGCTGCTGATTAATTATTGTTAGTATATTCAATTGATCATAACATTTCCTTGTTTTGTTTCTATGTGAGTTTTACTTTCACCCAGGCACAGAAATTAAAAGAGCCTGCTTCAGCTCATAACTTCCCGAGATCTATAGCTGGAGTCCCTCTCCTTGTTTTCAGTGTATATTCACTTTATCTATGGGAAGGAGTTAAATTTTCGGCAATAATTTTTATTTTATATTTTTTTTTCTAGGCCTTCCTACTGCTGTGAAAAGGAACACTGTCACAACCAGTTCATTTTCCTTTTGCTGAAAGGCTGTGGATGACAGTTTATTGCCATTTTCTATTTGGTGCATCATTATTCAAATGTCTTTTTCTATGATTTTTTCCAAATATACTGCAGACAACAGTCCTTAGGTGTATAAGCTGTATAAGTATCTGCACCAACATATTTTATATGGCATTAATTGACAGATATTTCTGTGAGATTAGGGTGGATGAGTACATACCCTTAGCTTTTAGAATCATTATGTGCATACATTGCAAATATTACTGGGAGAAAGAAATTGAAAAAATTAACATTCACTCAGTAACCTGCAAGATCACATGTAGGAGGATTGTAAGGATGTGTCAAATCTTACGTTTTGGTGTCCTTTTGCAAGGCAATAAATTCAACTTATAGATTTATTAAAGCATGTTTGAAAGGTTTTATTTGTTCCCATGGCTACCCAAAGAAACACCAATGCCTAGAGCATAAAATGCCATCAGCAGAACCCATCCCCTAATGATAAGGACTATCTTCAGGAATAGATTATCATGCACCATTAAAAGCCATGCCTCTTGATAAATAAGTCATGAAGTTTTATAATTTATTTCCTCTGTTCACAGCAAACCAGTTTAACACATGCTGAATTACTGACGTGTCTATTCTAACTTCTTTTTTTTTTAACACTTTCAGGACAGATGAATATCTCCATCCTGATCTCTATTTGTTAACTTTCTAATAACCTTAACCTTATAATTTCCAACTTTCAATTTCAGCTCACTCTTTTGCACCAATAGCCATGATGTGCTCTGGTCTTTTAGGCTGGAATATTTGGAGGAGGCCTCACAGTTTCTGTGCCTAATATTTCACACCTTCAGAGAATTCACTTTTAGACTAATGTGAATACTTCTAGCATCTAATACAGAGTAAAAATTGGAGTTTTTTGAAAAAGCTGAATTAACTCAAGCCTATGAGTTCTCTCCATCCTTGTTGTTCAAGGGAATACTTAGGAAAAAACCTCCACAGTCAGCATCCATGCAGGAATTACAATATTTACCACATGCAGATTCCATCCACACATTGTTTCTATTCATTTACACTACTGATATTAACAATATGAACTCTATTTTTAAGAACGTCATCTTCTGCAGGCAAGACTGACATGGATCACCAGGAAATACTCACCTTCAGAGCTAGATGTAAAACAAAAGATCTGCCAAATCATCATTCTCATCCGTTTTACAGTATCTAAATACATCAAACATGCAGTGCACAAGAGGCATTACAGAAATACAGAGGGGCAGATGGTCACAGAATAACAAAGGAGTGCAAAGAGAACAACTGAATATTTTAAAACCACAAACAGGTCAGAAACAGCAAACAGATTTAAATGTACACAGCATAACCTGATATAAAGTAACACTTTAATACAGAAAAGGTATTAGGCATTCAGATTCCACTTCCAAAATCTGTATGCAAAGCCATGCTTTTCAAGTAAGTTGGCATAATTTTTGCATTCTTGACATTTGATTGGTTTAGTTAAATTTAACTTTATATGTAGATTTATCACAAACCAAGTTCCATGTTATGGTTTGAAGAGTACCAAATATAAAATCTAATAACTTTTATATAAAAACGAAAATATGTATGTGTTACATATTCAATGCTTGGCTCAGAATGAAAAATATTATCTTTCTACTAAGAAACACAAAAAATCATTGGATTTTACTAGTACATCAATTTTATCCATAAAATTTAGACTAGTAGATGTAAACAGAAAGTATGGGGAAAACTATTTATATACAAATGTCATATACTGACCAAAATAAATCAGAACAACAGTATTCCACACTGGCCCTTGTTTGTCAGAGTCTCAAACAAGTGTGCCAGGACATTCTCTTCATTTCTGGACCAAACATCAGTTTGCTGTGATAGGGATCTTTTAGGAATATTCCCCTTGACTTTCTCCTTGCACTTTCATTGCCAGTCCTTGGTGATATTTATATATCACGTGTCTCAGTTCTCTACCATCCTCTTCTTCAGAAAGAAAATAAAAAATGGGAGTTTTAGGAAGGCTCTTTCATGTATTTAGGTCAAACGTGGATTCAGACAATTCTTCAAGCACCCTGAGCACTCAATTGACCCTGGCTGACACTATGGCAGAAAAATAAATTTAGCAATTAATGGCTTGATGAATTTAAGGAGAGTTCACAACCCACTTGTCACTGCCATTGCTGTGCACTGAAAATCCAAGGGAAGCCAGAAAGGGTTCTGAGGAGCATTTGAGCTCTATGGATGACACAGAACCAAGAAATCAGTGGTGATTTCTTGTCTGCAGGAAGAACCCCAAGGACGAGGAGACGCCTCTTGCCTGTATTGGAACAGCAGCTAAAAAGCTACTCCATATTGCAACAAATACAGGCACCATAATGTTGCAAACTTCGCACAGGATTTTAAATTTATTAAATCAAATGTTAAGCTGATTCACAAGAGTATCTCTAAATTTGTGACCTCAGGAAAAGAAATTAACACGTGTAACAAAACACCCAATTTGGTGCCACTTTCCCTGTAATTTCTTTTTAAAAAACAGAAAAATCTGAAACCAATAACAATTCAAGGCATGGGAAGAAAAATAGGAATATTTATATTATCTGTTTAGAGACACCTTTACAGGACAGGAAGAAAACCAATTGGTGTTTGTGATGTTCTTAAGGGCCAGAGAAGGAACTGTGAGAGCCTAATCCTCTAATGACTTCAGTGCAAAGTCCAGTCACACAGCAATGTTAGGTAACAGCATCAAAAGAAGAAATAAATTACACTGCAACTACCCTCATTTATGTGTCCTTCTCTTTCTAATTTCATTTTCCAGTGTGGCTGAAAGCTAGGCTCTTAATTTTGCAACAATTTACACATTTGTCCTTGGATAAAACAAAGCTGATATGACTGTCTAAATCAGACTTTACAGGATAGGTCTTGGAAGAGATTAAATCTGAAAATCAGCAGTGTGGTTTTAGCACCATCATTTTGCTTTTAAACATCTGCTTTGCAAAGCAAGTCTGACAGTAAAGTAAAACTATGCCTTCCCTCATTTCTTGTACAACAGTAATCCATCGCAGATAAATGACTAAAGATTTTTAAAAGCACATTGTAAAACCGCTCATCAGATAAAAGTGCTCTTGTAACAAAGTTACATCAACACCTGGAAATTTTGTTTGCTTATCTGATTTCCAGGAGTACAATAATGCATTATCATTTCTTTCAGATACAATGGATACAATGTGGCAAAACCATGAATAGGGCTGCCCAAACCATCAGCATCCTGCACATCAACTGCAGTGTCAGGCTGCTTTCCATGCAAGAGAAATTTCTCTGTTGGCTAACAAAGATGGCACAACTTGCCTGAGATTGCCAGAAAAATATTGTTTGCTGTACAACTAAAAACTAATGCATACAACCATACCAATTTTCTTTTCAGCATTCAAACGCTAGCTGGATCTTTTATATATTTGTCAAAATATTTCTTTACCATAAACTGGAGTTTCCCCAGCTCAGGTCTGTTAGAAATCAGGAAATGGCAAAGGACATAGGGTTGTAACTTCAAGTAAGGGGGTTTTGTAAAAAGAAAACCTGGTAAACTCTTGCCACAAACTATAGTTTTAAAGCACATTATACAGCTAGAACTGACATGGTTTTACTCCTTGGCTGGAGCCTGGAGTGCAGAAACCAACAAAAAGCTGTGGCAACCTCTCATTGACAATTATAGTAAATTGCTAGTTTATTATGGATAAATATATCAGTTCCTGGTGCAGGTTGTCACAGCAGCTCACAGCTTTACAACCCAGGAACCCCCGAACACTGTCAGGGCACTGCAGCCACACTCTCTGTAAGACAAATCCTGAAGCGCTTATTAAAAATATTCTGCAATATTTTGAGGAAAATATGTGCCTGGTAAACATAAATAACACTCCAATTGCTTTATGACTATTTGAAGAAAAGCAAAAGTTGGTCTTTCGGAAAAAGATGCTTGTATATAACAAAATGGGACAATATTTGTATGGGTGCACCACCAATCTCTGTGCACAAAATCTTTTTCCCTGCAGGAATATTATAGAATAAGGAGATTAGTGTGCCTCATTTAATGAATATTTTTGGCAAGCATGGTGAACGTGATGTCAAGACAGATACAGGCACTCGAATCACACAGTTCAGTCCAAAGAGCAAACACTGGTAGGATGACATAAGAATCTCAAGTGCATGCACAGAAGCCATTGCTGAGAAGCTGGAGTAAATGCAGAGGCCATCTTACAAGTAGCAGTAGCATACACAATGTTAACTCAACTGCTTACCCACTAAGTACACCAAGAACCAGGTTAAGTACGAAAAATGAGCCAAGGATGATAAGACTAACAAAATAGATCCATGGCCACTCACATCCTATTGCATCATTTACCTGTAAAAACGCAAGGAAATAAGTTATGACTCAGTCATTGATTAAACAGCAGAGTCCTTTTTGCAGCTGCCAGATCACGTAGGTTTGACATAAAGTTTTTGGCTTATCTAGATGTTTTAAAAGTGAATGAACAATTGCTTAAATTTACTTACCCAAATTTTGTTGTACATGTGGTGCCGTAGAGGATTAATTGCAATAACATCTAAATGAGTGCATGAGAATTGTTAGTGGGTTTTATGACTTTGCCAAAATGACATGAAAAATACGTACTGATAGGTCTAAACTCTGATTTTGGTGTTTGTACATTATTTTTATGAGGGCTAAGAAAAACCTTTTGCGTTCTAGTTAGAGGAGGAAGCAATAGAGGTTTATTAAAAGATGTCATCCCAGCTGAAGTCTCACCTGTATGAGATAACCTGTGTGTTCGTGGCAACTGAATTCAGGACTCTGCCTTCATGATGAAAAAGGTGTATGCTTACCCGCTCAATACACCAAGAACAAGATTTAGTACGAAAAATGACCCAAAGATGACGAGACTGACAAAATACACCCATGGCAATTCAAATCCCATTGCATCATTCATCTGCAAGAAATAAGATGATCTTATAGAGTAGATCACTGTATTAACAGCAATGAAGAGTCAGAGAGAGGAAAATTTGATCATTCAGGTTAGATAACATTCTATGCATTCCTTCAGAACTCAAAGAAGAACAACGAGAGTGAGAAGGCACTGGCCACACTCACTTTGCATTTCTAACACATAGCCTAAAACAAAATGCTGAGTGAACCTAGCATTTGGATAAGAAATATTATGAAACATAAAAGGAGTACTGCAACAGTTCTGTTCTTTAATGCTGAGAACATGAACAAAATTTCAGAACTCCAATTAAGATGATGATCATAATCTAAACTGAAATATTAGGATTTTTAGTTCATATATATCCTATCTACATGAATGATCATTTGAGAAAATAAACAGCAATGTGAATCTCAACTGTACAAGCAGTATGATTTTTTGTAACACGGAATTCCCACAGTTTTTCCTGAAATACAGCAGTCAAATGCAGTCAGATATTTAAAATCAATTCAAAAAGAAATAAATGAGAATGAATCTGTGTGAAAAGCATGAACACATGAAAATGAAAAATCAAAAACAATTTTTAGAAATACAATGGAAACATGGAAACATTCCAGGAAAACTTCTGAACATAAATTATATCCAGATCAAGGTCGAATGAAATCTAAAAAGTTGTTGCTGGTTTGGTTTTCTTTTTTTCAAGTGAGGCTGAAGTAACTGAGCTTTCAATACATTCTTTATAGACTCACACAATGTCTTCTATAAACATCTCTTCCACTTGCTGTTCTTAGCCAGCTCATTATACCTATCAAATGATGGACTTGTGAAACATACCCGTGGACATCTAAAAAGGCCTATTCAGAAAAACAGACATTTTAAAACAGGGAAATTTGGTTTTGTGTGTAGCATTCAGGTGCAAAAAGACATTTTGGTAAGTCACAAAAATTGTTCTGACGTGAAGTTTCTTGGAAATGGCTCTTCTTGAAAAGGAATTATTCCAGCTTTTGCATTAGATTCTTCTTGAGATGTTTCATAGCCATGAAAATTCAGCAGACAATAAAATTACATATGGTACTGTAGAACAACCTAATTGCAGACCAGTTTTCTCTTCTGTGAACACCACTGTGTTTCTTGTATCCGAAAGTTTTGATCAGGCTTTGAGCTCTATTGACAGTCAAGTTTGACACCTCTCCTTAACACCTCTGTTGGAATAAACCTACTAAATGTGGGAAAAAACATTTTTCAAAATCACTTCTTTTATTTTTTCCCCTATCTTTTAATCAAATATCAATCTCAGTTTCTGTAGGGGGGGGTCGTTGGAGCGTTAGACAGAAGCCTTTGCAGGTTAAGGCCCAAAGGCACTTCTCTTCAATGGTGATCTGTAATAACACCAGTTTATACTTACTGAAGTAAACAAACCTCCTAAGTAACCAAACCAGATTACCTTACACAGCTTCTTCATGCACCTTTTAAAGGAATCTATGTATCATCTTTTAAAATGCTTTGTAAATTGAACGGAGGTACTGAAAAGTAACTTAAAATTACACTCGCTTCAAAAAAGAAAGAAAACTTGAAAATATATATTTGATTTGAATTTTTTTTTTCCTCCTCCAATAAAACTGTATTTTGGAGAAGTTAAAACAGAAATGGGTCATAGCCATTCAGCAAGACTGGGATCATTACCTTCAATTTCAAGAGATCCCAAGCTTTCCTCATTCAGTTCTGCAATATTCATATGGGAAACAGTCTTTCACAATGCTGCCATTACCCCTACTTAGTCTCCAGAACAGTGCTTTCAGCAATCCTTGGCACATCGGGGGGCTCTGTTAAGGACAGTGACTGTGGTGTTTTGGGTTTTATCATCCATACCCATCCAGCCAAAGCGAGTCCCCTGCATTTGAGGAGTCTTAGCAATGAAGCACCAAAGTTCCTGAGTAGAACATCCCAGTGCCCAGACTGAATTTCTGCCTTATCCCAGTGGATGTTGCCCTTTGCATCTTCTTTCGAGCACAGGCATCTGGCCTTATGTTTTAAGAATAATATTTACTCCATTTTTTTTAAAAGTCTATTCATAATTATTTTACTACTTTAGAATTGAGTTTGTGTCATAGACCTGACTCATACCATCCAGGCCAAGTGTTTTTCTAGCAATAACTGATCAGAGCAAACATTTTAATTAAATTTCAAATACATCTCAATGCACTTTGCATCTAACAACTATACCATTAGCAGACAGTTGTTGCAAGTCACCAGAGTTCGGACTGAAGACATGAATTCCTCTGGTATTTGTGCCAACATTTTCTGCTATGTATCATTTTGAAAAACCTGAAAGATTAATATTTGCAATTTTACTTTGAGCAGAGCTCAAAAAAAAGAGCTCTGGGAGTCACTGAAATACAACTCCATGCTCTGCTTTTGCTCATAAAGAAAACATTTTCAAGCAGCCAGGCATTCCGCTAACTCAGTAACTCAGGAGCAAAACTGAAATTCTCATGCTCTGTCACAGAGGCTCTGTTAGTACAAACAGCCATGATTTGCATTCATTTTCTAGTGTGCAACACATTAAAAAAAAATACTTTCTCATTTACGTAGTCGGACTTGAAGCCCAATGTTTTAGGCTAATCTATCTAGGACTAATGCTTTGTGAAGCAAAAATTGACAGCTGCAGCTAACCAGTACTAGAAGAAATGCTTCAGTTTGGGCAGATGCTGAACTATTTCAAATGTATTCCATAACTCAGGAACACCTGAACCTAGCAGTTCACCTTGGCACTAATCTAAGACTGAATTCCTAAATCTGCTCTACAACTTTATCATTTAATTCTAGATACAATTAAACTCTAATCAAGTAATGCATTGTAATTTCTATTCATGAAGTAATATTTTAGATTGCATTAATACCAGAGATCAAAGTATAAAAAGAAGCCCTTTCCTTTTGGAAAAGTTTGCTGTTCATTTCATGTATGTCAAATGACATTTTCCATAACTTCCAATTAAAGAAAGATTAAAGGAATTGATTTGCCTTCAGATTAAAAATGGAGACAGAGCTTGGTTAATATATGAGAACTGGAAAATCTCCATCCTCAAAACCAAGATATATTCATTTGAAGGGATTAATGCTGACTTCTCACCCAAAGTTCAGAAAAAGGAGCTTAAGTCACAAATTCCAGATGCACTGAAGCAACATCAGGAATTCAAGGAGATTTCACATCTGAAATCCTCAGCAAAATATCTTGCAAGAATCCCCTGCCCTGTGGCTCAGGGATGCACTGTACCAAAGGAGGTGTCATATTTAATGGCTCTCAGTGGACTTGTTCTGTCTTTTTGAGGCCATGAGGCTTTTAACCTTCATAACACCTATGGCAAGGACACCACCAAGCACCATCCTTCTTGCCCTTTGTCTTTTTAAAGACCTAGTCTTACTTTCTGAATGTCAGTTCTCAGCTGTCTGTCCATCACATCAACCAGAGGGCAGATGAGAAAATGGACAATATGAAGGACAAAGTATTTTTCAAATCCCTTGGTTGTGTTTCACCATAACAGCAGATGTGTCCTACACATTATTAACTGGCTCGTTATGTTTACACATATGAGCTTGCAGTCTTGAAGAATTATCTCGAGCTGATTGGACAAACTTGGTACGGTCTGAAACTGCCTCAAGTGGCATTTGGATGAATTATCTCGTGAGCTGTGCTGTAGCTGGAGTCAACTATCATTACAACACGGCATAAATAATCAGAGACCAAGACTGAAATGAAACAGGGAAAAAGTCAAGTTTACTGCAGATGTAACCCTTAGTATTACACAGCAGCAGATGGCAAACTTCAATCTAAAATATCAATTAGAAATCATTAAAATCTCATTTATCCCTATCTGTGGTAATTGTGAGTAAAATCCTCATATGCAATTGCAAGCAAATCAAGGTCTTACTTTTCTGTACACCTGGTATTCATTTATTGAAAATTGTTGCAAACTCAATTTGCAATTAATATAAGCTCTGCCTGGGGTTAATGATAAAACAAAACCTCTAATTCTGCATTTGTACCATTACAGATACAATGTGCTAATGCACGAACCCATTTTGATTTTCCACAGTGTTTCAAACCCTCTTAAGTTTAACTTCCTTAGCTTCCTTAGGTTTTAATTTTACCTTCCTCTTTTCATAACATTGCAACAGATACACAATTGGTGGGTTTTCTTAGTGCTACCTATAATCTGCCTCATCATCTTAAAAATTGTTCAGACTGACAAACTCAGTCTCTTGACAGGTGTAAAAATCCTTCAGACATCAGTATTTTGTGAAGTGGGACTAATCTTGCATTCTTGGAAGCATGCAAGGGAGTTTCACAACTCCTCAGATCAACCTATTTATTCCACTCAGTGCAGAGCACACCAGAGAGCTTTTCAAAGCCGCCTGGCTTCAAAGGTTTTGTCCTGAGATATTCTTGGCTGAAGTGGAGTTAACTTAAAACTGACTTAAAACAGGCTGTGCTTGAAGCACAGCAGCCTCTAGGTTGGTTCATAAGAGCATGGAATTTTATATTCAGTGTTCTGCAGTCAAAGCCCAGATTTCTCTGACATTCTCCTTGTTGGACAGACTCAGCTTTGCTGTGCTTCTGACACAAAATATGGAGATGTGCTGCTGGGGTGTACCCCAAGACCACTCTTTGTTAAGAATTTCAGCTCAGCAACAACTGGAAAAACGAGAATTCCACGGCTCAGGCATCAAGGAAGGCCTAAAGAGAAAGAGATACCATCGAGAAGTGTAAAATTGTCACAGTGCCTACAGAGCCTCATAATCGCTTAATGGCCTCTTAAATTTCGTCTCTGTCTTCTGTGTGTAAGCTGCACTGTACAACTGCACACAGGACACATATAAGTGATCCTCTCAAGTTAAACCTCAGCCTGGAAGACACTGCTTCAGCTTAACGAATTTGCTTTGATCAATCTGAACAGACCTCATTTTCTTCCTTTGGGTGGTTTTATCCATACTCAGCAAATGAGGTATAAAATTCTGGTACTCCCATAAAGCATTTACTCCTCAAAACATGATTGTTTATAAATTTTTACTATGATTGTTTAGAAATTAGTTTAGATCCAGGTCTTTCTTTTCCATTCAGACACTGTATTGTGTCTAATACTCTTAGCTAATTCCTGTTAGGGGCATTCCATTAATCAGCTTACTGTCTTTAACTGGGAGGAGGGGCTGGGCAGAAATCAAGTCATGGTTCCAAGAAAAACCAAGATGTCAAACGTGATTGCTAAGAAATTGTTTTATCTTTCTCAGCTATCTATCCCTGCTTGAATCTGCAGAGCAGATGGACAGAACCATAACAAAATGAAGAGTGCTACCTCTGCAAAACAGTAACTCAGAGAAAGTTTGCTATTGAGCACTACCAGGTTAAACAAAATCTATATACCTATATAATCTGTATCTAGATACAACAAAATCCAAGGACTCCTCTTATGAATAGCAGCATGATAATTTCAGATTAACAACTTGTTATTGCTTGTATCTATTTACCTATATTGCCCGAACTAATTCCACAAAATAAATTCATAAAACCTATGCATAGATTTTGTTTGTTAAATCTAAGAGCTCAAAAAACTACTAAAATTGAGTAACTAATGTGATGAACAATGTGTTTATTTTTTAAATGGTTAGCTACTATATATGGAAATGAAAAGGAATAGCATCCACACAGCTGGTGTGTACTAAACACCTTTTTGCTTTCGAATCTCTTACACCACCTATATATGTACCATATATTATGCAAAAATTGGATGTATTTAATATTCCCCACATACTGGATACAAAAAACCACAAGTACAATGAATTTACTATTCAGATAGATGATGTAAAATTGTTACCTTAGTTTACGTAGCAACAACAGGCAAAGCCCCAGTACTCAGGAAGATCTAAATTTATCTACTAAATTATTATCCTGGGACAGACTGGGAACTAGGATTGTTATAAAATAATTGTTTGCTTCTTGGGGCAAAGGTTTTGGAAGAAACTCTAGCTGCTGGACTAGTGGAGTTCTTAGCACTACTCCAAGTTTAGCCGCTATTCCCAATCCAGTTTCTACACAGTTTTACTTAAAATATTTCTGGGGAGAAATAGTAAGTTCTTCTCAGTATTTGCAACAATCTGTGACAAGAAATTAGTTCCACGCTTTGACTGCAGTACAGGTCAGCAGTCAGCTGAGGCTGAGATACCAGATATCTTGTCAAAGTCAATCTAGCTCACCTCGTGGGAAAGATATTTCCCTGCGAGTTAGTTTAAAATCCTCCTCAGGTGGGGTCTTTGTGTTAAGGTAATCAGAAAAAAAATTATACTATACCATATATTACGAAATTGTATCTCTCTCTATACATATCACATCCTTTTTGATCCCAATTCAAACTTTTCATCTGTATATTCCTTGGATTGGTAGCTCTGTTTGCTTGTCTGAATTTGATCATTCCCCTTTTTCTCTTTCTGAAATTAAGTCCTGTCTCTTTGCAATCCAAAACTGGATGATTCAGAGCTTTTAATAACTAGAGAATATAAAAAGATAATTAGTCCAAATCATTACCTAAAAGGCAGGGGAGTTTAACCTCGATTTTAACATTAAACTGGATTCAAGTAGTTAACACTCAAATGGAAAACATTCTGCCTGCAATCCCTGGCTCTTTAGGGAGATTTATGCAGTATATTAATGCTGTCATCCACAATTTCTATCACTCTTTCTCCAGCTGTACATCATGTGTTAACTTTCTGCCTGTGTAGTCACGGAAGGCTGGGAGCTCTGTGCATGCAGCACATCGATGCCTTTGGGGATGAGCTGACTTCTTTCACTCAAGAGCCTCCCTCAGATGACCTGTGAGTGGTGCTGAGCAATGCCAGCAGAACAGCATTAAGCTTTCCTTAGGTACATGAGAGGAAAAGGCAGAAATAAGTATTTTCTAAGATTTTTCAGGCATGTTTCCTCACAGTTGTTAACGCTGCTAAATATTTGCAACTGATTTACAAATGGAAAAAAGCTGTGAAGTGTTCCTTGACTTCTCTCAGACAATAAGCTGAAATTCATCGCTGACAAGTATTGTTTGGATGCAGGAACATGCCTTCCCTTTCTGCAGGTGGAATAGGACTAACATGGCTTAAATCACCCTAAGCAGTTGATTCCCACTAGCTTATTAAATCGTTCAATCCAAAGTTCTAGACTCATTTGCTTATTTGACTCTTGGTCACATTTTTGGAAAGGCATTTGTAGGAGACTGCTTGTCAGCACTCTGATGACAGTTTTGATAATGCTTCAAACACATTTTGAAGTTTTTTGTTTATAGCCTAATAATCCATTTTGTGCAGGAGCCAAGGGGTTTTCTTGTGTGACACGTATTTGTAAAACATTTGTTTGTGTTTAGGAAATATCTTTGGCTCCACATCAGCTAATTTCAAGCACACTGTATCTGAGTCTGTCCTTAAAGATCCTTGAATAGGAGAATTCTGAAAAGTGTCAGGAGTAGAAATTGAGCTCCTAACCTGATCTGATTGGCATTAACGCACTGGCTGTGCAGATGCTTATGCAAAAGTGAGTGTAGACATACACAAGAGTGCAGTGCAGCCTTAACAGTCTGTGTTACAGAAATTATGGATTTTTTTCAGATGTTGTAAGATACTCCAACGAAAATCTTGGGGTATAGATATAAAGCTCAATTTCTGAAACAGGAGACAGGTTCCTAAGTGCACCCTTTTTAGTTATAAAAGCAGAGGAACAATGAATAAAGTATTTCTTTGATGATAATATACGTTATTAGAAAAAAGTAGTAACAGTTTTTAAAAGTTGACATATCAGTAAAGGGTATATTTAAAAAAAACCTGACATCCCTTTCCTTAAACCTAATATGAGTTTTAGGTATATTTTAGATTGCTTAGACTTTCTGAGTAATGAACTGAGTATTTTAAACAAGAATCCTTTAGAGAATATCTTGTTAACATATCAGTAGGTGTGTTAATAGGCAAAACCATGTAAGACATCAGTGTATCATTACTCAGCAATTTTAGCTCGAGTGCTTCAATCTCAGAAATCTCCAGATCAATCTGAGCAGTGCTAGACAGGTGTTAGAGAATAGGGAAGCTTTAAAATTGGAGTTATTAATGCAGCATCTGTCCATAAAACTGACCTTGTAAAATCCAGTAGCCACTAATACATTTCTCCCATCTTTGAAGCAACTGTGCTGGCAACCCATCCCATTAAGAACTTTGTTTCTCAGAGGCCCTGACCATCTCTCATTCAAGCCACAGTTGGATTATTCAAGTGTAGTAACTCAAGATAAGTTCACTATGGTGAAAACAAGAAGAATTAAATGTGATAATTTTGGTGCTCATGGGAAAATTGGGGGTTTTGCAGGCAAGTATCACTGCTCATTATCTGTTCCCATGTATCAAGTGAAGCAGCTAAAAATAAAAAGCAATTTACAAAATACGTGCTTGCCATTAATAGATTATACATCGAGATGTTTCAAAGACATGGGAAAAATCTGGAGCCAGATATGCAAATGCAGAGTCAAGTTCTGCAATTCCTGAGAGCTTGCTAGCATAAATTGGAAATGAGGCAGAGAGTACTATGCTCTCAGCTTTAGAATGTGATCCAGAGCGTTAAAAACTTGGGCACACAGAGGCTGCCACTTGGCTGATAACAAGGACTGCACCAGGATCCAAAACTAAAAGTCTGAGCCTCCACTTAGGGCTCTAGAGCAAACAGAAAGGACCATGACTGGGAATAAACACAGTCCCAATATAAATGGAAAACATACAGATGTGCAGCCACAAACATAAATTTGGGAGCACACGCTGCATTGGCTGCTGAAAACAAGCAGGACACCCCTTAACCTCTAAATTCGAACCTTTGGCACTAAGGAGTCATTTTTTTTGTGGATAAACCACATCATGCCTGCTATCCAGTGAGTTATGAGTAAGTTAGAGCAAAGAGGCCCGAGGAAGACACTGAAACACAGTAGGGCATATGGGATTGGGATGCAAACTGGTGAGCAGCAGGATGCCCACGTGAGTCACCACGATCTGAAGGGTGCCCAGCAGCAGCAGAATCAAGGCCTCAACTTACAATAGATATGCATAAGAGAAAAATCATTATTGGTGCTTGGAGAATTTTTAAAGCAAGCTTACTGTCATTAGCCAGGTGATAAGGAGCTGTGCCAGTGAGTGCTGTTGGAAGCTGCCATTTTCAGCTGTCATCCTTGCTGACAGAATGCCACTTAACACGATGCAAAATATTGCACAGATTTCACCCACTCACATTACACCTGCTAGCAAGAGAAGCCTACATAAACTTATTTCACTGCTCACGCAGTGACCGAATGAAAAACGAGAATTTTGTGCAGCCTCTAATACTTGTGGGTTTGGTTTTATTTGTTTTGTATAAAACTCATTCAGTCTGTGTATTATTAACTGAGTTCTAAGTAAAAAGCAACCCACAAACCCCCAAGCACATCGAGCTAAAATGGCTTCCTCAGATTCCTTGAACGTTCTTTTATTACAATTTGGTATCCCCCCCAATGTTTTTACAATTTTCAAACGAAATGAAATATTTTCCAATTTTATCTAAATCTACCTCAGCTCGATCCAGTGTTAAAATTAAAACATATAAATTGTCATTCCTCTTGTCCTCAGCAAGTAATTTCAGCTTGACAATGGGCAACTTTTTGGTCTACAGATAAAAAGAAACCGAATCTATAATTTAATTGTATAAGCTTCAGTCAAGATAGATTCCAAAGCCACTTGAATATCTGATTTTGATTATATTTCACTAGGTCAATAAATATTTGCCTCACTGTCTAATAATTCCAGTATCATTTGTGATACAATAAAAAATGACACCTGTGTACCTGTAAATACAGTCTACATTGGAAACTCCTTATAGAGAAATTAGTAAAAACAACTCATGTAGCTTTCAATTGTTTATAATTTTCTTATACTTTTCATTTTGCCTGATAATGAAAATATTCAACATCCTATTTTAATGATTTTATTTTTTCTGCTGTCAGTGGAGACTCTGCAAAGGTTTCTAAAGGGCAGCAGATTAATTGGGTCATCAAATCCCAGGGGAAAAAATGTTTAATTCTGAGCCACTCAACTTAAATTGTTTCTATATCTTTTGTTACAACTGTATTCTAAACATAGCAACTCTCCATAGCTTTTATATTCGCTTTCTTTGACAAAAGCTGGAGGAATCATCAGCTCCTGAAATGTGGGTATACTTTTACCCCAAAAGATATTAAAAGTGTATTTTTTTCTAGATAAGCAAGGCACACCTTCCCTTTCAGGAAGAATTAAAATAATTGCCATCACCATGAACACAAACCATAAATGACATACTAATTCTACATTTACACAGTCTCCTAGAAAATTAGGGAGAGTTGGAGTGCAAATCCCGAGGAACTGTCAAGCCTTTACAATGGGAAACCATGCAATAGCCTGTATGTAGCCATACATAATTGTTACTCATTAGTGTTGAAGGTTTGTATGTTTCTAGCCAGTTTTGGAACTGACAGCAGACAGTGGAAGCAGATATTCATAGTTCCCCTTTTTTTCAGTCTTTCAATCCTAAAAGAATGCCATTTTACCATCTTAATTATCTTTAACAGTGATGTTCTCTTAAAAACATCTCCATAGTCTGTACTTCAGTACCACAGATTTTATCTGAGAGTACACTCTGGTGTTATATATTTTTGCAACAGCTTATTTCACCTTGATTTGATACAAATGACCACATAAAATGGTGTGGTCATTTACTGGGTAGTACTACATCCTTAAATGCATCCAGTACTCCCCAACAGATGCACTATCAGTAAATTGTCCCACTTGGCGAGACAAACTCGAACAAACTCACAACGTGAGCTGTGGTCAGCAACAAAACCTAAAGTTCCACTAAGGTACTCCTTGAGATAACTCATCCTTTTTTAACAGCTTACCAACAGTGATCCTTACTAGTAATCACTTTTCTTCTTCCACACAGGTTTTCCAACATTTGAACTGTAAGAAATGTGGTTTTAATAAGGTCCTAATAGCTGCAAAGACTTACTGCTGAATGTTCAGAATATTCTCACTGATGTTCAGCACCTATGGGAGGTTCTGTCACAGACTTCTTGAATGGCCCCAAACAAATCACTCACATCAGATATTGAGATATCCCAAGATTCACAAAACAATGTCATGTTCCTTAGAGTGAAATGGGGTTAAGCAGAGAAATGTCTATGCGTGGTTTTAGGTGACTATTTCCTTTAAAAATCTGTGTGTCCATTTTCCTGCATTCTTTCATTTTCCCATTCTTCAGCTGACTGTTGATGTTGCAAGACTCTGGAAGTACCATACCTTGCACCAAAGGATTTAAAGGTGAGGATTTACACAGTTAGGTTTTTGAATGCCTTTTGCTGCTTCCATGGAGATGATGTCAGGGCCACAGCTCCTGTAATTTGTAGTTTCTGGATGGTTAACGTGATCTTCACTCCCCATGGCAAGCAATGTCAGTTGAGAGCTTGCTTTGTTCTAATTTATGCTAGCATTGTGAAAAATTCTGCACAAATACTGCAAAAAGAGAGCTCTTAAGCTTAATCAGTGAAGACATACTTAATACCTGCAGGCTCCAATAAAAAAATGCTAGTCCAAAGGACAAAAATGTAGATTTACATTTATCCAAATGGAATAGGCAAAACAACCCTCAAATAAGCAATGAATAAATTTGTTTCTAAAATGTCCTTTTAGCCTGAGGAATCCAGTAACAGGCTGTGACTGAAACAAGTACACAGCTGAGCTTGTCTCCTGCAAAACTCACGAAGATTTCTCGTAGATGCTATTGTGAAACAGCTCAATCCCCACTTGAACAGAGAAGCTTGTTTAGAAGCAAACAAAGCTCGGTGATTTCTGAACTTACCCAGTACAACACATCAGTCCATCCTTCCATGGTTATACACTGGAACACAGTCAGCATTGCAAATGCAAAGTTATCAAAGTTGGTTATGCCTCCGTTTGGTCCAACCCATCCACCCTTACATTCAGTGCCATTCATGACACACTGACGGCCATTCCCTGAGAATGCACAAGGTGCTGGATCTTCTTCGACGAGTATATCTGGAAAATGAGAAAAAAACCAGAACTCTGAGCTCTCAGATTTGCATGAATTAACCTTTCGTGTGAAGAAATATCAATGCTGTTGTGAGATAAATCCAGATTTCAAGGTGAGAAAGGCAACACATGAGAGCTTCAGAGCTTTCAGTTTCTCTCAGATCTGGGCCTTACAACCTCAAAATAGGTTAATCAAAATAACATATACAAGGCCCTGAGTAATTAAGCAGCAGACAGAAGAATAATGTAATAACACATAATTTCTTAGAGGCTCCTCACACTGATTTTTTTCTTTCCTCTTCACTGCTGCTACTTCAATTCATGGCACTTCACACCAACACATGGACCACTAAGGGAAATGGATCTAAATCCTATACAGAATTATCTTCATTAGTTAGCTAGTAGAAAAGCACCTTTAGCCACCAGGTTTCAGTCCTTCAAAGTTCTCCCACAATACACACTTCCATTTCATTATTTCACTTGGATGGAAGAACACTGTTTTCCTTCTTGACTCATTTCAGAAGTGCACTCCTTACCACACTGCCACAACCTGGATTTGTCCCTTGTAGGTAGTCACCCTTATTTTCTTCACTACTGATATTTCAAGTACACATACCAGAAATGAAAACCTATTCAGAGCGTGGCCTAGTCTCTAACTAGTTTGAGTTTTTGTCACTTTGGTATGGATTTTTTTTTTCCATGTAATGCACTGTACCTAAAATTATGAACCAGTGTAAGCTGGGCTTACAATAGTTTTAATGCTTTGGCCCCTAGTTCTATTTCAAGCTGAAATCCCACAGATTTGAAAGGAAACATCATCAAACCCTTATTTTAATCAACAGTTTAATGACTTACCTGAATCAATAAGAAAACAAGATTTGTGCATTTTTCCAATAAAAAGTTCCAATCCTATAATAGCATAGATTATGATTACAAACAATACCAAAAGGGCAATATGGAGGAGGGGGACCATGGCTTTTATAATGGAGTTCAGGACAACTTGTAAACCTAAAAAAAAAAAAAAAAAAGTTACAAGATATGAACTGTATTTCTATGTCTTGCTCTATCAGATTTTATATAATTACACATTATTAGAACTTAATGATACAGACATGCAGAGATAACCAGAATCCTCAGGTTTTTATAGAGCATCTACTGCCCAGAACAACAAAATGTTCCTGTAATATAAAAATCTTCGTAAGAACCTACAACTTCCTGTGTAATTAGTTCCTCTGTTAATAAGGGTTATATCATAGAAATCAGTGCTTGAAATGTGTCACAAGAATCTGTGGGTGCTTTTATACACAAAGGGCACGTAGTCAGTGTGTGCCTGTAGGTCATTTTATGTGACCTTTAAGAAGCTCTACGCTAAAACAAAAACTTTGTGGCAAGTTCTGAGAAAATGTACACTCAGCCAATTGCAGAACTCTCTTCATGTTCTGGGGAGTAAAATAGAGTTAACTGGGAAAAGAAACATTTACTCTTAACACAATTACTCTTTCTTCATTTATCCCTTTCAAAACTGCTCTATTTTCTTTTCCAATTAAATACTTATCCAACTTTTGGCTTTACCAAAATGAGTGATACCCAGACTAATGAAGCTGCCACATACCAACGAGAATAAAATATGCCTTTTTTTTTAAACTTGATATTTAAGTTCCCCTCTGACCTCTCTGACATTTCATAGGACTGTTCCTGTCCTCACTGAATCCCTTTTGACAAAAATCAATCATTTCCATGTAACAGCCCATGATATAATAAGCACAGAATCAGCTTTCTTCCTTTGACTGCCTTGGGAAGAGCTGAACTGTAAGCTGTGAACCTCGTACAGCCCAACTAGCTCCAATAATTAATAAAGCATTAAAAGAAAAGAGGAAATATCAGAAAATTCAATTGCTTTCCTTAAACAATATTGTTCTACTTTTTAAGTTTCCTAATTTATCTGTTAGCTCTGCTGAGATAAACAGAAGGCATTCATGTGCATTGGAGGGGGCAGGAAACACGAAATGTGTAATGTGCTCTGGCATACACTTACCAACATGTAAACTATTTTAGGACTACCTACACTTTCAGATGCAGGCTTTTAGAACGAAAAGAAAAAAAATCTGAATTTTATTTTCTGATGTATTTGCATTTTAACATGTAATTTACTTTTATATAAAAGCTTCTAAAAAGGAAGCATATTCCCCTGCCTGCTTATTGAACTGCGTAAGAAGATCATACACTGACTGAATTCACAATCCCTTGTTCAACTTGAAATAGGGTATCACTCAACTTGAAATTCACTTTAGGTAAATAGCCAGATCACAAAAACTCAGCTTTATCCCATCTCATTTCTGTAGTGCCTGGAAGAATAAAGTTAAATAATCAGAGCAGTTACATTCCTCATTGCAATGGAAGTAAAGAGAGCAGAGCTTACTGGGCACTCCTGATACAAGCCGGAGAGGTCGCAATACACGAAAGGCTCTTAGGGCTTTGACATCAAAGCCACCAGGTTTGCCACCCGAGTGGCTGCCACCGTCTGTTTCTTTGGTTAATTGTTCCAATATTACACTAAATAATCTAGAAAATGAGATGAAAGGTAAGGTCATCGCTATCCATTTACCATGCAGTCAAAGGTATTACTTTGGAAATTAGCTGAACTGCAGATCATTCTGAAAACCTGTTCAGATGTCAGACTGAGAGGTATATTTACACATTTAATCATGACAGAAAGAGCTATGAATGCAAGACTTTATAATCCCTCTAGAGAATGAGGATCACACAGTATCCAGTAATTTAGCATTCAGCTTATATACACAGTTTGCTATTTTTAAACAAATGAAGCTACTTTGCCACTTTTGTTCAAACATTTTAGCTTTAACATTTAGAGAATTAATCTTCCCTTTAGAAGAAGGAATAGATAATAACTAAAACCACCTGGTTCAATTCTGGTGGAATATACGAACTCTAAGTGGCATAGCAGTACAATGTCCTATACACAGTCAGCAGAAACTGAATATTTTAAAAACAATTAGAGCTCACCATTTAATAACACAAAAAAGATTTGTTTCTTACACATAATACCTCTGAGGAAAAATATATTCCCAGATGGCTCATTTATTATATTGTACTTTTTCCCTGCAGAAATCAATTAGTCATTCATTAGAACAGTTTGCAAGACAAGACTTTTATTTTGCTTTCTCACTCTCAGCAGCAATTTAAAGTGAGGCATGCTCTTGAAATACAAATTAATCTTAGGTTTATTTTAGTTTGGAGCTCCATTTCAGACGCATGGTTTTCTGGACTGTCACTAGACCACACAAACTGTGTTATCCTCATCACAGGGTCTGTAGTTCAATAGTTGCAGAGCTACACTTCTCCTAAAAGGATTATCAAGTTAATAGAGTTTTGCAATCATGAGAAATGTTTCACACTTGTGAAGGATGCCAGAAATGTGCAGTGTTTTAGTTTGGTCATGAAAATTTTTCACAACTCTGGATAAGAACTCTGTCACACTGGATAGTTGCTAGAAATCATATATTATTTAATAGGTTGCCTAAACTAGATTACTGAAGGCTTTACCCTCCTCCAGTAAGCGAGTGACCCATATCAGTCAATACCCATCCCTAGACTGCTCTGTTCTGCTCCAGAGAAAAACCCAGCCACAAAGACTCTACAGAGGCTACAAGGAGCAGCAGCAGCCCACATACTGTCGTACCAAATCCAGACATTGAATATCAGGTCCTGATCCAGCCCTAGAATTTAACAGAAGCATAACTGTAGGAAAATGAACCACCTCAATGATTTCAAGAGTGACTATTTATGCTCTAAAGACAGACATTATTAAAAAGGCTTCTAAATCAAGTCCTGGATTCAGAGAACCTTTCAGCCTGTCAGTTCATACAACACTCAGAAAATTAAAGGGCAGAGGAAGGTGCTATGAAAGCTTTCTCTAGAGGGACCTTATTCTTTCACAGAAATCAATGGAAATTACTTGAGAGACTATCCAGGTAAGCAGACTACTCAAAGTAATTCGTACTCTGATGGGTTACAAAAAGAAGTGACAAAGAGTAGAAAGCATCACATTCACAGCTCTGTCTACAGCTCTGTCATTTTATGTTGTCCAGCTGAAACCAGGACATATGTCATTCCTAAAAAGCCATTAAAGTATAAAACTATTGATCTTCTTTATTGAAATTTACATTCATATTCCTCTACAGTTTACCAAAGTTTAAAGGTTTAATTAAGATTTGATTTTAAAAACATCTCCATATGTGTTTCCCTTTTGCTTGTAGAGATTTCTTTAGGTATAATTAAGATTAATGCATTGGGACTGCTACAGTTTCTGCTGAGAAAGCACATGAAGCAAACTTCAATACATTCAATATAGGACATCATGGCAGCTCTTTCAAAGCTATTAGAATACCTAATGAAATTTCACATTGAAGCCAGTCAAACAGAATCAGGTCCAGAACTGATTTCATATCCATCTTGGGTTATATACGAAAATCAATTTTTCACTGGGCTTTTACGTATTAATTAAATAAATGGGACTCATGCTTCCTTAATCATGTAGGCTGTGTTCTTACTGAAAGAACAAAAACATTGCTCAGTTTTGTCAGTGTGACACGTTATGAAAGGTCCACCTTTTCTTAAAGGAAGGCTGATGACAACCTGTAAAATAGTTTATATTCCAAACTTTGGGTTTCAATTATGACTTAATCTTAGTGTGATATTTTAGGCATTTATAAGATATAGTCCTTTTTTATTCATAATTTCAACAAATCTGGTGTGAGCATTTGACCTAACTACATTTAGCCTCCAATAATGAGTGTTTTAGGAATTAGTGGAAAATTTTTTAGTTATCATGTATTTAGGACACAGCCAAAGATAGAGGTCATGTTAATTAGACTGCTCCAGGGTTACTGTAACTCTGTGGTCACTTGACAAGAGGGAAGAGGTCTATTCAAGTGACTGCTTGGCAAGGGAACAGAGCTCGTGTGTGACAGTCTCCAACCTGCCCACCAAGCTTCCCCTTCAGGCACAGAGGCCAATCTGTTGAGAATGACCTGGCCTGATGAAGGATCTATTTATACACAGATTTTAGTCCTGGACCAAAACTGCCTGCGTGCCAAGGGACTGGCCCAAATACAACCTTCTCAGTAACATTTAGAATCTCATATTCAAATAGTTACAAATCAGGCATTCTTATATTCATAGTACTTCCACAAATTCAACAATGCTTTACCACAAATTCCTTTACTTAGCATCTCTTTCTTTCCCTTAAGGCAGTGACAGCTCAAAAGCAGCACGCACTCTAAACTCTGGGCCTTTTCAATTACAGGCAACCCTTGATACGGTTTGAGTTTAAAAATGAAAATAGAATTGCACACTGCAAGCCAAGGCCGCGTTTGCTACAACATACAAAGTTATACATAGATAATGTTCTCCATGCTCTAGATAATACATACTTTTAGCAGACAAAATTTACAGTACTGGTTAAACAGTTTTTAAATATAATCTCCACAATATTTAGGAAATTGGTGAATATATACCTCAAGATTAATTCCCTAGACAGCTGAAGGTAGGATCTAATGAAGTAGCACCACCATTGACATGGAGTTGCTGACAAAAAAATTATCATAAGTAGGTGCGTAACATAAGTGCGAGATGTTGCACTCTTCTGAACCTGCAGAAGGCCCAAGCAGTCCCTTCCCTGGGGCAAAGAACAAACTCTCCAAGGTTTCCTGGTATAGCAAGGTGCACAGGGTAAAGGAAAAAAGGCATTTTTAGCACACATTCTACCCCAGGCAAGTCAAAATCACATCTGTATCTGGGGCCTGATGTGCAGCACCCATTTTTACTAAGATTTTGGGAATATCAAGGAATCACTCAGTTAATTCTGTCTCCCCAGCCACTCTTCTCCACTTTGAAACATGTGGGTCCTCCCAGAGGTCTTTGTGAAACAGATGAGCTCCACATAACTGCAGTGAAAGGTTAAACAAATAAATGAAGTAACAATGCACGGCCATTAACAGATCAACATACGGAACAACACCAGGAGTTTACCTTGAAAAAATCAGATGGAAAAGTTTCTGAAGGACAGTTCTGGAAATCTCCATCAGGACTCAGAATTCCCTGGGAACTTCTACTATAAATGCAATGCAGTCTATAGCCACAGAGAGCACTGAAACTTTTAGGACGTTTTAAAATTTTTTCACTCAGTTCATTCTTTTACTCCAAAGAAACAGAAATCCAGCATAGGCTGTTACTCACAGGCAAACAGACTTATACCTACCCCACTGTAAAGAAAAATTTTAATATTTCTATAATGAAAGATAATTTACTTACCCTACTATTACTATTACAAAATCCAATAAATTCCATCCGTTTCTAACATACGCATTGGGGTGAAATAATAATCCATATGCTATAATCTTCAAAAATGTTTCAACTGTAAAAATTATCAGGAAGGCATATTCTACTTTTTCCTGTAGAAGACAAAAAAAAAAGTACAGTGAAAGACATGGAATGCAACTATTCTTTTTTACTATTTACAATTCGCAACAAGTGGGTACTGATCAGGACTAAGGAAATGCCTTCACAGTAGTTTATTTCACAGGTTTTAATAGCATAACACTTAATGATAACTGTGCTGACAAGGTTATAATTATATAATTGCATGAGATTTTCTTGTTTTTGCATTCTGTGAGAGGAAAAAAAAGCTGTTTCTACAAACATGGAAACATACCGTACCTCTGCTTAAGCAAACAGTCCCATCCAGGTGAATAGGACACTCTGCTTTCATTATAACCCAAAAGTGCTGCAGAACAGAGCCCTGGAAATATCCTTGGAAGGTACTTTCACTACTCAAAAAGTTAGATTTGTTTAATATTTAATTTTACACTCTCTTGCAACGTTTTCATCTTGATATGGAAGCTTACATTGACTGATTCTCCCTTCCACATCACCAGAATTTTTTTAAAATACTCTATTATGTTTGAAGAAATTTTAAGGTACTGTACCACCACCTCATATCATTGAAGCTCCAACATCAGATTGGTTTCAATCCTTTTTTTAAAAGTTATTAGTTTCTGCATTTTTACCAAAATTCTTATTTCAGAGTTATACACTGAATCTCTTTTCTTAGCTAACTAGATACTTTTGAAAGAAACCTCCAAAAATATTATTAGCATACTTGACTTGGTAAATTGTAGAAGCCACCACTATCAAAACAGAGCAGTTAAACATCTCAGTTCTTTTTACCTTCAGACGTGATCATTTCATCATTTTGCATAACACTTTGTTTAGTTATCTGTTGCTACTCATATTACAGCCAAGAATAAAAGGCAAAAAGAGTATGATTCATTTTTAAACTTGTTCAGGAACACATGATGTTGCTGATTTATCATATACAAGGTTAATTACATGACTGTAACTGCTCAGTCAGGATTACACCCTTCTACTGTCCTTACTCAAATAGAACACCAACGTCACACACAAAAATACATTATTCTTGTTTGTTACACAAAAATACATTATCCTTGTTTTTTACACACAAAAATACGCGTTCCTTATTTGTCACACAGCTTGGCACTTTCATACACAACCAAAGGAAAAACCAAACCTTAATCATTTGCAACTTAAACAAAGTTCTTGATATTCTTATGTGTAAATCTTTAATTTGGGCAGCTGGATTTCCATTCCTGCCAAAAAGGCCATTTAGGATGGTTATGTACAGGATGTGATATATCCATTTATAAATCTGACACTGGTGAGTTACTAAAGGCACAGACTCACCAATAAACTCCTCCCCAGGTCTTTACCTGCCACAAGCAGCACCCTGGGATCACTGTGGCAGGTAAGGCTCTCTCACTGCAAAGCAAGGATTCCTGGATCTCATCTCCTGCTCAGCTCAGTCCTATGCCCCTGCCTTTCCCCCTCATTTGAGTACACTTCATAAACACTGTAGAGCTCCATCCAAGACTCCTCAGCTACTTTACATTTTGGGTGAGATCTTCCAGCCCAGTGAAACCAATAGATATCCTCCTTCTCCTCAGACTTCCTAATACTTCTTTTAAAATTGTCCCTTCCATTTACCCATCAATTTATCACCAATCAATGAGGACAACTGCTGGATAACAAGAGTGAAGAAGAAATATGAACGGCTTGTGCACTAAAATCCGTCAGATCTCTTTGGCTAGAGAGCACCACAGAGATTACAATAATATGAGTTATCAGCATTCCTGAGACACACACTCAGAAATGCTTAAATACAGGAAATCCTACCACATACACATTCCACAATAACAGCTATTTCTGTATCCCTGCATACAAATAAATTTGCAGCTTGGTTATAGAAAGATAAATAATGTAGGAAAACATAAGGAAGACAAAAATACCATGGTTGTCATTTGCCACGGGCAAAATATATACCAAAATCATAGTAGTAAAAGGGAGACAAAATGTATATGTTTCACAAATGTGAAATATCAATAGGTTCTTTACTTAAAAGTAACACAGGATCCAGGACTGGATGGGACCTTCTGAGCCAAAATGACCTCCTGGGTCCCTATGCCCAGTGTCCTGTTTTATAGGCAACCATGTAATTTAACTCCATCCATTAAAGTATCAGTTCCGTCCTGGTAAAGACCATCTTTGCTCTTCACTGCTTCCCTTCAAAAAATATTCCAATGCTCTTCTGATCTCTGGGCTAAACCCCAGCCCCAGTGCCAAAGTTAGCTTTGTTAATGGTCACACGGCCCTGCAGCTCATGGGACAGTTCAAATCTGAACAACTCTGCCCTATCATTTACCATCCATCTTTGAAAAATAATATTGGCCTCATTCCTGCTTATTTCATTTTTTTTATGGAAGCAGGAGTGTTTCTTATTTCCTAAACAGTATTGCAAACGTTCCATTAGAGCCATGTGGAATGTAGGACAATCTCATTTTTAAACCCACTGCTGGACTTCGCAGATGGACCATAAGAAACCTTGACAACTGCACCAACAGAAGCCACGTGAACGTCAGCAAGCAAAAATGAGAAGTGCTGCACTACTTGGGTTAAATAATCACAGGCCAATATGGGCTGAGAAAGGACCTAAAGTCACAGTGGGCACTAAGTTAAATATGTGCTCAAGGTAAATTGGACAAACTCTGTATCTTCACTGTTTCATTTTTCCTCCCTTCCTGCTTTCCTCCCTTTCGTGCTCTCACACACTCTATTTATTTATTTATTTATAAATCACAACTCGTGTCTCCCAGGGAGGCCACATGAATGACTTGGCCCCATAGTTAACAACATTCCGAGTACAGGCTGTGCTTTCTCTACAGACTGTTTGGCTCTTTAATAAGTAGGCAGCCAACAGATGTTCTCACACAGACTGCAGAGTTAACAACCTGCTCACCCTCAGGAAGGTTCTGGCGGTCTCTTCTCACACTTGGATAATTTCTTGCAGGTCACTATGGACATCAATTTTTGCCTCTGCAACCCTGATACATCTGTAGGCCACACATCACCTTCTGTGTCCAGAGCTTAAGCAACTGACTATTAAATGTTGAATAACATTTCATTTTCAGTATTAATGAAAGAGCTGTACAGGCAGGGTCAGTTTGTGAAAATAAAACTAAAAAAGTAAGAGATAAATGCAAAATACAGACTGAAGATTGCCGTTCTAGCAGGATATGATGCACATATTTATCTACTCTCTTTTCTCTACAGTGGAGAAATCATACTTTGTTCAAATTAGTTGATATCTTTAAATGAGCACTTATTTTCATTCAAAATGAAAGTAGGAACACTAAAAAAAAAGACAACTAAACAAAATAATAAGGAAATACCTAAGAGTACGTATTGAATGCTTGCAAAAAAAAATCTCTACTAAAAGAAACTGAGAAGGCAGATTTGGTTCTAAGGAATTGCACAGATTAAAGTAGAATTTGCACATACTTTTTAATATCTATTACTGCATTTAGTTCTACACTGCATCATAAAATTAGCAGAAAAAACTGACAGCTGTAGACCTAAAGAAGATATGAAGCACAACAATATGTGTGCGTTCTGAAGGATCTAATCCTGAGGCTGTATAGATTAATAGTTGTTTGCTCACTGATTTGATAAAGCTAGGTCATCTCTCCTCACAGGCAGCTGATTCCAGCAAGGCTGTCTGACACTTTTGTTAATGCTGCTCGAAATCTTCAAGTCTCAGCAATCTTTTCTGAATATATGATGCAACAGGACTGATAAGATAAACTGCCTTTCTCATGGAATCCACGGAGTTCCCCTTTGATATTGATCATGTACCACAGAACAAAGGCTACCCTTACCCGATATGTTTAGGTAGAATCATGAGAATTTCATTTTCACAAAAAAAAAAAAAAAAAAAAAAAAAAAAAAAAAAAAAAAGCATTTGCTTTCTTATTTTAAGTAAATCAGCTTAGCAGAAACCCTGTTGCTCAGGAAATCATTTTTCCCCCACCCTAGCCAGATGGTGTACATTAGTCATCATTTATTATCTTCATATTTTCAAAATCTCTGAAAGAAATATGTAAAGCTATGGTTACATGTCGTAAGGTGACACACCAAAATTCTGCATTTACCTTAAGACATTTCACAAGAAAACAGTTCCAAAACAGTACGTCATTAATTTGCAAAACCTTAATCTATCATGCTAGGTAATTAAGTCTTACTACATTAAAATTTCTATTCCCTGGGCATCAGAGAAGGGAATTATTTTTTAACTGAGGAAATACGTTTTTGCATCCAGACTAACAAACATGCACCCGAGTAAAAACTGCTTAGCAGATAAAGTGACTCAATTCAAGCAAATTAACCAGACTGATCAAGTTCCTGAAGTTTAGACATAACACAAGATACTTTGATATTATTGATTTAGGGACCAAAAACAAAACAAACAAAAAAAGCCCACACATGCTGTTTAATAAGTTGTGTGACTGATGTTTTGACAACATATATAAAGCCATTTATCTTCTTGACAATCAGCCATTCTTCCAAGTTCTGGCACTGGGAAAACACTGTATCTATAAGACATAAAAGTAACTTGAGTTTTGAATTTAAAAATATAATGATTAATATTTCACTCTGTATACCTATATTCCCCTGAAAATCATCTGTGACTGGTGCCACAGCAACAACTTAAAACATAGGAAAGTAAACCTATTTATTCCCACAGTGAAAAAATATTACAGCAGTTTCCCAATACAAAAAATGAAACCTAAATGGAATCCATACACCTGGCAAAAAAAAAAAGTCTTCTTGACTTTATTCCATCAACTTTAAAAGCAGAAACAAAGTAAGGTACTTCCAAGATTAGACATGGAAATTACTCTCTATTTATTAGAGGAATTGGAATGATTTATCACTCAACAATTTAATGGTAACTATTGGATTAACTATGCCTTTAGATAAATGAAAACAAGGAGGGCGAGTTTGAAAAACGTATTTTAAGGATTCGTACTCTAATCAATCCAATTAAATTTCAGCATCCTCATCAGTCCTGACCCACTGGAGGGAAGACAACCACTGCTCTCTAGTCTGTCAGATGTCTGCATTACTGCCCCTGGAAGTGCAGTTTTGCTTTTGACAGTGCTCTGCAGCCACTTTAGAAAATATAATTACGTACACAAAATGATACTCCTTTAATACAGACCTGGGCAACAGACATTGTTTCCACAATTCAAGTGCACATTTCATGTACATTAAATGAGACCCTTTTATGTTTGAATGCATTGAATACGTGTAAAATCCAGGGCAAGACTGGGCAGGAATTTGGCATTAGGCCCAGAAAGATCTCCAGTCTTTGAGGGGCTTTATAGGACACCATCACATTACTGCAGACCCAGATGCTCTGACATTTCAGGCTGGTGCATCTGATGGCAAGGTTGATACTTGAAAGTCAACACCAAATGCAAACTCTGCACTGAGGAGTAGAAATAAGTAAGTGTTACACAGCACGAACATTCTTACACCAGTTCTACGTGAAATGAATGGGATTTCACATTCCTAGTGCCACTGCCAAGCAACAAATCTCACTCACAACATTTTACTATTTTCAAAGAGGACACGAAATCCTTTCATCTTTTTTGAACTGAGGATTCACAATCCTGTCACAATTAACAGTTCCACCCTCCAGATCTCAAGGAGGCATTTGTGTTTGCAGGAACAGAACATGCAATAAGAACATTTCAAACACTGAGCACAGCAAAGGAACAAAATGGATGTGCAAGCTATACGCTGAGGTATAATTAAAATTAACTGCAATTAAGATTCTTTTTATCAATGTAGTCTGAAGAAGCATTTGAATAACTCACATCACTGAAATAGTATCCCAATCTTCAAAGACAGTTTTAGTTTTATTTTCATCTGACAGGTTCTGGCAGCTAGAGGTAGATGCATAAGCAGAGCATATTTAACACTGATTACTTTTTTCATTATTTCCTGCAATCACTTCCTCTAAATGCACTGTAGACCTGCATTTCCTCTGAGTGTGATTGCTTCTCATATTCTTAATCATGTATTTTGCACTTACGTTGTAACACAATAATGGAGATGTAAACACCTCTGTTCTGTAAATAAGCATTTGTACAGAGAGAAAAATGATGTGTTCAAATTACAATTTTTTTCCTACAGATTGCAGGCATCTCTGTGGATCCATGCTGGTTTTATTCACGTAAAAGTTGTATTTAGTATACACTAAATATTTTCTGTTCATAATATTAAATAGAAAAAAAACCAACTTCTTAGTCTGTTTTTTTCCTGCGTTATATTTTGGCAGAGCTCTGCTCTGGGACAGGTAATGCAGACCTTGCTGAGCAACAGCTGGGGAAAACAACAGACATCCACTCTTGGTGTACATTATTAAATCCACTATTGGCACAGGCAACCCTCCTGCTTCATAGTGCTCTGAAGAAATGAGGCAAATGGTGTGATTTTGAAAATTTGATCATAAATAACAAAAGCATAACTGAACTATAAATTGACCATCTACTGAAAAATTATCAAGAAAGGGACAACAAACCAATCCTCTGGCAATGAGTGAATCCTTGCAAGGTGTGAAAGGCAGGTTGCAGAAATGCAAGCAGGCAGTGACACGTGAGCTTCAGTCCTAAATCCTGTTGAAGACTGAGCACAGTATTCCAAAGAACTGCACAAGTGGAAGCAGGCCAACTAAGCAACAAAGAATATAACTGGGATAAAACTAATTCACTTGGGTGTCTTTCTGCCCCCATCTAACTGATGATATTCAGGAAAACAAGGCCAGCACAATAAGTAGAAGAGAATATTTGTGTACACTGGCACATGGTGTCATCATTTTCCTTACACAGTTGAATAGAAGCAGTGTCAAGCGATGAATTAAACCTGCATCTAGTAATAGAACAGCATTAATGTTAAATATATTTTGATGCTTGTTATCAATTTTATTTATTTATAAGACAGCAGGTTTTGGCCAGAAACCAGAGTATGAGAATACCAGTAGGTCTCAGCTTAGTGAACATATCCAAATTCTGAAAATTTAAAACTCAAGAGAATTTTGTAATCCTTATGGATTCGCTCTGACCACGCCGAAACCCATGAGCAGAAAACAGCCAAGAACACTGACAGATTTAAATCTCTAATGAATTTACTTTTATTTTACATATATTTTGCCGCTAGAAAAACTTTCAGATGTTACAAGACTGGTAATAAGTCCACTTTTTGTGTGGGAAGTGTTTTGTAGATACAGACTTCTCAGAACATTCAAAGAGAAACAAAAAGAACAAAAAACCGAGGGCAAGATCAGTTAAAAAAAAAACAACAACACAACTCCAAAAGCCAAAATAAGTTATTTTTCCTTAAAAGAGAAAAACTACAGACCAAAATCTCACCAATCAAATCAACCTGTATTACTTATTTCAGCACTTCACTATGAAACAGATTAAAAAAAAAACTGCTTTAAAAATACTCCTGTGTGAGCTCTTCCTGTATTTTTTTGCTAATCATACTTCAAAAACACATATTGAGACCATCCATATGTTTCAAAAATATGAAACAGATTAACTTTCGGCTGTCATAAAAACTTAACTACTCTAGTGATGCTGTGATAGCCTGGATTTAAACCTACCCACCACCCACTTGTCCATTTTTTTCCCTGGTTTTCCAACCAGTGTACTTCCTTCTTTGACACAACTCTGAAATGTACAGGAGTGGCTCCCCTACTGTTTATGATCACTCTGTGCTCAGCTTTTCTGGAGGTGAGTTTGCCAAAGCAAAAGTCTGTCCCAACAAACCGACAATGCTCTGAGTCACTCTGAAGGAATATGACATCCCAAATGAAAAGAAAGGGAGGAGAACAAACAGGTAAGGTTTTCGTGGGTTAGTTATTCATTCACAGCTTCATAACAATCCAGTGCTGTGTTTTAAGAATGTCAAGGACTTTCTGTTAAAAAAAAACAAAACATGAAAACAATATGGAGAAGAGATTGGGTCTGTAGTTCTGTTCTGCGCTGATAGTGTCAGCCAGGAAACAGAACAACAGCATTCCTTAAGTAGGTGGGGGTTTTTTTCCCTAGATTCATTCATCTGATTGCAAATCTAATTTCCAATTTCATTACAAAAGAACTGGACAAAACTGATAGAACAGTTCCCTCACGATGCTTTACTCATTAATCTGTCAGATACATGACTCCATTAGCACTTTGCTTTCGTCAGTTTAAGAACAACAGAATGATTTGTTAAGAACATACCCAATGGGACAGTTTGTTTTTCTAAATACCTGTAGTAGGGTAGAAACTTGCATTATGTAAAGCTCAATAATTTAGTTTGGTGGGGTTTGGGTTGGTTTTATTTGTTTGGTTTTGGGGGTTTCTTCATCGGTTAGTTTTCATTAAAGTGGAAAAGGTTCAAGAAATGCCCACGAATAAGGCTTTCAAAAACTCAAAGATACTACCCCATGTCCTGGTCTGACCTTGAGGTGAATACAGAGGGAGAACATGGTTAGGCCTATTAATTCACTAGAATTTTTCTAATCATCCTTCTCAAGCTGCAAATGGAAAAGCCCCAGACCAGTGGTCAAACTGGGAGCTGTGTCCTACACTTGTGGGCTACTATTGTCCCTTGACAACCAGCAGGATTAGGAATATTTTCTTCAACCCTCTGCTTTTGGAGAGTGGTCAACTTCCATGAGCAGGATTGGATAGCTGTATCAGGACTAGCTACAGAATCAAAATATTATTAAAAAAAAAAAAATCAAGGGCTTTAAAAAGTACTAGAGAATGTGAATCCCTTACACTGGTATAACAATGTTAAGAAATTTCATCCCAGAAACCTGTATTTAGTTCTGACTTTCTAACACATCCTAACATCACACCAGCACTGGAATTTCATATAGAAGACATTGAATGCAATATATGATGTGGGTATGATGATTCTATACGGAGAGGAAAACATGATTGGTAAAAAAAGTTCCAGTGTGAAACATCTAATGCCTTTCTGACAACCATATGCTGCGTGCTCTACTACCTCTTCACAATTCTTCTCTTTTAGAAAGAATTTCTTAACTCCTTGGATACAGTTTCGTTTACTCTATATATTTGTTAGCAAGTAACACAAAATATTGTACTAAAAACCACTCAAGCAAATATAGAAAGACTGCATTATTTATGAGCACACAACCTGCCAGAGCACTAGAAGTCATAAACGACAGAAATGTCAACAGCAATGTTGCTGATGAAATACATTTTCAACTAAAGGAGAAGGCAGGATAGAGCATTCCTGGTAGACACTGTTCAGAACAACAATGTAAGGAACCAAAAAAAGGCATTTATCCAAACTGACAGAAGAGTGGTCTGCAGTAGCCACGAAAATGTTAAAGCACAACTTTATCCTTGATTGTCTCAGTTTGCTGAACTTCTCCCTTGTAGTTTTCTTCTCCTGTGGTAGATTTTGAGCCAAATGCTTGAGGTGTCTATTTAATAAAAATTTTGTTTAACAGTCAAAAATCAAATAATGCACTTACAAAAGACTTTGTTTTGAAAGAGTATCTCATAGTAAATTCCAGATATGTGAAATATGATGTGGCTGTAGAAATCAGTATTTCCCTGCAGCAGTAAAACGCGGGAAGATTTTGTGTATCCACTGAGTATTTGGATAATTATGAAAGGGAAGACCTCTATAGGTCTTTCAACTTGAACACGAGGCTAAATGAACATAGAAACATTTTCATCACACATTTGAGGGTTAGAATGCTCTGGCTGTTCCATAACAAAGAAAAAGCAGATGTGTAGAGAAAATACAAGGGAACGTGCTCTTTTGCTGTGACAGCGCCCAACTGTCCCTTTGCTCCACTATAAACATAGTTTGCTCCATGTAAACGTGGACAATAAATATTAAAAGGTGGAATAGTTCTCTATAAATACAGAGGAGCTGCAAGAAAAATTCCAAAAATAGGACAGCTAAACCAACAATTTGTATCCAGTCTACAAGCAAGACCCGTGATGTATCTGCTTTAATTTCAGCAGTGTTCAGGTCCAACACTGATCCATTCTTAGGGAAAATTCATTAAAAATTCAAACACATTTAGCTGGTTTCTACTAACAGCACCACCATGAAGCTTTCCTGTTTCCTTCCATCTAACCGTGGTAGAAAAGCGTTCAAATCAACACCAAATGTACCAATATTGAAATAAAGGAACCCATGGAATACTACTGATATACACTGCAAAGGTATCAGGAAAACTTACCACAGCAGAAACAACTGAAATACCTGAATAAAGTTGAAAATATTTTTGTTCATTTCCTCTGATCTTCAGATCAAACCTCAGTGATAAAAATCTTCAGCTTCTGATAGAAAGGAAAACATGAGTCTGTCTGCCCTAAAGCCAAATTTCTTGCTTCTTTATGGGTGAATCAGTTTTCCCTCTATCCTGTGGAATGTTGCTAACATTATTTAAGGTCCCTCCAGTGCCTGCTACAATTACAATTCCAGATTCCGCAAATGCTTCTAAGTGCATCTTTGTAACCACTAAGTTACAATGCAAAATCATTTTCTTCCTTTCGTTCCCATACCATTTGGCATCCCAGGAGATGTATTTAGGTTTTGAATGTCTTATTTCATTTTCCGCTTCTCCACACAGAACACTTGATCAAGAAGATTATTTTGTTATTATTCCCATCTGAACTGAATCTAAGCCTGCTTTAATTTATTTCCCTATCTGGAATATCAGTTTTGATTTCCAGAGAACTCACTGTCCACAACAATATATTCCTAAGTGCTCTGTCACTGTTTCAAGTTCACTTCTATTATCATTATAAGACAGTTCAAGTACACCAACACCTGCTTTTTCTCCACCCATAAAACTGCATCCCAGCTGATATAGAATGTCATAGCCCCTGTGATTTTTCTTCCATCTATTCAGTGGAATAGCCCCTAAAGCACATTTACAAACACTGTTCTTCAAAGTAATTGCATGAAACAAGAGGCATTAGCTACCCCCCTTTCAGAAAAATTTGGCTTTTTCCCCTGAAGAGCCACAGCCTCTGCTATTCTCAGGTAGGCAAGAAAAATAAATCATCTTTTGATCAGATCAGGTCCCAGAGACCAAGAGCCAAAAACAAAAACAATTTTTTTTTCTCTTTCAGCTATATGCACAGAATTTAAAAATCATGCATTTACTGATGGTCACAGAATTACCAAGGTTGGAAGGCACCTTCAAGATCATTTCGTTCAAATATCAACCCACCACCACCATAACCACCCCTGAACCAGATCCCCATAACCACGTCCAGATGCCTCTTGAACACTTCCAGAGATGGTGGCTCCACCACCTCCCTGAGCAGCCTGTTCCAAAGCCTAACCACCATTTCAGTGGATTTTTTTTCTAATATTTAATCTGAACCTTCCCTGACACAACTAAATAGCCATTTCCTCTTGTCCTTTCTCTTGAGATACGGCAGAGGACAACGATCTCTTCTAAGGGAGTTGTAGAAAGGGATATGAGCCCCAAGCCTCCTTTTCTCCAGACTAAACCTCAGCTGCTCCTTGTAGGATTTTTCTAATATTTAATCTGAACCTTCCCTGACACAACTAAATAGCCATTTCCTCTTGTCCTTTCTCTTGAGATATGGCAGAGGACAACGATCTCTTCTAAGGGAGTTGTAGAAAGGGATATGAGCCCCAAGCCTCCTTTTCTCCAGACTAAACCTCAGCTGCTCCTTGTAGGATTTTCCAGACCCTTCCCCAGCTTCACTGCCCTTCTCTGGACACACTTCAATGCCTCAATCTCCTTTTGAAATGAGGGACTCAAAACTGAACACAGGATTTGAGATAATCTGATTGCCTAACTAAAGATATTTCACAGCCAGAAGAGCCAAATTGAAAATTCTATTAGCTTCCCACTGTTTCAGCGATTTGAAGACGGCTCTAAAAATTATTTGATTCTACTTCAGTGAGTGTAAGTAAAATACCAGTCTTTGTACCTTAATGGCCTGGGAGTTGCTGACGTATGGAAGTCAGTTTATATTGCATATTGGTTTTTAAAATGCCCACTGATACATCTACAAATATTTTCACAATCCACTACTACACACTGAATGGCCAGTAAAAATACTGGGAAAATGGAGGTCTGAAAATTAGTCCTTGATATGGGAGGAAGACTAACAGGAATTTACACTCCACAGCCTTAATTCAGAATCACTTTGGAGTCAGCAACCACCATTTTTTGTCTCCTTCTGTGAACAGACAATTTGACGTCACGAGTTTTCTACTTTGATTCCAACACCGGTCCCTCAACTCTGAAAAGAGGGTCTTCATCTCTGCAGAAAAAATACCCAATACTCTGCAAATCAAGTCCTCAAAGTGCAACAAAATGCTTTAATTAAAGCTATTTCCTTTGCTTAATGCTATTTCTAATCCATGATTTGCCAAGGGCACTGTTTTACTCGTGTTTCGATGGAATACTTAGCACAGCGTGAAATAGATGGCATCTCCTCTGTAGCTAAAGCGAAAGGTTGACTTCTGCCCTGGGCATCTTTTACTTTTTGTGAAAGCTTAGAGGTAGAAACTGAAGCATGATAATTGAACCTTGAAGGAAAAAGTAGTGACATTATAAGAACTGCTTTTGTCAAGTGAGAAATATCCTGTTCTACAAGATATTTAATTTGTAGGAATATATTCATAGTGTTAATAACGATTAAAAGGTAGTTATGCCATACAAAATGGGACATGTTGGACATGCTGACAGCTATTAGACCCCACTTATCATTCCAAGTAAAGGTGCAGCTATTATATGAAAATAAAAATTATAATTCATCTAATTTGTTTTAAAAAAATAATTCTACATTTACATTTATCATACACAACATATTAAAAAAGTGGTTTTCATCTTCTCCAGTGCCCAAGGCATAAACCTGAAAGCGCCAGTGGAAATAACAAATGATGTAACAGAAGTGTGTAAAACCTGAGGCAATAATAAGTCGCAGTCAGGACCCGATGGCTCTGCACAACAGACACACACATTTGCACTCTGAAGTTTTGCCTTTTTTTTCCTTTGGTTAAAGCTACCACAGCAGCATTCTCCTAGCGAGGTGTGTCAGAACCAATGTAGCTGAATGTAGTTCACTGTAATTGAAAGTAATTCATGCTGTCACATTTACTGTAACGAGAGGTCACATCTCCAGGGCCATAAATGTTGTTCGCGTTAATCGTAACTGACACCTTCCTCCTCCTTCAGGGAAATTCAGCCATATTACATGGCTTAGTTCACATCCTTTTTAAGCATCTGAACTTTTTCATGTTTGGCTGGTTTTGTGGTTTGCTTTGGGTTTATTGGTTTTTTAAACTAAAAACAGGCAAAAATAACAGCAACAAATCCTGCCTTGTGCACGGTGATAAAGTCATCTCACAGAAGAGTATGCAAAAATAATTATAATTACCCCATCTCCAAAAATCCTACAGATTAGTAAAAAATATGACCTAAAATCTGGGTATTCTGGAAACAAAAACAGTTCTTAAATTATAAATACATATAGGCCACATTCTAAAAGAACAAGTAAAATACAACACACTCTGTAATGACCCCCTGAACTACATAAATTAATTTCTTACTAATACCTACATATGTTATGATTTAGGAATCGTAAGGCTCTACAGTAAACCATGTACTTATTTTGGAACACTTAAAGTCCATACTGACATGCCAGGAGAAGAACCTTTATTCTCAGTATGACTATATATTTCAAGCTGATAACTCAACTATGACACCATTTCCTTTTTAAATATTAACCAGTTATTTGGGGGTTTATATTATCTAAGTCTAAACCTTTTGATCCCTATTTAACAAAGCTACACACCTGAAGAAAGCTCTTCAAAGCACTGAATGTATGGTGCACTCCATAATTAACACAGAGTACAGAAAGTGGCAAGTTTTTAATCTGCATGCTTAGTTTATCCTGAATTATAGTTAAAAGATGAAAGAAGCTGAAGAAGGAAAAGTGCAGTGAAAAAACACACTGGCAAGATTATGATGTGCTTGTTGGCCAAAAAATAATCTAAGTTTCTTAGTTTTGTTTTGGTTGACCAAGAATCTGGGGTTTCTCCTTGAAAAGTTAAGTGTCATCTTAACTCAGAATTAAAAGCTTAAGGTTTGGGGGGTTTTCTAACAGATCCTTATGGGAACACAAAATAGAAAATTTCATTTACTCAAGACAACAACTGATAATATTAATGATATAAAGTTTCACTGAAACTTTTAAGTTTTTTAAGCATATTAAAGAACTGAAGAACACAAAAAAAGGAACACAGGTTCATTTCTACAATAGGTTGGAATAATGCTATTTTTTGAAAGGCAAATTAGCCTTAAAGTTACAATTATTCAAAATGGATCATAACTCCACAAGAAAATCAGTTGTTTGATTTCCTCTGGCATAAGTCAGTAATAATGCTACTGAAATCAAATAAATTAGATGAGTTAATGAATTTTTGAAGAAACAACATTGAAAGACTCCGGACTCACTATCTATCATGGAAGACAACTCTTCAAGCATACATAAAATTTATTCTTTTAGAGACCAATTTTTCTGTTGTCTGACAATGTCATTTAATTTTGGTGAGGCATCCAGCAATTGTGCAATTTCCTACAGCAGCATTTGGTGCAGAGATACACAAAACATTGCTGTGAGTCCTGCAATAAAAGCTTGCCGAGAGAACTACTCCTACTCTTCAACAGTAAAGAAACACCAAAACAACAACTGCATGCCCTCACTGCAATGAAAAAGTCATATTATGATTATTCTTCTTACTTATGATTAACCTTAACTCTTATATTTTTAGCAGCATCAGCGTTTTAGCACTCAGGATTTCTCTGAAATAAATCTAATTTTTGCTTCCAAACAGTTAAGCACTTCGTGTTTCATTATTACCACACTATTGCGTAATATTTGTCCTGCACCAGTATCTACAACAGCCTTGATGGTGCTTGTTGTACCAAACACATTATTAACAAGGGTAAAAACATGATTTACATTTAAATTAGTTCTCCATCTCAGTCTTAACAGCATTATAATTCCATCAGTTTCTCACTCTGTATAAAGGCATTTTAGCACTTCAACCCAAGTACCTCATTTATTCCTAATTTCAAAGGTTATCATTAATCTATATATTTCCAATTTATTATCACATAGGAAAATAGCTCAAAATCATAGTGAAACTATAACCCAGTATATCATCATTGCCATTAATACCTCAGCACCACAAAAAGTATACATAATTAAGTAACTATGGGCTTTTCTAACCAGGGAAGTGCCTTTTGCTCTAGAAATACTCTTTCTTGTTCTATAAAGAATAAGTCAGAAAGTAAAAATAGATTTAGATAATAAAACATGCACTCCTGTTGGGTCCTATGAACTACAGCTACTCAGCACAGGTCTAATTACTTGCTTAGGACTATTTATGTACATCAATAAACCATCAATTCAATTTCAAAGTTTTTGGTGAAAAGAAGCCGCAGCACTAATTAACCAGTCAGCCCAAACTCAGTATTGCATGGTTTTGCAGATATTCTAAAGCATATTTTTGTACAGTAATTTCACAAAGAGTATACAGTCTAATACTTTATTAGAATTGGGGGTAAATCAAGACAATATGCCAGTGAATTCAGATTTGCTCCTTTTTCCTACTTTATTCCTTCATTCTCTGCTGCACTCTTTTCCAGCAGATGTGACAGCACTGAGATGTGAAATTGTGGGGCCAAATCCTGCTAAAACGAATGTCCTGTTCACTCCTACTGGAAGTCTGTTCCCATATTTCACCCCTCTGGCATTTAGAAAGCTCTTCTAATCACTAATGTAACTTTACCCACAGCTAGTTGATACCCCGTTGTTCTTGTGCCAACACTACCCTTTAGCTAGAGCAGCTTTCCTCTCCCCCTCATGTTCCCCCAGTGAAATTTTCTCTCATTCGTCAATTTTCCAAGCTGAAAAATGTCATGCTATTAGTTCCCTCTTATGAAATAAGTTTTCTTTACACAGTCATCCTATTATCCTTCCTCTGCACCTATTTATTTGAACTGATCCACAAGAGGATGATTAATTTACCCTCTGTCAGAAAGCAATTTCCACACTGTGACGAAGTATGCACATAAATCTGTTATGTAACTTTGAAATATGAATTTCTTATATGTCTGTTTCTACGAATCTCTTTAAACTCCATACCTTCAAATCCTTACTTTAGGGTCAAAATTGTCACCACTTGTCTCCACCAAAGAATCAACACTAGTTTCTCCAATCCCATCTGATCAAAATTCATTACATTAGTTTTTGAAGCTCCCCAGACTTCCATTTCAGTTGGACACCTTTAGGCATTTATCATTTCTATACAAGCACACAGGGCTTCTTAATATTTCACATGTGGGGAGCCCTTTCCACAGGGATCCGTAAAAGACATCACTTTTCTTGGAAGAGAAAAGGATTATTCTGGTAGGTTTGCATAAAGTTGTCTTCTCCCTTGTTACATAAGCCTTGATGTCTGTGCTGTCAAGCATTTATCATGTCCAGAGCTAAACAGTATTGTCTTTTAAGTCAAAAGGAGAAGGCCTGAACCCAGAATCTGGAAAGCATCCAGTTGTAGTAACGTTTTCTTTGGATGAAATATGCTGGACAAATGTAAAGTCTTTTTACTGTTATAAAATATGGTTAGATTAGGTCTTCTTCTAGATTAGGTGTAGATTAGGCTACAGACTTTGTCATTTAGATTCCATGACAGCAACAAGCCATGAGAGGAGCAGTGAGAAGTTCGTCAGGCAATCAGCTCCTGCGATTATTAAAAACTTGACATTTCTGTAAAATATACTTCACGTTGAAAGGAATTATAATTTCTTTAACCTTTACTTGCAGTCTTCCAAAAGTATGATTAATCAGGGGCTATGCTCTGTAGCTGTTTATTTTTATGGTTTTTACTGCATGTACTGGCACAGGTCATTTAAAATGCTGTCACTTGTTCTCTCCCTGTCTCTTGAATGTGCACCCTTTCACCTTAACTTGCTTTCCCAAAAATAATAAACCTGCTTCAGACAGAATCATTCTGATAACACTTAGCCCAGGTGAAAGTACATATTTTGAAACTTAGACCATCAATTATTGCAGCTATTATCCCATCTGCCAGTCAGGAATACTGGAGTACTAATGACATTTTATGCCTTGATTATGTTTTGGTTCGTTACGTAAGAAAGGGCAGCACAGATGTGTTATCAAATAAAATTAAATTACAGGGCATATTTTAATTCTGAAGAATTATGTGTTCAGACACCATTTATTCTTCTAGTTTGGAAAAGCACAAAAAGTCTAAAGAAAAGGCCAGGATGGCTTAGTTTAGCTTCTGAGTGACCCAGAGTATTTTCCAGACCAATATCCCCATCCTTGGCCAAGCAGAATGCTGCTTCCTTGGAGGACCTGAGACACCACGAGCCAAGTGAAAGTCTGAAGTCAGGCAGCAAAATATTACTACAGTACTGGCACAAGGAAATGCACTTGATATGCTCAGGACAGCAAACTGAAGCCAAAGTGATAGTAAGCTTTTGTCTCCTTAGTTTCCCTTCACCTCCAAGTTTCACCAAACTCCACAAAACATCAGTGCAAAGCATGTTTGCAAAAAGGAAAGAAAAAATAAATACAGCAGTTGCTGACACTTATACACATTCCTGAGTGTGCTTGCTCTAAGCTAGAGAATAATGCTTTGTGCTCACTTGGTGTGGCATTACTCTAGGTTATCTGTCACAACAGGTATTTCATTTCTAAATTCCCATTAAACTTTGATCACGTTTGTTAATTAGCTCAATGGAATCAAAAGTAATTAATACACATGTATAATATAAAATGCATCAAGGACAGATGCGTGCAGATGTATTTATCTTATGAATAGCAAGGTGACCATAAGATAAATAGGCAGGTTAGTGTCAACAGGATCTAGCCAAGAAATAGCCTTAAAATTGTAGCAGCAAGACACCAGCACAGGTTGATAGCCTGCAGTCTGAGAGGGAAGTCACTGACTCTGCATCTGCACTGATCTTCATGCCCAAGCCAGAGAGCTTTAAATCCACCCTACATATTCTGTAATTAAACCTCTGGCTCCAGTGAACACCAGCTGGACCCAGCAGTTTGACAGCACCATAAAACCTGGTATTGGCTGGCAAATCAAGCAGCCTGATCCATTACAGCATTCTGGCTGTCCAAGGTCTCTATTCCAGCATCCAAGAATCATATGCAGAAACACAAACTCCAGCACTGCATATATGGCAGGGATGAAAGCAGACACTGGAGACCGAGAGCAGGGATCTGGCCCAACACCACTCTGGAGCTGGGCCAGCTGAGAGGTTTCTCTGTGCAAATTCTTTGTGAATCTCAATTGCTTTAATATTTTAATGGTAGCTTAGAAAAAATACATAATACACAGCCTGCATATTATGGACTGTATATACACACAGACTACTGCTTATGTGCTATATAATCTGTGTGCAGGTAATGCACAAACTGTTGGCACAGGGAAGAACGCAAAGTGCAACACTTTCCAGTTGTTGTAAACAGCAGTGACTCCTCATAGCAGCTTGTACTGAGCAGTGGGGAGAAAGGGAGATTTCAAGCCAAGCCCCTCAGCTGGGCTTGTTCCCAAATCCATCTAAAGCACTCAGAGAGAAGAATATTCTCCTGCCCTTCAGAAACGGAGTAGGTCAATATGACCTGGCTGAAATTCTTGACGTGTTCATGCTGGCCAACAATTGCAGACTGCAAGGCAGACATTTCAAATATACATCCATCAGAAACTTTTCCTTATGTTTGCTGTACCCTCACACACAGAGCCAGAGGAAGCAAGCAGAGGTGAGAAACTGAAATTGTAAACACAGAGCTCTTTTTATTTATATCTAAATTATCCCTGCCCTGATATTAACCTGGAGAATATCTCCTTGCCAGACCAGTACAATGCTGATGAATATTTCTTTTTAAAAAATCTATTTCCTTCATTCTTGCTTTCTACTATATTATCTTTGCTCTTTAAAAGCAAAATGCAAAAATAAAAGTCTTACCCCCCCGACTCCAGATACTGCTAATATTAAAATAACATCACTAACACTCTTTTCATAGAGATTTGCATGAAATCTGGTTTTCAGCACAAAAATGGGCAAAAAGTCTGAAAATCCTGTGTGTGTTCAGTTTAAGATGAACATAAATACAGAAAGTTCATACAAGAAAAGATTACTAGAGGATTAAAACTTAGAAACATAGGTGAAGAGAAGGTTAGAACAGGGTATAGATCTTATCACCTTTCAATCGTTTGTTTAAACTCAGTTTAGGTGCATAAGGGTTGAAATTGGATTCGTTGGATGCTCTTCTGCAGCTACAGTATAACCAACCACCACACTCCCAGCAAATCCTGCCATGAGTGCCTGCAAAACAAACAGCTGGACAATCTTTTTGGCAGAAACTGAAAAAGCCAACAACCTCTAAATCTACTGACCGAACTGTGGCTGAAGTTATTTTCTATTTAGCAAATATTAAAATCAACTAAAATTAAAATATTAATATGTACACTGAAGTTTAGATACTGCATTTAGCTGTGCAAAGATCCAGATTCAGTGCAGGTAAAAGACTAAATAATAAACCCGTAATCTAGTGGAAATATAGGAGCATACCTACACTTACAAAAGGAAATAACTTTGTAAATCATAGCTGTCTATTTTCTGTTCTTCTATGAAGAATGATAACAGAGGAATTCAAGGAAAGAGTTGAATCCTTTTGGTATGCTGAGTGAGATCTGCCCTAAATTCTGGATTACATAGCAGGAACCATGTAATCCTTACACTGTGCCTACTTGGAAAATGTCAATTTAATAAAGTTTAGGTCAAGTTCTTCAGAATCCATCCTTATATCTGTCTTCAATCACTTGCCCAACCAGACCAAGGTCTTAGTAGATAACAGTAACTACAGTACTCAAGGCTCACAATGAAGCATCTGACAACTTGCATGAAGACTGTCTGGATAGTATCATTTTGTAGATAAGGGCGTTCAGTCTGCTTCAAGCAATAAATTCACTTTCCATAAAGAATGTAGATGGTTAGATACCAACGGGATGAATGCTGTGCTAGCCTTACATGAAAGATTTAAGCAAGCAGTTATTCTATTCATCAGCTATGAAAGAAGTTCCATTTTCTTAGCATTTAATTTGCAAGAGAATATTTGTTATTACGGCATCACACCTAAATACAACATATTTTACTGTGCTAGTTTGTGTGCTACCTTACCTCAACTAACTCACCAAAAAGTGCATTTAAAAATATGCATAAAGCCACGATAACATTTCAAAATGTAGTTTAAGACTTTCCATCCCTCAATAATACACTGCATATACTGAGACTACATCCTTAACTTTCTGTAGAATTGATGTCCTTGCATTGATTCTGAAATCACACAGCAAAAAAACCCCAAAGTGTTAAAATGGAATCCTCTCCCCTCAATATTTTCATAACTACCCTACAGGAAAGCATTACAATGCCTAAACACTGAATGCTCTGCAGCACTTGTGCAGTCATTACAATACTTTGAGTCACTTGACAACTGCACATAATATTTGTACTTCCAGTGACAGAAGCAACCATTATAATGTACTTGTAATCAAGCTGCCAACACCAAAAATCAGTTCCAAATTAAAAGTCATTAGCCTACAAAACTTGAAGACAGAGGAGAGGAGAAAACAGGATTCAAAAATATGCTTCACAATGTTATGCCTCAAAAGCATTATTTGCTGTAGTTTTGGGGAATACTTTTGTAACATTTTCACATGCACTCATGCAAGCTCCAGAAATCCACAGCTGGGATATCTGAACCAACAAGGCCCCATGTTCTTCTCTTAAAATTCATCTCAGAGAATCCAAACCCAAGAAAAACCTGGAGGCTGAGGCTGTACATTTACTGTATATCAATTCAGATAGTAAAAATTTGATTCACGTCAGACATGGACAGTGATCACGTGTGTCTTCAATTATTCATCACGGAGCTTATAAAAAAGTTAGACTTCTGGAGCATGTCAGATCCCTAAACCCAGAAGGCCAAAGAGGCAATACCTGCAATGCATCAAGTGTCGCTGAAAAGTTTATCAACTGAAAAACAAGAAATTACCAAACTTGAAACAGCTGTATGAATCTGCATGAGTTGAGAGTGCTACACCATGTGCTCAAGGCATTTCTGGTTTAGCACTTTCAGCCCCCAAACCAAACTGTATTTACTGGACTTCGACATGGAGGCTAAACTTTCCACAGGTCCTCAGTTTACATTAGTTCTACACACAATGAAATATTTATGGTTGTACATTCAGTCTGCGACAGGAAAAAAACACAGGGAAGGACACTGACAACCCTTTTTTTCCAGCAGTAATACTGGATTAAACAGTATTTTTCCTTAGTTCCATCTTTTCACTCGTTCTCACAAAGGCAGCACCATTTCAACTACATGAAAATGACTGGGCATGTGTTGATCCAGTTAAGTAAAAACATTTATTAAAAATTGTGGGGAGGGGCCATTTTTACACAGATTTGTTCATTGATCTGTCTCCCTTCACACTGCACAGTTACATCAGCACAGTCCAAGCAGAAAAACGTGCACTGGAGGATGAAGGTAATGCCCAAGTAAGCAGTGAGACTGAAAACTCTTCATCAAGCTAAAATCTCACATATTCCATCCTCAGGGGAAATAGGAGAAACAAAAGGAGGAGTTTCAGAAAAGTAGTAATCCACATAAAAAACAAAATTACACAGGAAAGCTTAACTGAAGACACATCTATGAGGGAAATTGCTGAAGAAGTATTAAGAGCTGGATCCTCTAAGTAACTTCAACAGAAGGAGAAAAGAAGAAAGCAAAGTCAGCTTGATACCAGACCTCATCTTCCAGGAATTTGAAGAAGAGACCATCGAAGTTACCAACAAGAGCAACAGAGCTAAAAGCTCAAGCAGAAATCATCATTATCTGATCTCACACAACAAAAGCCTAGATTGGTTTTGTCAGCCTGAAATAACGACTGCCAAAGCAACCCAGGGAAATGTTTTATAATCAAACTTAACTTTATAGCAATAAAAACAAGAACAATTCAACTCAATTAACAGAAGCTTCTCTCTTCCTCAGGGCCAAAAAGCAGTGCCCTTCAAGCAACCTAGAGGAAAGAAATTAATCTATGAATAAAGAAGTGTCCTTTAATAAGTTTAGTAACTCCATTTCGCCCTCCAAACATACCTCTGACCGAATCTGCTCTTTCTTGGCTGAGATCCTACGTAAACTCAGAAGAAGATCCTATCTAAAGATCCTATCGAAACTTAGTCAGAAGAAAAGCACAAGTGAGGGTGTGCTTAAGTATGAGGAGTGAGTACCAAAGCCTCATGTCATTCACTGAAGAGCTGGGTCAAAAGTTCTGACCAGCCCCTAAGCAAACCTTGTCTTCGATTCCAAAAATGCAGAATTTTCTTCTGCCCTCTTTGAGCAGCAAAGACCATCCCATCCAGGCCTGCAGAATGGTCAGATGCACATGGGGCACCTCCTGTAACCACTCTCATACTGTTGTGGTTCACCTTACATCTCAAACTTTGTGTAGCTTCACCATCCTGCATCAAGATATTTAGGATCACTATATCCAAAAGGTAAAGGATTTGAAAAACAACAACACAACAATACAGCCCAAGTGTTTCATGGCTTATCCAGGACTCTTTCAGTTCTTTTATACGTAGGCATTGACAGATCCTAAAATGACCTTCAGTACTCTAAAACAGAATACACAATAACCTGCATAAAAAAAGGGGGAAAGAATTACAAGGTTAGCAATGAGGTGCATGATAAAATGAGAGGCAATGCAATTAACATTGATGAGGATACGAATATATCTCTAACTAGACTAGGAAGGAAAAAAAGCGTGATTAGCAAAACAAAACTTAATGAATGAACACAGTTAACAGCAGTCACAACTAAGTCAGCCTACACAGAAGTAAGTTTGGAAGAACTGAGTGAGTCTACCATAATTTTGCAGGCAGTAATTTGCTCTAGACAACATCACGAGATCTAAAGTATAATGGGAACAAATTGGATTAGCACCAATTGCAAGGAAATGAAATGCAGGCGTACTCAAAGAGGAAAGACACATGAAAATTGCTTTCATAGATTTTGATTTTCTTTGGGACTGCAGAGATTCACCCAGCTTGTTTCAGTAACTGAAGGGGAAGTCTTGTTTAAAAGAACCTGATTTTAACAGAGGAAAGTGAACATTTTTAGGAAGACTTTTAAATATATTTTTAAGAAAATGGGACAAAAAAGACTTTCACAGCCCAGTTGGAAAGCAAAAGTTAAAAAATATAAGACTTTGACTAAATTATTTTTTCCTTGAATTGTCTTTCTTTATTTCCCCAGAAGTCTTTCAGGTTCTCTTTGCTTCTACAGGTACACCTCGATGTAACCTTGTCCAGTCTTCTAATCTCATAATGAAGAGCTCAGCAAAAGTTCCACTTTACTCAAGCATGGAGTTCTTTGCTTGAGTCACTATACTTAAAACTGCACCACAGAAACCCAAAAAAGCCAACTCAGTGGTATATGCTGCATGTTCTCTTTACAAATAAATCTTGCACCGGAGTATTTTGCTGTAACAAGTTTCTTCAAATGCATGATGAAATAATCATGTTTGTAGAACTCTGAGAAATCATCTGAAGCTTGGTTACACAGTACAGATTTTTTTTTTTTTTTAACAAGCAAAAACTGTTAAAAATTCACTAAGAAGACTGGAAAGGGAATGTTCAAGAATGCAAAGCCATTTTAGTTTTGACAGCCTATACTAATACATCAATATTTATGTCAAATGGCCTAAAGAAAGTACAGCTTACTTTGTTCAATAGTTTATATTATTTAAACAAATAGAGATGCTTTGTTTACTAGATTAAATTTTATTCATCTTTACTACAGTTTAGTGAAGTTCTTCTAGCTATACCATTTTTTAAATTATTTTAATGCAAATATTTTCAGTAAAACAACTGCCTTGAAAACACAAATAAAATTCAAAATTTATCAGAATTCATTTCTCTCATATCTCTGCACCACTAAAATATTAGATTTCCAACACTGTTTCTTCTTATTATAATGAACACCCAAGTACAAATAACCAGAAAGATCGAAACACCTTCCTGACAGGTTGCTGCAATGGATAGAAAAGAAAGTCTCTGGAGGCTTTGCCCAGCAGTGAAGTCTGCAAAAAATATGGAAATCACCTGTCCCCAGAAATTATTTAGAACACTTTTTAAAGCTCATTGCTTAAAATACAGCAGGCTAGCAAAGCCCTTTCAGGAAAAACATGGTACATGTAAATCACCTTCTGCTTCCAGAGGCTTCTCTTCTCATACAGAAGGATTCTTAATTCTCTCCTTACAGCCATAGAATGAGTTTCTAACGAGAATTCTGGCAGGACTTCAGAAGGTCATGAGCCTCAAACTATTTCTTGTTGACTACAGACATGTTGCTCAAAGAAAAGTAACACATTCTCCACTGTGATCACAGCCCCTTCTAAGGAAACGATTGAGAACATGATGGAATCCTAAAATATTTAACAAGGATGTATTTTAGAAGCTGCTGCTGACAACTTTACTATTTCTGTGAGTATGTTTTACAGCATGACTTCCTTCTAATTTTGAAATATTACTACCTTATTTGGGAATACTGTGATCAAAATCTTATACAGGAGAAAAGATCCTAAACTGTACAGAATGGAATGCAGGTAAATGCTGAATCTTCTTTCATTACCTGTTATATGGATTTTAATTTACAGCCTGATGACAGAAGTGAAAGCTTCACAGGGCTGAAGAATATCAGGTCAAGTTACTGCAACACTAAAGTGGGAAAAAAGCCCTCAAAAAATCTGTGCTTTACCAGCGTAATGGCAGTGCAGAGAAATACACTCCTGCCAACACCTGTGTTAGGTCAGTATTCACTGAATTACATCAATATTCACAAAAACCCCAATACTGCATACTCAGTGTAGCTCTTTCTCAGCATTGTGTTTTTCACCCTCTCATTTGGTTGTGCATAAGAAGTTGAACAAGTCATCTCTCATATTTCTGCAGATATACAGGTATAAAATATCCCTGAATACTGAATACTACCAACAAGCTCAAGGACATTGGCAGCAACATTAACTAAAAAAATCAGTGTGTTCCTGAAGCCAAACAGTGATCTGAAATTTCTTTGATTACATTTGTGTCCAACTCTCACATCTCTGGTCACATTCAGTAACAGTAACTCAGTAATAATGTGGTTTAGAAAATTCTCATCTCCTGATAGTCATGTCAAAAAAAAAGATACAATTTAATCTACACTTTAGAACACCTCCAGAGTAAGGACTCCTTCCTCTGTCGACATACCGGGGTCCATTTCCTTTCAGTACCATGTTAGAATATAAATATTTACTAAAAATAGTTCAGCATGAAGATGAGTCACATCATCATGTCCTTGGAGACCAATTAAAAGCGGAGTCATTCTGATCAAGTGTTACAATAACCATCTAATAATCAAAACAAATAGAATTACACCTTCAGTAAGTACTATTTAATGCAAGAACATCCGAATCATACCGAAGTTTCAGAAGATTCCATTGTGTGCAGAAAGAGTTTCATTACTTACAATGGGTTACACATGACTACAAGGCTTGAAATACCGGTTCTCACTTTTGGAAGGAAGTTAGAACGTGCGTAGGGCATGAACTTAATGAAATCATTGCTAGAGAACCCGTTTATCACCACTCATTTGCTGCATATCATGAATGGGAATAAATGGCAGGAGTAGGTACTGCTCCCTCTGGGAAGGAGACCAAGCAAAGACCAGTTTTGGGGAGAAATTTTTTTGACCTTGGCTGACACAAGTCCATAGGACTGTGAGCCTGGTATCTCGTGTGTAAGGCTAGAGAATAAAAATGTCAGCAGAAACCTTCCAAATCACAAACCTCTCCTGTTAATACCAAATACCCCCAAAGAATGGTTAGAACCTCTCTATCGGAGAGGAAGAGTGATGGAAACTGGACAATTCCCTTAAAGGATAGACTTTAACCCTCAGATTAACCTTAATAAAACCAAACAGTATTTTCTGGGAACCATGAGGGCAGCTACAGAATAATGTTAAGCAGTGGCTCTGCCTTTTACTTCCACCCAAGTCCAGACGGAAAATGTTTTTCTCCCTCTCTTTTTAATAACTCAGTGCAACAAAGTGTTCTTTGATGAGTAACATTTTGATTTCCAAGAGAATTTCCGAAGATTATGTGGAATTTGTAGTGCCTCAATTTCAGATACTTGAAGTCAGCAATCACCCTAAAAAAAAAATATTTTGTTCTCTGCAGGAACACTGCTCACAATATTTAATGAACAAATTACTGATACCTTAGGAACACAACATTCCTACACAGAAATCTAATTTAAGAATTCTGCATTAAGACCTCTTAATGAACCTAGGCATAACTGAGGGTCCAACAGGCCAGCATGCTTTCAATGAGCTCCTCTTTCACAACTGCCAAGATGGGTAAAAAAATTCATAATGAAAGTCTTCCCTGAATTTCCAAGCGCATAATAATAATAATGTAATAATTTTTTAAAATTAGTTTCTTCAAATTGATCATTTCCTTATTTGGGAGGGTCATGGATTATTTACATGGGGTTCAACAGATATAGAAATGTTTTCTTTAACGTAGTCTGATACTCACAATGCGTCAAACAAAAAATAGCAAAAAATCATCTGGGGAACAACTGAAAAACAGTAGTCAAGCTTTTTGACTGTATTGCACTTTTTGTTTTAAAAAGTGCAAACAATTTTAAGAACTTTTTCTCTGTACTATCCCTACTATAAAAGACTTTTTAAATTATCAATGAAAAAGAAAACTGTCAAGATCTAATTACATTGCTGTGACCCCTATATGACAAACTGTTCTTGTTGCTTCTCTTGATCAATATTCTGTCATTATTCATGTCAGAAAACTTTTCAGACACCTCAATTTAAGTGAAGATCCAGAATAAAGAGAAGAAAAAGATGTTTATCCAGTTGGCCGGCCACTAAGGCTGTGGGCTGTGTGCTCATTAGCTTCAAAGCAGCTGAGATTTGTTACAATGAAGTCCTGCACCACAGTAACTGAGTATTTAGAATAAAACTGGCTGAAATTCATTTTCACGCCAATGCGTGCTCATTGACTGTGCTTTTGTATCCATTTACATTTGAATACCTGTTCTGATGACTAAGCAAAGTCCTATAGAAGCTGTCTCATTAAATAAAAGCAGCTCTAGCAATTCTAATTAAGAGCATTTGTTATTCTACAGAGAGGCAATTTACAGTAGGGGTCATAAAACGAATCATGATAAAAGCCAGGATAATGTTCCTCCAGCAGCTCAACTTGACAGATATCATACATACAAGTTAATATTTAAACTCCTTCTCCAGCAGGAATAGCCATACTCCTGCTTTATTTGTTTTCATGCACGGAAAAAAGCCAAAGGTAAGGTACTAAAAATGGCCAATCCAGGTGCAGAATTTTCTTGGTTCAACTCTTGCAAAAATACCTGTACTGCTGCCTACAAAATAAAGTGTAGAGCAGTTAAACAAAGTTAAATGTGCATACTTGGGCACTAACATTACAAACTTGAGGGTTTGCTTGCAAAATTGGTTAACACACTGCTTAAGAGATTTCTTATACAGGTAGCACCTTTCAATGACCATCTGTCCTCTGAATTTAAATTAACACAGAATAGTAAATAAAACCAGGTACCCTTAACTGTGACTTAACAAAATATTCTGAATCAACAAATAGTGAACAAAAAAATAAACTTGCATTTGAATATGATCCATATTATTCCTAAATTAGTAATGTATCTATCAAAATACATGTTAACCTCACAATTTGACCTTTTCCACCAAATTCCTGATTTGGTCATATTTTCTACTCATTTGACTACAATCCAAACATTTTATACAAGTGGAAGCACAAAAGTAGCTTAGAAAATATGAGAGATAGTAAGCAGATCAATTCAAAGATTTCTCCTAATCTGGGCTAGACCAAAAAATGAACAATGAGATTTTAAAATACAAAAGTAATACTGCTGCTGCAAAACAAAATAGGTGACCTATTTTTGATAAAGATAATTTAGAGTTCTTAAGCGATTAGTAAATGTAATAACACTTCAAGAGCAAAGAGTCATCTGTAACAAACCAACATTTGAAAACTGCATCTAAAGCAACTCCCCTTACATAATTAATATGGGACTGCTTCCTAGATTAGTACATCCACAAGGGAAGTTTTCTTTATCTGGAGCTCTGATTACAAGATTGCAGAAAAGCTAACGAGTTCCCAGGGCATGTGACTTTGGCATTCATTGTCTTCATCTTCCAATCCTCCACAAGGCAAATTTCTACAGAGTAACTACTGAAGGAGAAATGCAAAGTAATTCAGACCAGGATATATTTAAACTATCTTTGATTTACCATGTCAGTAGATAAAGCAATTTTAATCATAAATCCCTGAGAGTCTTTTTAAAAGACCTAGATGACACTCCTGCAATTTCTTAGCTACTCATTTTAAAACCTACAGAAAAACACTAAGCTCAAAGTGTCCCAAAATGTGGCTTTTCAAGTGCATTTAGAAACTAGAAAAGGATTCTGTCCCATAACAAAAAACGTGCACGTGTCACGCATAATCTTTTTTTCTAGGTTGGTAACATATCCTCTTTCTCCTAGATTAACTATTAACTATTATTAATAGTTGGCACTTGTATCATAGTTTCCTAATCAGCAGCTTAGTAAGGCCTTAAAGCCTATAAGGTCCTGCACAGAATGATTATTTCTGTCCAAGATATAAAAGTGTTTTCTCTCATAACCACGTGTTGGGACCAGAATTCAGAGATTCTTATTTTCATGCATGAATATAATGAAGAGACTCCTGTTTCTTATTCTCCCAGTACATGTTAAAAGATTCCATTCCAAAATATTACATAATTAAAAGTTATTGCAGAAGGAGTAACAGTTTTATACATTTTTGTGACCTGTGCTACTACATCTTTTCATTGACTAAAACCTGAAAGTCTTCCTGGAAAATCAGGTCTCTGCCAATGAGCCAGATCAGTTTGGATTCATGTGCAAAATATTCTTTCAATTTTACAGTAGTCTGTGATTAAACCAGGATTAGGTAATTGCATTCCTGGTGACTGGCTTGCAAAACCATAAACAAACAGAAACCCAAACAACAACATCACCACAACAAACAAAAAGCCCAGTTAAAAGAGTACAGTCCATTGAGAGCCATCTAAACTGCTGCAACAGCTGCTTTGAACTGCTCAAACTTCCCTAAGAAATGCTTATATGCTGTGTAGAAATGCAATCCCTTCCTCACTACTATTTTTTTTAAAAAAACACAGCCTCCTTTTTTCTTTCAAGTTCTTCCTAATTCCTTCTTTGGACCTCTGTATCAGACACAGCATTAACTGAGCTGATAGACCTGGCCCAATAGAAAATGGGAAGGGATCACTTGCTTTTCAAGTCACAACAACGAGTCATTTGTGTTTTTTAAATCCATTGCTTTATGTAAGAAAATAATATCAGAAAATTTGGGAAAACATGAAGTTGTAACAGTTTCATACACAAGTTTAGTGTCTTGGGAACTCCAGTTTTGCAGGGGTTTGTGATCTTACACGAGGTACAATTCACTTCCTTAAAAAGTTAGCCTGACCAAAAGGTTAGAGAAGAAAAAATTAAAATTCCAGAAAAAAGTGTTCTGCCAGTGAATCACCATGCCAGGCTGCTATGATGCTCTTTCCACTCTAATCAACTTCACTTTTGATGTGATCTCTGTAATCGTACAGAACTTTATAGGTGGAGTCTGTACCAAGTACTCAAAGCCACCACTTCCCAGCTCCTGAGAAGACACAGCATGTGAGAACGCATAAACCAGAACCATTTTAACATTAATATCTTTGTACACAGTCAGCAAAAATTGTATGGATCACATTACTTGAACACAAGTTATGCAAGATGATTCATTCCTTCTTCTGATACAGAAATTCCAATAGCAGACTTCTAAATATAGGTACCCAGTAGCTTCCAAGTCATTTTGGAATACACTTAAAATTGAACTAGAGCTACTGGCATCAACAGGCCTAGCATATTTATTTGGCAATAATCACAGTATTACTTATAATCCATGTTTATTGATCTGTACCTTTACTCCAGTTGAAAAAAACAATTACTTGGTTTGGTTTTCATTAAAAATGAAATTGGGTATTTAAAAAACCCTTAAAGATAATGCCTCTGATTAATAGCATTCTTGAAAAATACGAAACATTAATCTATTTGGTNNNAAAAAAAAAAATATTTTTGTATAAAAAAAAAAAAAAAAAAAAAAAAAAAAAAAAAAAAAAACCACAATTCTTCAGCAATATAAAGCAGGTTCAATGGGTGTACTGACAAACCTTCTACCAGTCTTAAAATATTTCCATATTTTTACCCCCAATTACTCCAACAGCACGGAAATCTCCTATGGAGGGGAATTATACACCAGGTAAGGTCATAGAAGACAAATTAGGGAACTGTGTTTATAAATATTACGTACTATATTTTTATTCAAAATGTGAAATTTTTCCAGTGTCAGGTTTTTTTCAGTATTCATTCAGTTTGCAGTCACGCACACCACACACATGGGCATACACACACAGATTTCCTCTTTCTTCCTGCAAATTTTCAGAGTTTCCACATTTTTGTGCTCTTGATTAGTCTGGTGCAGGAAGAAGGGCTTTTATTAGTGAACAGTTTTGCCATTATTCGAGCTAGGGAAAAGATACTACTTTTGAGAACGGACTTAGGAAGAGATCTCTTCCCAAGTTTATATTATTCTTTTACTCTCTGTAACACTGAAACAAGACTGAGTTCAGACAAGAACCACTCCTGGCCAAGGAGCAGCTGGATAAGGAACAAGGCTAATCTACTTGCTTGAAGAATTAAATCTTGTAACCTCATTTATTTTGTGAGAATTTTCATGCAGTGCAGCCCTTCCACTGTGTGTGTACACAACACGTTTCACAAGGACAAAACCACAGTATTTGATCCTGCAAATAATCATGAGGGCAGTCAGCAGATGAGAGGACAACATTTATTTTGCATCTGGTGTAGTTCTTCTGCTCTATGTGTACATCCAAGCCTCTGACTAGACTGAGAAAGAAGTAAACAGAACCTGATAAATGAAACAACTGCACATAAGAACCATGTTTTATTTCTCATCTTAATTTCTTGTATTCTGGCTTTTGTTAGAGAACTGAAAATCAATCCCATGTGAGCAGCAAACACCGAAATTATTTTTTCTGTCATTTTATGGGCATTTTAGTTTCTTTATAAGATGAAGAATCTGATCATCACATTAAAAAACTATGACTGTTTGCAATTTTAAATTAGAAAACTATTGCAGCAACACTGGGAAGCTACAGAGTTATTCAAGAATAACACTGCTGCTTTGAAATTAACTCTATATTCAAGTAAGGAATCTGAGATCATCTAGGATTCAACTGTTCTATGAATCTCTGGATTTCTCTAAAGAAAATCAAGGTTATTGCCTTAAAACTATCAGGACGGATACCTGCACCACGTGTTAGCCATCAACTACACAAGGATCTCCTGGATACTCTAAAACCTATACAGGTGAGTGAGGTGAGAAGTGAGAACAGGTAGGCTGAACATGTCAGATTTCTCCGTACTAGCAGTTTATTCCCAGTTAATATTTAAATAGTTATCTAGGAAGTTTTAATCATTGCATTTTCCCTGCTGTGGTAGAAAATATTTCCCTCAGAGAGCCCTAACCGCATGCACTAGGCCATGAAGATACGCCTGCAAATCTGAGGGAACAGGACAAAGAACAAGAAATAGGATTATCTTCGGCAAACTACACTTGCTGAGGGTCATTCTCTAATCACCCCCCACATGTTGACATGCCTGTATCACACCACAGCACTAGTGTGTCAGTATAAGGCACTGCTCCTTTTTCCCTCCCTGTAGTTATCTGTCCCCAAAGGCACTGACCCAAAAACCCATCCAGTGTTATCACCTGCCCAGTCCCACAGCACACCTGGGAGCAACAGTTACGACCTTACTGGATTGGTTCTAAACTTTTCTTTGCAGTTCACATAGAGGCACTGCATTTCCAATGTACAACTCTTGGTAGAAAAAGAATTCATGTAACAAACATGATAGAATGCCGTATATTTGTAAGCCCAGTAATTACTGCAAGTGTTTGTAAGCATGTGCTCCTCAAAGCATGCACACCCCTCACCAGTCCCAAATGGTTTCTGATAAATGAGAGTTTTGGGAAAGCATCTGCTGCCGACGTACCTGACACAGCTCCTCACAGCCACCTCTTTGGAGGAACATCTTGGAAGCTGTACAGGTTTGCAATCACAAAAAGATTTTAAATTACTCTTATGATTGCAATCCAGTCTCATATACCAACTTCTCATGATTACTTGACCTGTGTTTCACATCACAAAGGCAATTATAGCCCTTTAAACACAGGATTGTCAAAGACAGGGCACAGGCTCTGTACTCTATGCTAGGTCTGAACCAAAGCTTGTCTCTTATCACCTGATGCTTTCCTTTCACTTGGTTTAGCTGCAACAATTCTTTCTAACAGCAGGTAGCCATGCCTGGTTTGGAGTGGGGCAAATCAATTTGAGGGTAAGGGAGAGCAAAGAACATAACTTATGTCAAAATACAGTGCGTATGTGGCGTGCTTTATACAACTTGCAAACCACTGAAGCAAGAGCAAGGTCTAAAAGTACAAGAAAACTTGTAAAAATGATCCCCAAGCAGATCCTAGAACGAGAAAGAAGCCATCAGAGAGCCCTCGGGTCACACGTGCAACACCATGTAAGCCTGAGCTCTGCAGTCCCAGGGGAGGACTGCCCCTGCCTTGCCAGTCAGCAAGAGTTTCAGCAGCATAAACACACAGGCAAGTTCCCAAAGCCTGGCGTCCCCAGCACCTGAGTATCCACGTTTCAAACGTGGTAAAATATTTACCTAGCACAGAGGGACATGAAGAGCAATCAATGAGATCCAATTATACAACGTATTTAAAAGATCCCTGGTAACACATTCCAACTCTGCTAGCCTTGCTTACACACCTAAGACTAAGGCCATGCTGTGTGGGCACACACCCCCGTTCTGCAGGCACTGCTGCAGCACACCAGCAAAACCTACAGCTCTCCATGGAGGGAAAGAGATCTGCTGTGGCCAGATCAGCTTGCAGGACCACAAATAAAATTTGGTAGCATTTCAGAGAGGCTGTGCTTTGCTACCTAATAAAGAGCACTCACCTGAAGCTTAAAAAGAAACAGTGTTTAAGATGCATTACTGATCAGAGAGTACCAAACTGGAGCTGCTTTTGATTACCAAAACCACCCTAACAAGAAATGTTACCACTACTACACCATTTAGAAGCAAGATCTGACAAGAAACAGATTATTGCACAATAACTTAAGGTCATATGTGCCTCCTGTAATTACAAATTAGCATTTTAATTAAACACTAAACTCGTGTCCTATTTTTCCCTAAACCTGTTTAATTAAATACACCATGACAATGAAAAAACTCTTCTGGTTTACTATTAAATCACTTAGAATTTTGTTAGACCAAAGCAGAGACCAGTGACAATTTTACATTGGGAAGGAGAATTTAGTTTCTTATGCTTTTCATGAAAGATACAAAGCACATTCATTTCTGGTACAGCATTACTAGCAATGCTTTCACTGGTACAAGAACATCTTTAAGGTTTCCTTTCCTCTAAAAGCATCAGCAAAACAAGAGCAGCAAAGCACGTCTTTGCTGTGTGATTTGCTTTGGCCACAGCTTTGCTGCATCAGCAAAATGTCACTAAAACAATACAAAACCAGCAACTGTTGATCACATCCCCTTTCTGCTGCACACGAGGCTGAACTCAGACTGCCCACGTTATACCTCAGCTTCCCGTCATCCTTAGTAGCTCTCTGATGCCAGCTAAGCCCTCCCAACTGCTCCTCTGCAATACCCAATGCTGTCACCTTTGTGATATAATCTTTCTGAGCACAGATCTCTATTCCCAAGACCCAAGCTTCAGAAGACACGCTACAAGGATGAGAAAGTTATCCTGATGATCAAAGACATCCAACTCACCAGAAGCATGCCTTACAACACCTTTTATATTTTATGATCAGACTGGAATACTAGCAGCTCTCAGATCTCTGAGAGTGCAGTAAAACCGATGTGCAAATTCACCTAAGGAAACTACAAACAGCAGATTTTTATAATCAGACACATCAGTGATAGCAGTGGCAAACACAGCTCGCAAAACACGTTAGAGACAGAAAAGCTTTCCCCTGCTCTTTGCTAAGTATACAGGAGATCATAATACCATTACTGACCTCAACCTCTGACAATGTCAACAGAGAGCAGATGCTCTATTACTGGCAAAGCACACTGCTCTCTGAGGTTACAGCAGCTTGACACAACAGGCTTTAAGTGACATCCACACTTGTCACATGGAAGGATGTAGATTGTTACAGGCATGTCAGCTTACCTTTAAAAAAACCAAAATAGAGAAGCTGCTCCTAACTGAAAACTGCTCATTTAATAATGCAGAAACAAAATAAATATAAAAATAAACTCTAAAGAGTAAACTTGAGCTTACTTCATTGCATGTATGCATCAAGAATTTTTCACTACAGGATAAGTTAAACTCAATAATTAAATCATCTGTTTGCATTGGGGGGGGGGTGGGAAGAGAGAAAAAAGGCACTATTTTTCAGTTGCTATGTTTGTTTTTTTTCCTCCCAAAGCCAGGACTAAATTCAGATATATATCTAGAACTGCAGAATTATAGTCACAATCGGTATAACTAAAATAAGAACTTGGCAACATGTCTCCTCATGCCTTGTATGGCATTAAAGGTACCATCTGTGCACTTAACAAATTGATAATAATGTCTCGTTACCAAATGTTGCATGCTCATGTATGTATTAAGGTTTCTACTCTGCAAATGCATTGAAGCATAAAAAGAGACATTAATTCTGAATTACCTGAACTAGTACAATTAACATTTTGGCCATGTGCTAATGTAAGCACCATTTATCCACAAAACAAACAGTCCACAGAGGGAAAAACAAAAACAAACAAGAAAACCCAGGTTTCCATTCCCAGAATTTTAGTTCTTTTTCTTCAGTCATTCTGAAAGTGCATCACTGCACAACTGAAGGACCAGCATTCAAACACCAATGCAAATTTGTTGGAAAACTATCGATTGCAATCCATCACGGGGAATTTCATGCAAGTCCCTTGCTCAAGTACTTCTGCCTGCTTTGGTCCAATCCCTGCTGCTGTGTGACAGCAAAGCTCTCAACCTCACTCCCCTCCTGAGCCTCCAACAAAAGGAGGGGTGTTCTGGCTGCAGAATCCCTCATGGAGGGGAACAGTCAAGATTGTGTATCAAACTTGGGAATGAAACTGTGGGCAAACATCTGGATCCAGCTGTAGAGCAGAAAGGAGAAGCCCATTCAGTCATTCTCAGCTGCTCATCATTAGTTTAGAAAAAAAAGTGAGGCTTATTATTAAACCTATTTCAGTGAACTCACTTTGAAACACGAGGGTAGGGAAAAAGCACAGTGACAGTTTGGCTGGCAGATATGAGAACAAGTTCCCTCTGGCAGCAAAGAGGAGACAGGAGCTAATGATGAATCTGGTTTTAATACATTTCAATGCATTTTTAAAACTACTTATAACATTTCATAAGGATAATTGAACTTGACTTCAAATTTGAACATCAGTCTTAACAAGTTTCTAAAACCTCTCCAAAAGTTTATACAAAAGACATTTATCCCACCTTTGCTGATGTATTCTACTTTTCAAGCTAAAGGTCATGTTAAATTTTAGAAGTGTTTGGATTTAAGAAAAATAAATAGGGCCTCCCATAAAACAGGTCTTCAGAATATGCAATCATAAATGCTTTATGTAACACTTGTATTTATAATATTCATGATACAAATAAGTCCTAACCTTTTCAACAATTCTGAATGTTTTGGAAGTGTTTAGTGGTTTCCAAAATTTAATAGGTTTTTTTTTCCCTTCTGTGTTTGCCTCCTCAGCCCCAGAAAAACAACTGATTCAAGATACAGTCATCTAGGTTGCCAAAATCAAAACTGGAAGCCAGGAATTGAATAACTAGTCCACACTGCTAATGAAAATACTGCTCCACTTCCCTGGTTTCTCAGCTCTAAAATTCCTCAGATCGCATTCCTGATTCATCCATGTACGGAAACTTTATTGGTACACAATATCCATTTACTCTCCTGATGGGTAACCCCCCTCCTTGCTGTTAAAGGAACTTCACACCAACCAATGAAGTCAGAAGACTCCCTGCACTGTCACTGTAAGTGCTTAATAGCTCAAATGTGATACTTATACAAAGTAACCCAACTCTATGCTGGCACATCTGGACCTTTTAAGTTGAATTACAATGGTTAATAAAGCCAACACCAACAAAGATTTAGTTCAGACAAGAGGAAAATATTTTTGTATGTGGACACCTCCGGAATAAATTCCTAGTTTACATGACTACAAATGGAATCAATACAGGTCTTAACATCAAAAGAAACAACCTCTTGTCATCTCAAAGTAACAAAGTCTATATAAGAACATAGTTACTCCCCACTACATGCCATGCTCCTGATTAATACTTAAATACCATCAATATTAAGATCTCTGCTGTGCCTTTCAACACCACTCATTAAAAACATTTTCATTTCAACAGCGTCATGAACTGGGACATCGCCCAGGAACTGAACAAAATATCCAAGTTTATTAAATACTTGACTTTCAAACCCAAGAATATTAAATACAATTCTCACCAAGTATCCAGGCACAAATTTAGCTTTAGTTAGAATGTTAGGTTGGAAGGAATACATTCAGTTTGCTCTGAATTCATTCACAAATAACTGTATCAGCCTCACCTCTATCACCCCCTAAATTCCTCATCATCCATTTATAGCCTCTCACTTCTGTTCTGCAAGGAAACTTAATGTGGATCATTTTTTAATCATTTTTAACATCCTTGAGACTCCACACATCAGATTCCCTGGCTGTACAGGAGGTAGAATTCGCCTGCTGGTCCTTCTTAGACCCAACCTCCACCTCGTCAGAAGTGTCACTCTCCAAAGACACAGAAGAGCTCCCATCCTTACATCTTTGTTGTGTTAGCAAGGGTACTGCTTTTTCAGCCAACACTCATTACTAGCTTCCAATTCTACGAGAGGAGTACCATAATTTATATAAACATCAGCAACGCAGAAGAATAGTCAGGAAATGCCAATGAGTAAAACAAAAACTGGGACCCCCAACTCACATGCACACAAATCCACCTTAAGTGGCACAGCTCAACACCTGAAATCTACAAATACATGATCCTGAAATCCTAAGAGTCCAAAAGCAAATTCAACAGTATAATCAGAAAGCACCTACACCTTGAGCCTGGCAACATCCTTAATAAAAGACAAATAAAATGATACAATACCATTCCTGTGCACTGCCTCCTCTGTCAATCAAGCATCCACATTTCAATATCTATCCCTGCCCTTACCCTAACCACAGGTTGAGGTATTGAAACCCCACCGAAAACCTGCACATCATCGACACTTCAGCTGTCGAAAGGTGATGAACCACATCCTTATCACAGCTGGATATCTGAAATCAGCTTGCAAATTGACGATTGTACCACTAAGACAGAAATTAATATCTCCAATATGCATTTACTAGTGACTTTTTCAATCCTCAATCACATAACTAATTTTAGAATAGACAACATAAAAGCTCTATGAACTTCCAGCCTTGAGCTCCCCTTTGCAAATTGCTAAACTTCGTGTTGAATTAAACATATGATTGCCCTAATTTGCTGTATGTATTCATTGTTTAAAATATGAAAAATAAACTAATATGTCACAACACATTTTTGCCGAAAAATGTTCCATAAAGCAACTGAAGTAGCAAGCAAGCTCTGTGAAACTAAAGATTAAAGGTGGTATTAAGAATCTAATTTTAGAAAAAGACCCAAAGAGAGAATCACAGAATACTCATAAATATCTTGACTTTGTATAACCTGGCCTTTAATGGATTTTGACACCAGAAAACAGATATCTGGCTATAGGAACCTGATATTTCTTTACAAGCCATCCAGAAAATCTTCATATGGGCCAAAGCTCTGACCCAAACTACAGTTTTGAAAGTGTTCTGGTCCAAAAAAAAAAAAAAAAGCTTCTAGACTATAATTTCAGATAAATGAATTCTATATTCACCATGGGGTTTAGTGCATATGACCTTAACACTAATTCCACACAAAGCATCCAGTAAGGACTTGGCTTTTTCCTTCCCCCTCTGCACCCCAGATAAAACTGGATTCATGCACAGAGCTCAAGTCTAAGCTCACTGTGCAAAATAAGGCATAAAGTGACATTATGGTCGCTGAGAATAATGCTAAAAAACTGCTGCCTTATTCTTCCAGAGGTGGTCAGCAGACTTGCAACAGATAACTAATGGTAATGAGACACACTAAATCTTCTACGCTTTCATGGAAGGACAGGCAACAAAGCAGGACTTTTCCTCAGCATGAAAGAGCCCTCTCTTTAATGATTTTTGAAGTATTTATCAGCAATGAAAGCAACCCAGAGCACACCTCTCCCAGCTGTTGTCTCCATCTGAAGATAAAAAAGAGAGGTACAACTGACTGATGAGCTAAACGAAAACGCTCTTCTCACAAGTACACAAACTATTACAGACATCAGCCTTCAGCATAAAATAACTTTCTACTTTAAAAAGAGAGGGCAAGTCGTACTGTATAAAAATTATGGTATCACATTCAAAAGTGGCACTAACGTGCGTTTTGGAGGCTGACAGAAAACATAAAAACACAGAATAGAAATATAAAAGTGCTATCAAACACACTATAAAACTGAGACATGGTATATGACTTCCAGAATGTATATCCTCATTTTCCAGAATCATAGAACGGTTTGGGTCGGAAGGAGCCTTTAACACCATCTAGTTCCAACCTGCCTGCCATAGTTCCACTGTTTTTGGTCAGGAAGAGATCCCATCATTAACAGTCCATCCTGCTGTACAGGTTATTGATGGCTATTTTGCAAAATGTTTATCTCAGCAAGCACCATCATCATGGTAGGCTGCCAGCACAAATGCAGCAAGTGTCCAGAGTTCCCTTAGGCCCCTTTTACCAGCTGAGCTCAATCTTCTTATACCCACAACAGGAGGACATGAAATGGTGCTGAAGGGAAACACGGCCCTATCAGACTCCCAGCTTCCTCACCCATCTCCAGGTGGAAGCCTGTGACTCCTGTAGGATGGAAAAACCATGACCAGCTGCTCCCAACCTGCCCCACAGGGAGGCTATCGTGGGGGCTTTCCTAGAGAGACCCCCCAACAGAGCAACTGAAACGTGTAGGCATCCTGCATGGAAACTTTCTTTTAAACTGTGTCGTGCCAATGTTATTTTACCAAAGTCCTGCACCCTCACAGGGTGGGCACAGCAAACAGACCCAGTGAGCTCGCCGAGTCCCGTCCGGCCTCCTAAGAGAGGCACATTTAGAAACAAGTAAATTTATAGACACAGCCACAAAGCTCAGCTGAGAATCTGTGACAGATACTCCTCACTGAGCCTGCTGACCTTAGACAAGCAATGTAGCTGCTCGTGAGATGGCTCCTTACTTAGGAATCTGCACCACTTGGAGACTGAGTCTCCTTCGGGAGCTCGTGGAAGTTCTTATCAGTGATGCAAAAGCATCTAATGGAAAAAGAAATTCCTGTAACATAGCTTCATCTTTACTGTACTGATTACTACATACTTCAGTTCAGCAGCAGCAGCTAAAGAGAGCTCTTCTCAAGGAAGTAGAATAATCTCCCACTTAAAATTTGAGTTACATTAAACAATCAAGGCAAAGCAAAGAAAGCATGGAGGTGTGCACCAACTGCCAAAAAAAAAAAAAAAATCCCACGGTTTTAGCTCCTAGATTCTGAAAGACTTTGAAGTTAACAATTTTACAGAGGCATGCTCTCAGATGACTGTATCTCTTGCTTGTTATCCAGCTTCCCTGCTTTATTGTAGCTGCCTTCCTCAATCAGTTAACTGAAAGGTTCTGCATAACAGAGAAATCTCAGAAGAAATAAATATGCAGTCCACCCCTTCTTAGCATCTCGGAGAGCTGAAGGCTAACATAGCTGCTGGACAAGTAAGGAGAAAAGAGTTTGAGTGGAATTATCTGTATTCACTAAGAGGCCAATGCCTCTTCATATCTTGGCTGGATATTTATTAATGCAACACTGAAGACAGACAACATTTGGCCCAAAGGCCGAAAGAAGGCCCTGATAATTAAGGTTGCTCCCCAGAAGAATTTCCATTGCTCCTTACCGAAGTGCCTCTAGTAACAAATGTAGCATCATAATAACGAAAAACATGCCTGAACATAATCCCAAACCTCTTCTGATGAAGAATTATAAAGATTCCATCAATGTGCACCTCATAACGAGGCTTTAGTCAATCCCACTAGAAAACAGAAAAGTGATGTTATTGTCATCTTCACCTTTCACAGGACTGCGGAAAAAACGGCTTCCTGAATCTGAGCTGAAGTACCATCCCTGTCCTGCCTTCAAGACTTCTACAAAGATTTTTATTTTTAGGAAATGAAGAGCAAAGAGAGCTTTCCAAACAAAACAAGAAAACACATTTTGGCACCATGTAATTCCAACTGAGCTTTTTTTCTGCTGTTTAAGTACAATGTCTTATTTTCTCCTAGATACTTCCATGCTTACTTGATTGACTAATTCACCATTCATCAGGTAATGAAGACTGTGACAGTTGGTTTTGTTGCTGCTGCCTTATTGTTGACCAATTTCAGCCCAACTGTTTTCCTCCTACTTCAGCTGGAATCAGCAGCTTCTCTCACCGTCTTTCAGCATTAAGAATACGTTATTGATTTTTTTGTATACGCATGTTAACTTAGTAATCTGGTAATAAAAAACTGTTTTCAAGAACACTATAAATCAGTAAATTAAGATACAAAATTAGATCAACATCTTGGGACAAGAAAATAAAGCAAGAGGTACTTGTTGTGTCCACCACATATTTTGATTTGAGAAAATTATTTGGATATTCTGTAGCTTACTTCCTCGCTACTGGCTGCCTTCTTCACAAAAAACACCAGACAATTTGAGTAAGTTTATGGTGGCATGATACAGAATATGTTTCTATTTACTAAAACATAAACTAGACAGATATTTATAAAACTGTGATAGACTTTAATGAGAAATACTGCATACAACAGTACACTTAGGAAAAGTGTTCTGAGCCAGCATTATATGTAGGCAATATGTAATCTGTTACCATTACCAGTAATGTACAGAAAATATATTTAAATATCTGGAGATAAGCTGATTTACCTAACATCATTACTAGAATCTGTCCGAGATCTACTGGCTCTAACTTCTACCAAAGAAATTACTCAGAAGTGCTACAGTGAAATGTTTCAATTAAAATCAGAAGCTTGCAGCAGTGTGACATCTGAAAGGCACAGCTGACACAGCCTTAAATGATGTAAGTTCCACCTGCATATTCTGTTTACTTGTGGTACAAAAGCAGAAATATTATTAATACAGCTTCTACACTTTCTCAAAATACACCTTTCTTACCAACACTTCCATTACACAAGAAATACCACTACAACTCACAATCTCAGCAACACAGGAAAAGTTGGGGAGTAGTTGTAGTACCCAAAAAGTAACTTTTAAATTGGACGGGTAGCTGAGGGGGGAAAATAAGATTCATACAGGGATCAACTTTGTTGTCGGATTCTGTTTAACATCTAACAAAGAAAACTTTGACTATTTTGAACTTCAAAGTTTATTTGCTAAAAAAAAAAGCATTGCAATAAACAGAAAAAACACTACTGAATAGAGTTTTTTAAAAGGCATCTGCTAACAGAAAATATTCCATCAAAAATAGTATCTGTTCCTGAATAAATAGTATCTACCCAGTACACACTAAATGAGATGAGAAATGCTTCACAGGCAAGAAAAAAGCCCAACAACATTCTGGTAACCCAGATCACTACTTGGTAAATACTGGGTCAGATTCAATATGATAAAATACTGCAGTGTGACACTGAACATGACAGCACCTCAGATCATCTTTCCGAGGAATCAAAATGCCATCATGTCATGATGCATTCTGATTCAAAACATTATTTCTGAACAATACCTTCACAGCAATCATTGCATTCTTAATTTTTACTTCCTGACAGAAAAGAAAAAATATCTACTACAATGACATAAAGGGAAAAAATAGCTTGTTAAAGGAGAAATTAAAAGAGTAACAAAAAAAATAGCTGGTGAGTTGAAGACTGTTCCACATCAGAAGGTTGTTTTAGGAGCAAGATGTTAAATATTTGTCTCTGCTGAAGCATCTTTAGAATTAAAAAGATAACAATTAAGCACAATGACCAGATTATATTCTCTCAAAACATTTAAACAAAGTATGGTGTGAGCTATTAAGCATGATGTGAACTGTCTCATCTAAAAGCACTGAACACAAAGGCCTCACCTCTGGCTCGAACTTCTTGGGCTTAGGATTACTGGATCCAGTACTGGGCATTTATTTTGTTCCCTAGACATCTTCTACTGGCCAGTGTTAGAGCCAGGATTGAGGGGTTGATCCTACAGGATCAGTACAGCTGCCATAATTTGCTGTTCCTACACCAAGGAAAATCTTGACACAACAAGAGTTGCTTCTGGCACGCCTAAATTAATTTTGGGGCACAGATAATTCTTGACATTTGCCTTCCAAATAATTACAGTGCTTAAGTTATTGATAAAAATAACCTTCTAGATCTTTTCAGAGATCTAGAAATGGTGAAAATGCTTTTCAAATTTACGTAAAACCATACATGCCAACTAGGAATCTACAGCTCAGAACGAACACATTTTAGGCATATATACACACACGCAGAGTATTGTAAAATAGAAAAAAACCTGAGTGCTTTGCTTGTCCCCTTTGGAAGATCTGTGTCTGCCCAAGCTGAAAAGGTCTCCAATCACTATGCACAATTAGGACAGCAGAATACAGGCCAGATTTAGCCCTCCAAACAAAGAATTTCTAAGCATGTCTTTGATTTTTATTCTTTTTTCTTGCAATTTATCCAACAACGAAGGTCACTGCAAACCACAGAGCACACATTTTACTGCTTGCTACAGCTTACACAAAACCACAGCTAGCAACTCTAAGCTAAAACATGTGCTATTTTTCTTAACTCATGCAGAGCATGCTCGTATAGATACAGCACCAAATTATCAAGCAATCATCGCTCGTGTTAGTGGAAAACAGAGCAGCATCCAGCTATTACTGAAGTTGTGGGAAACCATTCACCAATTTTAACGTCTTTCAAAGTGTTATTATTTTCATCACTGAAATATCGCTGCTTATGAAAATCTTTTAGCACGGGAAGAAAAACTGTATTAGGAAAGGTTTTAGAATAAAATGTGCCAGAATTCAACTATTTTGGTAGAGCGAAGATACACGCAACACATGGGTAACTTACAAATGAGGGAACCAATTCTCATAAATGTTTATCAACCTAACAGCTACCGACAGAGTAAATTCCATGACGAAGTCATGACATCTATAAAAAAAAATTAATCCACTCTGATTTTTGCGTCTGATTTTTTGACAAATTTGCTGTAACATGTACTTATTTATAGGCTTCCAAAGATGAGAGGAATCGATCATTTTCTGGGAACCGCAGCCTTTTGTGTTCAGCCTTTACCCTTAGGAAAGAGTTATCTAGATGCAAGGAAAAGTACCCATAATAGAGTTAATACTACATATGGCAACATATTAACTTAGCTAAGCTGCTTCTGATTTGAAAACAGGTACAGTAGTTGAATTACTAAGCTAGGTACTCAGGAAGGCACGTTCTATATATGATATCCGCACTCTAGGCTTGGCTCAAAAAAAATCTACAATCCCTTGAGACTCTACATCCTACTCAGAGTTATAACAATTCTAACATTTAATTAATTACAATCTGAAAGCTGAAAACTTCTCTGCTCCACAGGAGTCAAGTATTTTCATGTGATCACAAGACCACAGCAGTTTATCACTCATTAGCTAAGTCATTATATTTTTAGTGTTCGTGGTTAACACCTCTTATCTGCAAGTAAAATGCGTTCATTTAAAATATGAGCAGCCATGAAAAAGGGGCATTAAGATGATTCACCCTGCAACTGGGGTTGTCTCAGAGCATCACCTAGTCATTTCGAATCAAGTCAATACATGAAGAGAAATAAATATAAACCAGTCTTTGCGTAAGGACGGACAATTTTAAGATAAAATAAATTCGGTTTTGTCTTCTAGATAGAATGATAATGATAAGCCCATTTAACTTCCCTTTCTAAGTCAAGATGAAGGCCTATAGTTACCCCTTTTTAATTTTTAGAGAAATAAGTATTCCATCACAAATTTAAATTTTTATAGTAGTGTTCAAATCCAAGGATTCAACTTCAAGGATTTTCTTTCATTCCAGCAGGACTTTAATATGCACTACTCATGAGCGGAATAGCAAGTAAAAGCAAGGCAGCATTTGCAGTTCTGTCTTTTCTATAACACAAAGTCAGAGCTTGGCAGGGAAGATCCTGAACTGTCTCTGCAAACAGAAAACCCGTGTAACTCAGACTTTTTTACTCATTGTTACTCCTCCACAGTTTCAGAGAAGAAATGACAGGAAAACTTGTGCCCTTATACCCTAAGATTTCCCTCTCTTCTCTTCACGCCCTGTGAGGAGGTTCCAAATTGTGCAGCGCAGGAACAGCTGATGTTCCGGGGTCCCCCTGCTCAGCCTGCTGAGTGCTGACCCTGTGCTGGAGTGTCTGGCACTCTGAATGCTGCCTGTCAGCTGAGGAAATGCCTCCTTCAGGCAGAGGTGAGCCCACATATCTGCCCTTGCCCAAGAAACCAAAGTATCTCTATTATTAGTGACCTCTAGAATAGTTAGGCAAGGAGCAGGCATCAGCATTCCACTCTGTAATTACACAGACTATAAGTGTGCACACAATGACTGTGGAGAGACACACAAAGCCTTTAAGTTCATTGATAGCTGATGAGGTTACCTTTCAGTTCATATCATTCAAGATCTACTGCTCAGAAGAACAGATAAGCTTCCCACTATTTATCAAGGTTAAAAAGCTCATTTTTATGTGAAAACATCAACTTAGAGCCTCCACTACCAGCTTTCTTCCTATGAAAAATGAGAAAATATGGAAGAAGGAAATGAATAAGCAAATAAGCGGAAAACAGCCAGAGTACCTGGACTTCTGGCACCTTAATTTGTCCTTCACACTTGCCAGGAATTTACTCAGAGATTATTGTCTAATAATAGGACAGGCCATGTGCCTCAAACACAAACTTTTCAAAATTCCATAGAGGAAACAAGAGTCTGATACAAAATAGTTCTGTGGGATAAAGTGAACACATTCACTTGCATTTTAACAGTTTGAAGATTTAAGTAAGATTTCTGTGGGTTTACAATTTTTCTTCCACATTCTGCAAAAATGTGGTTTACACAGCTGGTTGAAAAATTTCATAATCTCTTCTAGAGACTAAATTCTCTTCACATGACAAATATTCATCTCACAAGAAAAAAAAATTCTGAACTCCAAGGATCCCGAACCCAACAACTGAATTACGTACATGTAAACTTCGTTCTTTACTAGAGGTGAAATTTTTGACTAAAAATATTAGAAGTTTCATACTTCTGTAAAAGCAAATGTGAATTATTTCATGGTTTTAGTATTATCTTACAAAGTCATATCAAAGAATATAACATTACTATTTATTCTCCATCCACGGAAGTGTTCAAGGACAGGTTGGATGGGGCTTTGAGCAGCCTGATCTACTGCAAGGGGCATTGGGACTAGATCATCTTTAAGGTGCCTTCCAACCTAAGCCAAGATAGTGATTATATCTTTTTATTGCTAAGTAATGGAATGCAGAATTTAAACTAAGATTTCTGAAGACAGGATCTTGCAATTCAAGAACACCTTCAGTGGTACCATTCCCACCAGCTGGACAGCTCCCATTATTTGTGAACACTCAAAATATCACCCTTTCTTTTGCCATGTGCAATTTCTGCTGAATGGGACGTTGCCTGCCTTGGTTTCATTCCCAGATCACCTGTTCAAGGAATCACTGAACTTCCCAACCAAATGCTGGGGGGTGCTTTTGCCACCAGTACAACAAATAGAGGCTTAACATTAGCATTTCCAGAAACACATGAAACACCGTATGGAAGCTTACTGTATCTTCTGAGACATCTAACATTAACTCCCCCAAATTTCCTGTCCTACTGCTGTTTACCTAAATGTCACTGCTTTTGCTGTATCACTATGGGAACAGTGGATGTTCCTTCTGTTCCTATATTGCCACTACCAATCACTTTTTCTTCGCCAAAATTTGCTGCCAAAACACTCTACATACTCAAATTTAAAATATAGCCTCTAACAACAAAAATTCTCCAGAAAGCATTCACCAGAACGTCAGCCAAACCATTTCCAGATAAAGACAAAGTAACTGTTTTAGGAGAACTCCCTATATGTCATTCCACTCTCTATACAAACCCTAGTCACCATATCCGGATGCTTCACAGCCTCAAACTTAGTTTTCCTTTCGACAGCCTTTTAAAGCAGAAAGCTATTTTATAGTCAGGAAAATAAAATTCTAAAAAGATAAATACCCTGTCCAAGAACACCAAGAAGTTCAGGGTAAACTAAAACATTCAATGCTCATCCCCAAAGTCCTTGGCTAAAGTCTTACCTATGTTCTCTCACCTTTTCCCCTATGGCACCAAACTATTTGACTTTTAGCCCACATGGTTCAGTGCTCCTTTTAAAGAAAACAACCAGTTCTGTAAGCATGAAAATTAATAAAGTCTCATCCCTTCAGCCTGCCATTGCTTGAGTTTTGGGATAACAAGCGGCCTGCATGTGGGGGAAAGAGGGAACACAGAGTTTCCTGTTCTCAAAAATCATGTAAAAATAACTTGGAAACGTTTGTTTCTGCTTTATTTGGCCAAAATCAGATGCTCTCAGAAGCTGAAGCTAAATCAGCAGCCCATGCATTTTTCATCCACCCTGATATGCGCTCTCAGCCATGCAGTGCTTAGGGAAAACAGAGATGTGGGAAGCAGTCAATAGACTTTTACTACAGGAGACAAAGTCCTTTACAAAAGTCACAAGTCTAACCCATGCTGACAGGCCAGGTCTGTGCATGCTCAGTCTACCTGGGCTCAATCTGCACTAATTCTGGGTGTTAAGATTGCAAAGCCTCCAGCGAGTTTCCGAGTTCAGGGTAAGGTCTTCTTAAGGCATTAGGAATGCAGATGGCACACGTGCCTGGCTTAGGGTGGGCTTGCACCAACACCCCCGTGACCACACAAACACAGAACTGTAGCACAGGCCAGAAAAACAACACGGCCTTGGCCAAAAACATGTTTTAGTGACTTTCACTTTAATGAGATAGTTCCATTATATTTAAGAAAAAATGTCGAACATTTTAAGTTCTACTTGGTACTAGAATGGAGAAAAGCTTTCTGGTCTACACTGTGCCTCGAGAATTAGAGCAGCTGAGGCACCCCAACGGGAGGCAGAGCCAGTCACAGACTTTGTACCTGGAACTATTCATCTCTAGCTTTCAATCAAAGCACAAACTAGAAAGCACCATTTAATACCTTGAGACTTGTAGGTACAGTTCAGCTAAACATTGCTCTGTTTCACCAATGAATTTTTCATTTAGTTTTTCTGAAGTCAGTCATGTCAAGAGATTTTGAGACCTTATTTTAATAAATATACAACATGTACGTGATTTGGTAGGTTGCTTTCTTTCAGATTTTTCCTTTCCTATAGCAAGAAATAAATTATGAGATAACAAGTTACTTGAACTCAGAACTATTAAGCCTTCTTATGATGAAGAAAAGCATATAATCACTTAAGTATCATTTCATGATGAATAACTGGTTTATGCCACCCATCACTGGTATGTGTTTTAAAGGATTCTGGATGAATACATGAAAAAAATAAGTAATGGCATCATAATAAACCCAACAGAGTGAAAACTGCACTAACAAAATGTCTGATAAACATAATACAGCTTTGGGGTATTTGCTACTCAGTTCCTTGGAAGGACTGCATTTGTCTGATTAGCTGAGCAGCAGAAAATGCCGTCTCGCTGGAGGCTGCTGCACTCTGCAGCCACCGTCAGCAACCCAGAGAAGTATAATTATCAAACTACTGAACCTGATTAACAAACACTTCTCATGCTCATATTCTTACACTGTAAAGAGATTTCCTTTGTGCTGAGCAAATGTAAGCAGCTCTGTAGGCTCCTTTGTGCCCCTGGATCTCCCACAACATTTTACTGAAATGCTGCCTGGTAGCTCAGCACAACATACATAAGCTGTCAGGTGTGATTAAATTCAGTATATCACCTGGTTTGTATCACATGAGAGGAGGACAACTAAAAAAAAACAGGCTAAATGAATCTTTGGGCTGAACTACTTCCCTCAAACTAATATTTGATGTATTATTAGAAAATCTGCAACAAAAATAAATATCTGAGGACTAAATTCTGAGCTTCTGCAGGTTCTCTGTCTACTGTGATCCCTTTGCCTTTCCCAGCTGACACAGACCATGGTTTGTGTTATGTGATTTCCCACACTAACAAATAACAAGACTCAGATGCTTAATAATGGCATCACCCAAAGGTGTGATGATACTACAAAGGTGATAATACTACAAGATTGGAAACTGGTAACAGCTCTCTAGCCCCTTAAATAATGATCACTGTGAAAAAAAAAATAAGCAACAGAGTTAGACACAGCCCAAACTTCTAGCCATGCATCTAAACAAAAAATGTACTGGAATAATACCTTTTGATATTAAAGAAGGAGGGAAAAGTCTTGATTCATAACTAAATAAATCCATGCAAACTAATCTGCCTATCACTTCAAAGTTTAATCAATCCCTAAAAACATTGAAAAGTCAAATAATTTCTCATGGTCAGTTGTGCTGACTTCATTGAAAATCATTGAATTATGAGCATATATCTCAAATCTTTATTTAAAGTTTGTTTCAAATGCTGAAGTCAAGCGCCTACATTTCTGAGAAATACCACACTGTTTAATAAAGGCATTCCTCAAAAAAAATTGAATTCTAAAAGCCCTTTTCTTCATAAAAATAACCATGAAAAAAATCACAAACAATTGTAAGCAGCTAATTGGTTCTACCAAGCGAATTTTTTAAAAGCAGAAATGACACTCATGGTCTCAATCTCTTCTGAGGCAGGCAGTGGGGGGGGAAATACAATGATATTCAATTTGCAATTCATTAAATGAAAATGTTATCACAAATGATTACACAATGACCAAAAAGAAGACATCACTTCCATCCTAGTTAATATTCTCCCACTATTTCTGTGTATTCATTTAACCTTTCTTCGTGGCCCTATTCTTCCAGATGGCCCTGCAAAAGAAAGGTTTTGGTGTATGACAGAAGGATAAACAAATCTGAGTTCTTGCAAAACGAGTGGTAAACCAAATCACACATTCAATTAGCCATGACTGAAAACAGTTTGTCATTAAATCTCACCAGATTAGAAACTGCATTTCAGCTGATTTAACAGCTACATGAGTCTTTTGAAGTACTCAGAGACCAGCTTTCTAAAAGCATCCAGAACTACTCCAGTTCTGCTCAAATTAAGCAAGCCAGCCTTGAGCAGCACTTTCAAAAGCCATGGATCCCAACTCTGTGGTGTTTCAACACACAGCACTCGCACACAAACCATGTTAAAAACAAACACAGTTCTCAAAGCCTAATGTACATCTGATGTGAATATCTTTTTGAAAGAAACACCCATACCTTGCATAACCTAGAGGTTTAAAACAAGTTTTACAGAGAAAATCTAAGTAATACCTAGAGCAATCTGCGTTTGGTGTGGCATTGATTCATGGCAACACGAAGCTTTTCAATTCTATGTGAATGTAAATGTAAATTCAATTTACATTTTTTGAGTAAAACTTTCAGAAATGATTCTCAGGGTTTCTGGTAGCATAGCACCTATTGTCAAGGAATAAAAGCATAACTAGTATTTTGTTAGATTTACTAACCCAATATTGGAGTAAATGAGTAATTCACATGCTTTACATAAAGTCAGTAAGCTAGTTTTATCATCAGGATTTTTCATGGGTTTTTTTGGAGTATTTCAAAATCAGCTTTTATTCTATTCCAAGAGTTTTTGCAAAAAAGTACAAACTTCTCCCACTCATCTTAAATGCTCAATGTCTATTTCAATCACAGCTATTTGAATACCAAATCTCACTACTTTCCCCACTGACCACTCGACTGATACAGTAATAACATGATTGTTCTGTGGTTTTAAATGAACAGATTTACTTTTATTACAACCAGTCTATACCTAAACACTTCACAGGCATATCTTCATCAGGCAGGGAGTAAGAGAAAAGAAGAGTGGGGAATCACTGCTCTCCACAGCATAAAGAAACCCAACAAAAAAGAAAAGTCTTCTCTACCAGTGCAGCCCTATTCTGTTTGGACACTGACTTCAGGCTATAATAGAAAAAGAACTCTTTCTGGTGTGTGCTCTCTCTCCCCAGGCAGTTTGCCAGTAGTGCACTACCAGCAAATCTCTTTAAGGAGAGACAAGCCCTTAGTAGGAATTCCCCATAGGAACAAGCTTGCAACTTTGAACATGGAAAAAACATTTCCTTTCAAATGGGAATGATTAAGTACATCTTTTTGTAAGGCCTTCTGGTCTGGACAACTGAGAACCTCTTTCTTGCATTAAAAAATTTTTTTAAAAAAAGTTCTGTAGTGTCATTAACCAAAATCTGTAACACCAAACTGCAGATCTTCCCATTCCCTTGTACTCCAAACAGGCATTTTAGGATCCAGCTACTTCAGCACAGATTAAGTTGTACTGGGACACACAAAATAAACTAAAGCACAACAAAGACTTGACTTCTACAAACCCAAAGAACTTTTCTACCAGTTGGAAGTTGCCAGTCATCCTGGTCGTACCTTTCCTTTGGCAAAGTCCCTCTTCCTAAACCAGAGTGTGAAATAAAATTTCTGTTTCATTCATAGCTAGAGATGAACTTGACACACGCAATTATATTCACCAGAAAAATTCAAGAGCTGTTTCATATCACCGGGGTAGTGCAGCACAGACAGGCCCAGGAACTTAGAGCAGGATAAAGCGGGACTAAATCACTAACAACTACAAATTTTCGTCTGTTTTGCAGAGGTGCACATTACAACACAAAGGAAAAAATGGTTTCTAAATTCAAAATCTGCACTGAAAAAATCAAAGTAATCCATAATAATTAGCTAATGCATATTACTGAAGTTCTGGGCTGACAGTAATATTAAACAAAAAATTGCAACTGAAATAGGAAGATAGGGCTGAGTACCATATTGCAATATTTTTTAATAATCCCCTTATAGAAATGTTATCTATTAAGAAATTCTTGCAAATGTGCAAAGGTTACTTACTGATGCATTCTGTCTCACCTAATAACCATCAAATAACATTATTATTAATTTTCAGAAAGATAAGGCATGTTGTTCTTGTAGCTAAATAGTTATTTCCCGGGGTTTTGAATGAGAAAATACATGTCAGGGTATCAACGTACATGAAAAATAGCAAAAAAAATTATCAAAATTATCCCTCAGAGCATTTGTATATGCACAAAAAAACTGATCCAAGTCTCCTAATTTTAAGCCCGTGTGCGGATTTTTTTTTCAAAATTGAACTACTGACTTTCTCAAGGCCCCTCTTGACTATTCATACACAGATGTGTAAATGCATATCACTGACTTGAACCAATGCACAACGTAAAATTCCTGAGGTATATCAGTTATGATTAGATCCTACATTTTTAAACCTTTTTCAGATCAAATTTAATGATATTTTCTCTTACAACAAAGTAATCTGGTATCTTTAGAATGGGTAGCTTGGCTAAATACCCACAAGTCATTATAAGGTCTCCACCATGTTTTCCCAAGCAAACTGAAGTATTTTCCATGAAGTCCAAATTATCTCGCATCTTTCCTGAAAAGTTTACTTGGGTGAATTTTGTGCCAGCTAGCAGAGACATTAGGAGAGAGCATTAGCTAAGAATCCAAAGACAGAAAAATATCAGAAACACAGTATCAAAAAGTTATTTAGATTGGAAGATTTTCTAAGTGAGTGGAAAAAGAGCCAGGCCTTAAAGACCCTTGAGCTGAAAAAGTAAACAAAGCAAAGACAGTAGATAAACATAGAAATCCTTCTAAGATACAACACCGAACACTTAGCAATTAAACAAAAATCTTTAGAATTATTTACTAAATGTGGTTAAAATGTACAGAATTCTACAACAATATTTCCAGATAATCTATGTACAGGGGATAACTGGGTGCAAGGTAAAAACCAACAACCTTTTCAATGGATGGATTAATTAGTCATGTGGCCTTAGAACTGAATGAGTCATCGAGTGGCTAATGAGATAAGGGCAGGAAGCCTGACACCTCTAAGTCAAGAGTTCAACCGGTTCTTCTCAGAGTACTCTCCTGCTGTGCCCTAGATTGAAGGCACAACACTGGCTTTCCTCCTGCTGAAGGGACTCAAAGAGCCATGCAAAGCTACTTACAGAGGAAATCTTTGCCTGAAAGTAGGACACAAACATTAACTTCCTGTAGCAGGGTCCCCCACTACGGCTCTCCCAGTCCCAACCGCCTGGGATAAAGAGGCGCCCAGGACCATCAGCACCTGACCTGCTCTGCAAGCACAGGCTGGAGACACAACCTCTAGCACAGAGCCTCACTCTGAGAGGGTTCCCCACTGACAGTGGTACTCAAACAAAGCTGAAGAATCCTGTTACCAGGTGCACAGAGACTTTAATTAACATTAGGGGCCCTTTGTGCACTAGAGGCAAGCTCTTTACTCATGGGACTTTGCCAATTTGCTGTAATTTATACAGCTGGGTCTCCCACGCCCTGACTGTGCTGCCAATCTCCTCTCAAGTAGAACAGTGTCACTGCTGCAAACCTTGGGGGTCCAGTCACAAGAGATGCAGTGCAACCAAAGACTCAACTCAAACTTCAGGGGTATTGTTTTCATCAACTCTGGATGGATGGATGCCTTCTTATCGTTCATATTTACTTATTAAAAAGAAGGAAAGAGAAAGAATAACCAACAATGTCTTGACCTCAGCCAAAATCCAGGCTTGTATTGTGCTGGTCTGCCTGCACATGATGAAGAAAGAAGCCCAGTGCAACTCAGGGCAATGGGAAAGGCAGCAGGAGGGAAAGCACAGAACAGAACATGGGACAGCAGGATGACACCAGGAAGACAAATGGAGGTGGGAGAACGAGATAGAGAAAAGCATGCTGCACAAGAGGACAAACAGAAGTGAAAACACAGAGGGAAGCCAGAGGGCAGAGGCAAAAGATAACTAGAAAGAAATGAGTGGGAAGTTAAAGACAAAAGACATGAAGGGAAATCACACATCACGGATGAGGAGGAAAAAAAAGGAGAAAGACAGAAACAGAAGAAAGATATATACAGGAAGCCCTTTCTGCTAGAAACTGCTTCTTATCAAGCTCAGGCAAGGAACACTTCCAAAAAGGAGAGCTCAAACAAGCATGGAAAGTTCAGATCACCTAAAAGTTCTGCAGGCAGATGAAAGAAACTACCTTAAAATATGAAGCAGTGAGCTAATCAGGATTTCATCCCAAAGTACCTTGCCTCTGCTCTAACAGAAAACTCAGTTCAATAGCAGTTTCACCCATCTACCTGGAGAAGAATAGGGACCACTTGTGTCAGTACATTCAGTAATTAGGGACTAATTATTAATGAAGTAGAATTCAGGATTAAGTTCAGTAACTGTTTTTGAAGTTCATCACTCTACCGCAGTCTATGCAATACACACAGCCATGAGAGAACTACTCCAGTCAAAACACAGAAAAGATCCCTTCCTCCTGCCTCTCCTGGCACACATCAAAGACACATTAAGGTGTTTTAGACAAAGGATTAGACAAAATTCCCCATTGAACACGGGACTGTAACACTTGGCAAGTGGTCAAGTACAGTCCAGTCTGAACTTGATGCTGCACTTCTGCTTTGTTTTGTATCACTCACTACTAACACCTCTTTCCTGACAGAGGATAAGTATGACCACAACTCCACAGAGCAAGAAGGTAACTGTAGTGCATCCTTGATCCCAGAGACTGGCAGAAAGGCGTAACACAAACCAGAGCTTGTGCATTCAGAAGACAAAAAAAATAATAATGAAAGGGACTACTATCCTAAAACATCATTGCTTATTAATACCATCTGCTTAATTCAGTCACCAATATAATGCAAAAACGTTTTCTTGCTTCCCTAAATTATCATAAATATCACATAGCATGCTGCTGGCTCTATCACAAAAACATCAGTAATCACAACTTGCAAATCAAAGACAAGTGAGCACCACAGAAACACACAGCTGAACCATCCTTACACTCCACTTGCACTGTCAGTTCTGTACAAATAGACTGCAATTCCAGAAGGAAGGTTGTGGAACTCTCTCAGACCTTTATCTTAAGGTATTTAGGATTAGACTCATTTCCAAGAATAATGACCCCTAAGATACAGCCTATTTTTAAAAAATACATAAGTACACATGCATTTGGCTTGCTATTTCTCTTGAGACATGTGTACCTGTTTCCGAGAATGTTTGTTTTGGTTTTGGTTATTTTGCTATAAAATTTATTTTGCCATTACTAGTGCAATGTATAATTGACTTTGTGTTGGTTGGGCACCACATGTGGAGGCATTAATGAGAAAGGAAGAACAGGGCTCGCTCACAGCCAGAGTTGGGTGGTTGGCACATGGTCGGTGTTGCCCTGGCTCAGTCACGGGCCAAGACAGACTCAGAAACTCTCTCAGGTTCCTCTTACAAGTCATGAAAATTCCATCATACAGACTCTGCCTTCTAACATCCCACCACAGAGAGGAGTGAATACCTGCTCTGCACACGCATCCTTGCATTGAGGTTGGCACTACAAACTCTTCAAGTCATAAAGGATAAACACATGGACTGCTCAAATTCTCACATATGTACCTTCTCATGAGCCCAACCAAAATGGAAAAATTTACATTTCTAGTTCTCATGTACCAGTGTTCCACTGGTTTTTGCTCTCATACCATTGCTTCCTTGTTCTGAGGCTGATTACAAATTATGTCTATTTTGTATTCACAGAGAAACCCCACATGTATAAATACTTCATTTTTCTGTTTACAATTTTTTTTAAAAAGAGCCAGTTCAGCCGGCTGATGGAAAGCAATTCATCATTCAATTCAATGAAGCAATATTGAGAGATCCAAGCTAGACATAACATCCATATGCAAACTAAAATTTATGAAGCTGAGCTTGAATTAAAGCCAGAGTGGGGCAGTGTCCTAGAAAGATCAGAGTGTAAGGCTCAGGTCAGGCATCCATATCTACATACAGGGAGCTAAAATCCTGCCAAACCTAAAAGGTTCAACAATGACTTCAGATTTGGCCTGTTCACAAACCAGACAAAAGATCTGAACATTATTAAGAGGATAATCCCTTCTCCCACTGTAAGACACTGCCCTTTCTCAAATGCTTAATGACACACACACCTCAGGCAGCAGGAAACACAGGATCCAAGCAAGCCTGAAGGTTTCAAACTCAGCTCTTCTACTACATTCCCTCACAGTACACTTGAATCCACACTAGCAGAGGAAAATTGTCATTGAAATACCAGAGGAGAGACACGAACCCAGACCACTGGTTGATGGATTTCATGATGGAGAACCTCAGTCATACGAAAAGCCAACGCTGCTCATTCCAGAACTATTTATTTTATAAGATTGAATACACAGGATGTGTCTGTTTGCTCCCTTACTGAGTTTAAATCTGTCCCAGCAGCTGAAAGTACATTGTCAGTATAAACCCTGTTCTTTGGGCAAACTTAGTGGAATGACTCAACTTCAGGATAAACAGGATGCAAATTTAATGAGAACTTGAGATAATTCAAATGGTCAAACAAACTTTATATACATATAATGGGGTGGGGGGGAGGGTTCAAGAACCCTTCTACCTGAAATACATAAGGATTAAGAACCTCTTACTAAAAGCAAAAAAAAAAA